>OZ024912.1:5500121-5586286 GCA_964017125.1 Flabesymbios commensalis
GTCTCCAGCGGGCCACTTATTCTCGCCTCACTGCCCGGCATTATGACATAATAAAAACACGATCTTCATTCAATTTATAACACGATCTTTAGACTAATAAAAATATGTTCGAATACAATACGTTCTTTACAAATTTATAACACGATTTCTATGAAATATTATTATACCGCATTATAATATACGAAGATATCAAAGCGTCTCCAGCGGGCCACTTATTCTCGCCTCACTGCCCATTATGACATAATAAAAACACGATCTTCATTCAATTTATAACACGATCTTCGGAAATTTAAAACACGATCTACAGAAATTTATAACACGATCATTGGACTAATAATTATCTATTCGAATACAATACGTTCTTTACAATTTTATGACACGGTTTTTATGAGTGAATTATATTATGCCGTATTATAATATACGAAGATATCAAAGCGTCTCCAGCGGGCCACTTATTCTCGCCTCACTGCCCGGTGTTATGACACAACACGGCACACTGTTCCGCGTTCATATGTGTAGACCCAGCGTTGGCCAAACATTGTTTCAATGCTGGGCGTAACGTTTAGCATTAGCTGAGTTAACATGATGCGTGTTGGCGTTGTCGGCGATAGCGATTAGTCTACGCGATGCACATACTGTTTACTCTTTCAATAAATCTTGTAGATTTGGAAATTATAACAAGGTATTCTGTAAAAAAGCCAGAAAATGGGTCCTAAATTTTTGGGGTCCATGACCTTACCGTGTTATAACCGATCCGTGTTGTAACGATTCGTGTTATATCGTTGTTCACCTGTACAATTATATTAGTGGATAGGCCTACATCCACCGACACAATCTGTTTAGATGTTCTCAATATTTGTTATGATTTATGTAGCATACACTAATATATATATATATATATATATATATATATATATATATATATATATATATATATATATATATATATATATATATATATATAATAAGCCCACGTTAATGAAATGCTCAGTCTGTCAACTTGGTAGTTTGAGACGGTTCTCAATCGTGTATTTAATAGTCCTACCTGTAAACCGAGCTTATTATTTTTCTTCCCTTCGTCAACACTATTTTCGGATGAGTGCTTAGTGTATTTTGTTTCTGTGCGATGGATCGTTCTTGTCAAACTGTAGTTCATATAATTAATCCAGGATTATGCAAGATAACCGCTTATGTTAGTGTCAACTTTCCCGTTCTACAAGTGCGCTCTCTAGTCTGGGGTTAGTTTGACCAGCATCATGCCATTGAGATTTCGCGCATAAAGGCCGACATTCCACCTCAGCGTGGTGGACCAGCAACTGTTACTGTTGTACTAATTGTTGCTGGTGACGTCATAGAGTCTGTATCAATGAAGGTAACTTTGTCGACTTGGAAAAAAACTGGCAAACTTCTGGAAAAGCTTAGGCCAGCTTATGTATTCTGTGCTGGTGTGTCTAAAACGGAATTTCAGGCTGTTTGTTCTGGTGTGAGATATGTTCCCGATTAAGTGGTTGAGAAATATGTGCCATTCAATCGAGTTGCCAGCAAAAAAATGTTTGAAATGGTACACACTTCGCACAAATGCCACTAGAGATGAGAGGAACCTTGTGCTAGAAAGAGATAACAGGTGTGCTGAATGTAACCAGATGTATCACCGTGCAAGATTTACAAGTAGACGAAATCTAGACATTCCGTTAAAAGGGCGACTACAGAGGACATAGGACCATCTTCCAGTAATCCTATCCACCCTTCGAGTCCACGTAGCAAAGATATACTGTATTTTTGTGCATCATTAGTGAATGTTATTTATTTGAGATGTGAAAGGTTAGTCATTTATTCAAGTACATTTGCCCAATAATAAATGCGCATTAACATACCAAGCGTTGCCAATAATTGTTGTAGATGTTTAAATCGCATATCCATCACAATTGATGCGGCTACGTCGTCCCTTTTTGCTAAAGGGGCTCTCACTCAGGATCACCATTTTTGTCATTTTATTTCGACTAATGTATAATAACTTTTCAAAATAATATATTTCCCCTAAAACATAACTTTCTATCAAGTACTTTGTAATGTTAAGATATTATTTTAGCTAAAGGTGAAATCCCCCCCCCACACATACACACTTCCTCGCTCACAATAGTGATAGGACTAACTTTATACCATGAAGCAAACGCGTCACAGTGTAGTTTCTTACTAAATTTAAATAAAAAATCCATCAACGAAATTTTATTCCGTGTAAACATTCAGCCACAATAAGGTCCTGAGCGATGTACCAACATTAAAACAATATCTAATGAGCCATTCACAGGAAACACAAAACATATGTATAATATTTATTCAATTTAGGACCAACGAAAGACGTTGGACCAACGTTGTATGAATGATATACAAATATTTTGTGTTTACTGGGCTGCCTCGTGCCGGTCGGGTGGTTTCTCTACCCCCCCCCCCTTCTTCCCCGGATCGACATCTACATCCTCATCCAGCAATCACTGTTGGTTTACCCAAGGATTGTTTACCATTTGGCCAATATCTTCAATTTTGATCATCTCACTACTGTGTCAAATCGTTCTGTCATATCATACGGGGTGAAGGTGATGTGACAGGCTGGTAATGTGGTTGGCTGACGCATGGCTGATGTGGTTTGTGGCAAAAGTCGAAGACATGCTTCCCTACAGTCTGTATAATTGGCGAACGGGATCCAGATTAACCATTTATCACCGAGTAGTTTCCGATCAGTTTATAAATGTGTTTTTACCAATTTAGGCATCTTTTTAAGTTGCCGGGCGGAGACAAGAAAAAAAATGTTTTTTAAGGTGATTAAATATTTAGTTACAGCATATCCTTCAGACAATTATTTATTCCATGGAAAATCAATCTCAAAGTATTTATTTCAAATATACTCCAGTCCCCCATTGGAGATTGAATGGTGGCTCCTGACAATTTTCTGAGTATTCATGACAAATTATGAATACAAGTATTCGTATTGTATTTAAATACTATTTAAAATTCCTGTATTTATCAAAACCGAGAAGTGGAACAATAAAACGTGTTATTGAAACACAACTGATTTAAGCCCCTATATAAATCTGCGGCCTGTGCGCTGTGACATAATACTATGCCTGAGCCTACTGCCTTAACATGTTAACAGACAAATCCGTTCACCCTCTTTTTGATGACAACATTGCAATATGTGATAAGAGTACCGTACTCACAAGCCACGGCCGTCATCGTCTCCAGGCCTCCAACAACATCCTCCTCACCTTCTCAGTAAAACACGATAAGTTGATCCATGCAGTGTTAGATTTATGTTGGGCCAGCGTCGCAGAATTTATGCTATGGGTCTACAACTGGGACTTAGTATAGCCCTAAATGTCATCGTATTTCACTAGTGGTAAACGGCATTTAATGCTGTACTACGAACAGACAGACAATATTTTGTTGACACAAAGACAAGTCATCACAGACTTATTCGTCTGTACCTACATTCTAAACATTAATTCAATTTTGAACCAATGTATCAGGATACATAAAAACACACTATTTCTGTGAATGACATAATTTTACCTTCCTCATGCATTACATTATTATTCTTCTATTATTACTGCTTTTTCATTACATCTTGCCACTATAGGTATATTTTACATGTAATTTGTATTCGATTACATCTGGACAGTGATGTATTCGTATTCAAATACATTTTTAAAGGGAGTATTTGTATTCATGACTTCACTTCAACAATTATATTAATAGACATATGGCATCATGTATATTTAGCATCATTGATAGGCTCTATAATCTGATAGTACAGATACACGATCATGGTGATTTTAAAACCTGCTACTGAACTGTTTACGAGCCACAACTTTCAAAGGGTTTAGACCTATATATAATCGTCCAGCAGAGTGACTGGCTTTCGATCGGGGGAAGTGGGCTATGTATAGCAGCATCTTGTTGGTAGATATATGCTCATGAATACTCGTGTGGATACCAGGAGCAGATCCCATCTGTATCAGATATGTACTTAACCACAGCACCAGATAAGACAAGCTGACAATGACGCCTTTGTGAGATCCTAGCCATGTGCTGAACGCGCACGTGTTCCACCAGCTTATTCTGTAGTCTGACGTGTGCACCGCTCTTCCAATAGGAAACAGCTCAGTCATATATTATGATAATTAGGCAAGATCCCCATTGGAGTAGTCGACAGACAGTGTGCATGCATCGCGAGAAAGATGCATCAGCAGCGGTATACCACTGTGATTCAAGCGACGCCTAGCGTGTAAGTGTTAACTAAACTGCGAAACTCAAACTACCATGGACAAGTGGGCATACATCTCTCCAAATCGCGCTTTTAAAAATCAAAATCGGCCCACAAACAACGGAACTACAGTACTTTAAAAATACAATAAATTGGAATATCAGCATATATTCAGTGCTACATTCTTGGTTAATAAATTCTTGCTATCAGGCATAGTAAATTAAGGCGATACAACGCTGCGCCAACTTGAGCATTGTAAGATCCTACATCATGTACCAGTGACATGTGCGCTATCAACTATTATATATCTGGGGGCTGGGGCCATGTTATAAGACATGACATAATTTTATATCCTAGCATATAACCTGCAGTGAAACCACCTCCTGGGTGGATAATGAACAGGGGCATTAGATAGTATGTAGTTCTCATTTCTGGTCATATTTTGAAAGTCAACAAGACATTTAAACTCATTTTTTGCAATAGAAAATGTATATGACAATCATACATTTAAACTATTAAATCCATTTTAAAGTAGGCGGGTCATCATGGTTCGCTGAGCAAACATTATCCACCCATCCGCATGTGCAGCATCGTCAAGGTCCACAGGAGTGGGGCCGCCGAAGCGAAACTATTATGGTTTGGTGAAGCGAAAGGACCCAGCTGCTGCAAACACATTTTTTTTTTAAATTCAAGTAGTCTAGTAGATTGTGTATCGGTACAGACCGCTTAAATCGCTTGACAAGCATGAAAAATACCACAAGCTCTATACCTGAGTAATTACACTTTTAGTGTTACATACGTTCTGTCCCCTTCAGTACGCAGTGTACTGGCAGCCTATTATAGACAATATAGAGCACATTTGTTTGATGATATATACGCCACAAATGTATATATATAGTACTAGTAGGTCTTGTAAGTCAGAACAGTGAAGAAATTACATTAACATGCTAATATTGATTTAAAAATGAACAAAGGAAACACCCACAAAATATTTTTTGGTTACAACTTATCCATTAATGAAATACATATGTATTTTTAATAAATATCAATTTGTTGGTGTCTAGTGGCTGCCATTAACAAAGGCTTCATTATAATAATACATAATTACCAATATAGATCAGTAAATTACAAAAAATAGGTCTTATCACACAAGGAATGCTAAATATTGATATTATGTACTGGAGGGGACAATTCTAATTTAACACTATTTTCATGTAAAAATGTATAAATATGTGGTTGTTGTAACATGAATTTCCAATTAATATCCACGTGGGGGCTCAAAGAGGCAGGTTATATTGCAATAATAATATATCTTAGAAAAACACACTGCGTGGATCTTGAATTGTGATGTACTGGAGGGGAGATTATTTTAACGGAATTTTCACATACATACAGGTGATTCTAATTAATTTGCTAATGTTAATCAGCAATCAGTTTGAAGTATTTGTATGCCATATATAACCACCAGACCTATTCAAAAGAGTAATTAAATGTCTATATATATGTAGATAGTTCAAGCTGGGCAGTGATGTACTGGCGGGAAAAAATGAAAAAAACTTTTAACGGAAAATACTTTAAACTCAATAAATACACATAAAATCAGATTTTGTGACTCGATTTTTGTCAAACATGTGTCGTTTAAATCGTAAGACCAATAACCATACCACAAATAAAACTTTATTTGTGTGTTAGATGCATATCTGGAATAAAAAAAACCTACTATGAAGACAATTCCGGGATAAGACTGCAAAATGTGTTGAAAATAACATAAATACCACTGATTCATGAAGAAATAATTGACAAAACTTTCTAAAATTTCGTCTGTTGTTTCCCCATACAACCCTTGTTAAAATAAAAAATGTTTCATATAAATATCTAGCAGTATTTGCTAAAAAATTATGTAAAGTTTCAATTTTTCCTAAATGCACTCTTTATGTGAAATTGCCCTCATACATTCATTGGAAGTACCCCCCCCCCCCTCCCCCTAGATCCGGCTTCCACTAGAGGTCGGGGTCAATTGCACTTGTGATCTCACAAACACATCCAGACATTGAAACAACTCTGGCTCAAACCTGGGCATAGTGGTTGTTATGACAACGACAACGAGGGATATAATAAATCCAGCTCCTCCCCCTTTAAAATTCTTGATCAATATTAACCTGTCCCTGGTTGTTGACAATATTTCACAGATTTGGTGTTTAAAGATTTCGCATAAATGTCTCTGTAAAATTAACGAGGTTGCCGCCCAATGAACACTATACCCGCCGTCAGATTAACTTGTATCGCATGTTTTTCGCCGATTTCTCAGTCAATTCTCAACCGATTTTCATGAAATTTTGCAAGGACTAGTTTCGAGTCACACGGCGACTACCGTGAATTTTCATCAAAAAAATATTGTATAATACAAAAGTTAGACCATTTGACATGTAGTAAATTTTTAATTACGACGTCCCTCTATAAACCCATTAAACTGGTTAAATTATATTTTGTTTTTAGCCTTGAATTGCATTACATGCCAGATGGTCTAACTATTTTGCTATACACTATTTTTCAATGTAAATTTAACGGTAGTCGCCGCTTGATTCGAAAATAGTCCTTGCGAAATTTCATAAAAATCGGTTGAGAATTGACTGAGAAATCCGCGAAAAACATGCGATACAAGTTAATCTGATGTTGTGCCAACACCATAGACTGTGAACCAGCAACCTGCCGTTTCCATTGCGAGTGGGTGAATATTATTTTTTTAATACAAAGCAATTGTTTGAATATATTCTTTAATTGTTCTCGTAGACGTGGTAAAACTGTTTTCAAAAATTGATATATATATAGGCCTAATAGAAATATTAATTAAAGGGAGGGTGTTAAGGTTAAGGTTGGGTGAGCATCAATAAATGGAACATATCCTATTAATTAAAACAGCTAATTTAATTTTTACTTAATTTTTTTTATTATTGGTAAAAAAAATGTTTTTGTTAGATTTTTTGAGCCGAAGTCACTTCGGATTCTGTAACGGTCACGGAAACTCCCGAACAGCCTGGCACGTCACACGTTGAAGTCATGAAGAGGTCTCTGTCAAAATGGCTACAACTAGCGATGGAGATTTATCCGATTTCTCAGAGAGTAGTGAACCTGTGAACTCCCCTGTCAACTCACTCTGACTCAGTCAAAATTTTCAAACGATTTTGATGATATTTGGTAGCCTATTAACGAAAGTTAAACCAAGGAAAATAGAATCAGAAAGAAGGTCTGCTTTGAAAACGTCGAATTTGAGAATTTCTCTCTTCACTTCCATCAAAGATCGACATTGTATTCAAACAACGCGCATCCTTGTTAACCGCCCTGCCATAAATGCTAATGACCCCATGCCCCCCTTTCGCCGGATCTGATGCGAGTTGCGAAGCGTAACGGCTCGGACACAACAAATTTGTCTAAATCCCCATCACCGCCAATGCTGGACCAATGTGGTTACCCAGCAAACACAAAACATTTGTATAACATTTGTACAACTCTGGCCCAACGTATCCGACGTTGTTCCAGCATTGTACAAGTGTTATAGGTCTACAAATGTTTTGTGTTTGCTGGGTAGGCGATGTCATCATGGTAATTCCCTGGTTTATGTCGATACGTCACAGGAATTTTCCTTTTCTCATTACAAAGTGTAGCATGTTGATGGTTAAACCATCTGCGTTCGACGTCTCAGAACAAAGTTATGGGAAGTTCAGTCGTATTTATTCATTGAATTATTTACAAAATAATTCTCAAAATTATGGAATTTAACTCCAACGGCGCTCTTATTGACTTTTATCAAGCGAGAGTTTGAAATATTGTAAATAAACATATTAATTTTGTTTTCAGCGCCGTTTGGCTAGTCTTACTAATTTTTCCAAGTTTTTGGTGACAACCCTGGGTCGGTCAGTATGTAGGCCTGATCACCTAATATGAATTATTTTTGTTCCCCGTGGGGCTGAGTTTTCATGAACGGTTTTATTCAAAAAATTATCATTTATATAATAATGTATCTGAATAATGCAATCTGGTATCACAGGTGTGAACCACAATTCTACGTGTATAAAAGTTAAGTAGCTGAAATTGAAAACAGTCGTGATTGCTATGCGTTCTGGTAGTAATAAGTGGTTATGGGGGTGTTGAAGTCATCATCGTCATCATTAGCCCTGGTAGCAGTAGGCCTAACGTAGAACTAGACGTTTGATCTAGATATATTCTGGGACATTTACCCTGGGTAGGCCGGGAGTGAAAACTGAATGTATGTGTCCACTGACCATAAGATATGAAATCATTAAGTTGTCTGATGTGAACACCACACAGAACATATGCGGGATTACCATGCTTCCAGCTAGCTCTGTCGAGTTTCACAAAACGATCCCACTTGCGTGCGATTTGGGAATCTTTTGGCCATGTATTAGTGCTGTAACTTCTTCATTTGTATTGTTACACAAACCGGAGACGCAACGTTTTGGCATGATAACAATTTAAACAAAGATGACATTAAAACTTTGTAGGACAATCCATGAACAAGACGCTGTACAACTGGGTAGTGACTGCGGGATCACTATAGGATCAGTGCAAGTGGACTACTGTAGGCATACGACTTCACCGTGTGACGTCACACGGCAGCTGCTGATAGTGGGAGCGTTTTTTATGACCCTCAATATGAGATCCATTTGGCCTACTTCAAATGCACTTTTTTGTGGCATATATTAAAAATTTAATGATGATTTATTTTGGGATGTACTTTGAATAGTATAATTAAGCCAAAATAATGGCCAAAACTATATTTTAAAACCTTAACACCCTCCCTTTAATATCTATCTACTCTCACTACTCTCACTGAGAATATAAGCCCCACCTGGCGAATACTAGTGAATACTAGTAGGCCCATCTATAATCCTGGAGCACCTGACTGCGTCGCCGGTCACGCATGCGTCCTGGGTTAATAATAATAATAGCAATAATAAACTTTATTTCAAGAGGGTAACCATTTGACAAGTTGAATTACTAATTTGCAATGGGCCCTCTAAAACATATATACAAATTAAATATACAATATGTACATTTCAAATTTAAAAAGTAGGGATTCATAAGTAGGTACAATAAATATTGTATATATATATATATATATATATATATATATATATATATATATATATATATTATTAATTCTTCAAAACCCTGCGTGGGTCATTCACAGAAATATCATTGTTTCTCGATAAGTCACGATACAGTCTATATAATCTCCTTGGCTTAGCCCTTTAACCGCCGGTGCCGTCCATATTTGATTTTTACATTTTTTATTAGCACATTACATATCAGCTTTTAAATATGTTAAAGATACAAAGTGACATTTATCAGCAAAATTTGAAATTTTGTCAAATCTGAATAATTTTCACCCGCTTGAAGTTGTGAATCGCGTCAGCGAGACACAACTTCAAGTGGGTGAACATTCAAATTGAATAATTTAGCGGTTAAATGGTTAAGTCTCATTTCTGTATTGACTACTTATTGAGGTCACAGGGTCAATATTTGGTAGTATGTTATAATCCCGGGATCAAAACATTTTGACCTCATGTTGCATAATCGCTGGACCACCGTATGCAGCGTCGGCCCAACGTTAATCCAACACTGGCCCACAGTCTTGGGTAAACCGGATTACGGACTGCGTCAAGAAAGGTGTTGAGATCACTTTAGCTGTAGTACCAACATTGTACCAGCATTGGGTGAATGTCTCGTGTTTACTGGGCTGTATCATATTACTGCCGTCAAGAAGTGTTATGTAGAACGAGCGGTTCCTCCTTTGTTGGGAGTACGGTGTCAAAGGCGGTGGCCCAGCATTAAACCAATGCTCACATCGTGAACATGTGTTTCACGGGTTTTATTTGCTCATTAGCCCCCCCCCCCCCACTAATCCCTTAGACGTTAGGTGCATTTAGCCAGCGTTGGGGAAATGTTTTGAAAAAGACATAAGCAATGCCACAATTACTGTACAAACAAGTGGCGTTCACTCAATTAGCGTGACTGACCGTGACAGAACAATGAGACGCTTACGTCATGCATTGATTTAATCTTTTCGTCACCGAGATTTGATGACTGAGGCGGACAACGTGACGGAACAGCGGGACACTATTCATTGATTTAACCCTTTCGTTCCTGAAATTTGATGACGGAGGCGGACATCGGAATGACGGAACATAGAAGCAAAAATACATTGGGCAGATCCGTTCCCATCAAAACCAAGACGGATGTAGAAGAAGACGGAACATCGGAGGACGGATCTCCGAGGCCTGTCTGTACTCCCTAAAAATAAGACAATGGCACGCTCGCCTGCGATTGAGCCAGCGATCGATTCACCTGTTTGAAAATTGTTTTATAAAAAAGCGGAAAAACATTCACAATCAAATTGTACTTAAGACTTTTAATTAAACAGACTAATGGCGAAAACCCTGAAAGTTGGTTATTTTTCCCAAAAAGACAATAATTTAAATAATGCAAAATGTGAACCTTGTATTATGTATCATATCCTAATCATGCTTACGCCTTCCTGGCAACTCCGTCTTGTCTAAGACCACTTTGTTTTTTCCCTCTGTTTTATGGAAACAATCCAAAATCTATTAAATGAGGGAGGCCAGAAAACAACATTTAAGAACATTGAACCTATTTCTGAAAAAGCTAATGAGTGTGACGACATTAAAAAAAACGTATCTTTAAAAAGTTAATGAGGGCAACAGAAAAACAAGCAAAAACATAGCTTGATAAATGTTTTTTATCCCCTGAAATGACTTTTCTCGGTAATCAGCAGCTCATCGGGCACGGTGTATGTCGTCCCCAAACTAACGTTAGACATGGACGGACGTCACACTTAGAAAAAAACATAGTGGCCTAAAAAAAAAAAAATTACTTGTCACTTGGCATCAATGCTGGCTTGAAATAAATTAACCCTTTGAGCACTGATGTCGACTGCAGTAGACATTCTGTGTTTAACCCTTAGAGCACTGATGTCGACGGCAGTAGACATTCTGTGTTTAACTCTTAGAGCACTGATGTCGACTGCAGTAGACATTCTGTGTTTAAGTCTTAGAGCACTGATGTCGACTGCAGTAGACATTCTGTGTTTAACCCTTAGAGCACTGATGTCGACTGCAGTAGACATTCTGTGTTTAACCCTTAGAGCACTGATGTCGACGGCAGTAGACATTCTGTGTTTAACCCTTAGAGCACTGATGTCGACTGCAGTAGACATTCTGTGTTTAACCCTTAGAGCACCGATGTCGACTGCAGTAGACATTCTGTGTTTAACCCTTAGAGCACTGATGTCGACGGCAGTAGACATTCTGTGTTTAACCCTTAGAGCACTGATGTCGACTGCAGTAGACATTCTGTGTTTAACCCTTAGAGCACCGATGTCGACTGCAGTAGACATTCTGTGTTTAACCCTTAGAGCACTGATGTCGACTGCAGTAGACAATCTGTGTTTAACCCTGAGAGCACTGATGTCGACTGCAGTAGACATTCTGTGTTTAACCCTTAGAGCACTGATGTCGACTGCAGTAGACATTCTGTGTTTAACCCTTAGAGCACTGATGTCGACTGCAGGAGACATTCTGTGTTTAACCCTTAGAGCACTGATGTCGACTGCAGGAGACATTCTGTGTTTAACCCTTAGAGCACTGATGTCGACTGCAGTAGACATTCTGTGTTTAACCCTTAGAGCACTGATGTCGACTGTAGTAGACATTCTGTGTTTAACCCTTAGAGCACTGATGTTGACTGCAGTAGACATTCTGTGTTTAACCCTTAGAGCACTGATGTCGACTGCAGTAGACATTCTGTGTTTAACCCTTAGAGCACTGATGTCGACTGCAGTAGACATTCTGTGTTTAACCCTTAGAGCACTGATGTCGACTGCAGTAGACATTCTGTGTTTAACCCTTAGAGCACTGATGTCGACTGCAGTAGACATTCTGTGTTTTACCCTTAGAGCACTGATGTCGACTGCAGTAGACATTCTGTGTTTAACCCTTAGAGCACTGATGTCGACTGCAGTAGACATTCTGTGTTTAACCCTTAGAGCACTGATGTCGACTGCAGTAGACATTCTGTGTTTTATTAGCACCTGTATAACCCCTGATAACGAGCTGTTCACAGTAAATTATGCCTTCAATCTTGAAACACTGATATATGTTGGGACCTAAATTAACATAACATAACAAAACATACATTTTCAGTCACTTGAAGTTGTGGATCGCGGTAGCGAGACACAACTTCAAGTGACAGAAAATTTAAATTGAATAGCTCAGTGCTCTAAGGGTTAATAATAGCGTTGTGTAAGACCTATAGTTCAACACTTAGAAGCTCCAGGGTTCCCAACCACCCTGGAAAACCTGGAAAATGAGTTACATGTTTTCCAGTCAGGAAAAATCAGGGACTTTGAGAAAAATGCTTCAAATCAGGGAAAAGTCAGATTCACTTACCCAAAAGAGAAAGTGGTTGTCTGTTGTTTTTGTTCTTAATTAAATTACATATTCACTGAATAAAAATTATTATCTATGGAGGCCTTTTGGTGTGAAAATCCCTACTTTTATGTCTTTCGCTTGGTGGCTGTGGTGAATTTGACCTATGTAGCATCTACTTTAAACATGGTCAAGAGTCAAAAGGTAGTGGCGCTAATGTTCACTGCATCATGGAATTTCGATTCATCAGGGAAAAAATCGAGGAAAAACCAGGGAATTTTGTTCCATGAAATGTTGGGAGCTAAGTTCAGTTAAGTTGTATTTATTCAGTACTGGGACCAACTTTATACTTTACGTCTATAGACGTCAAACTCTGACGTATAACGCCGATCCCTGCACCGAAAATGTGAAATATTTCTAATGGTCGTAGATCCCTAACATAGGTATTCAAATGAAGCGGAGAGAGCTGACTAAGAAATTTATGGTGATTTCAAATTGAAAATAAGCTTTGCTCTCTCTCTGTGGTTTGTATGAAATATTTCCAGGCTCTCTTAATCTGAATAGAGCGTCCCCTAAATAATTTCCAAATAAAATATAGACTGGAAAAAAAAGCAAGAAAATGCTAGAAAATGCTGCTTATTATGATTTTCTAGTAAAAATTATGATCTCCTAAATGCATAAAACATACAGCAGTATCTGTTAACCTGGATAGCTTGCAGATACTGCTGGTTCCCTTTACCAGTGTTTACACTGCAGAATTGATAACGATATGTATAATCACTAGGTGGGGCATAGAATCTGCCTCTACAATCACTAGATGTCACTAGCTAAAGCGTAATAAGACGAAACCCCTATTTATTTCATTTCACTAGTTAAAACGACACAATCAGGCTAGAATCATCAAAAAATCATTTATTTATTTTTGGCTTCCTGATATGTCAATAATATGTCAACATGTCCATATAGTCGAGACTCCATTCTGGTAAACTAAATTCCCTGCGGACATCATGAGTAGAATTTGGAGACAGCATCATTCTTACAGGAAATTTTGCGTAGATTTCAGAAATCACTGTCTCCAAGCTGAAATATTGTCCGCTCATAGTCAAATTAACCATTTTCAAAAATGGCCGCCAAGAGGTTACCATAACAAAATATATTGGTAATAAACAGCCTAAAATTACATTCAAACCCTCTAATATTAACAATCTATGGATGCACAATTCATTGTCGGCATAATTTTTGATCATGTAAATTGCTCAAATTCAAAATGACCGACAAAATGGCTGCCAAATCGTGTTTTATACATACATTGCGTATTACCTCAGCGGATTTGAGCAATATTTTTGGAGAATCGTTCAAATTGTGATAAAAGCACCTAATTTGGCACATAGCTGCACCAGAGTATACTGATCCATATTGGAAGGGGGACAACCCTGTACTGTAATGTAGGGGCTCAGATTGGGGCATTTTCAACCCCTCTTATCCCTTTTTAAACAATTCAACTAATTATTTAAAAAATATGTTTCATCACAAATGTCTACAGAACTGTTTACTAATTGTTTTAGCAGTTTATTTATTCAAAACAGGGGGCGCATCCATAGTACGTGGTGGACTCACACCCTCTTTTTCGACGAATTATTATAAAAAGTATCCTAAATTGAGTAAAATGATTCAAAATGTGATAAAGGCATCACATTTGGCACAAAGCTGCCCAATGGTACACTAATCCACATTGGTAGTGGAACCACCTAGTAACTGTAGCGTAAAGGCTTCGCTCATGACATTTTCGACCCCCTCTTTTTTTTCTGAAAAGAAAATTACGGTATTTTTTAGAAATTTGTTTCACCAGAGATGCCTACAAAACTGTTTATTAATGCCATTAGCAGTTTATTTAATTAAAGCAGGGGTGGATCACACACCACTTTTTTACCTAATTATTTTAAAAAGTGTACTCAACTGGCTTGAATCGAAAACAAAAATATTTGGGGCTGCGAATCACCCACAAAATCAGGATACTGTTTTACATTTAAACACAAACATACGACCACTTTTTTTTCGCATTTTTTTAAAGCCATAGAGTTTTTTCGGCATTTCTCAAAAAAATGCAAATACTTACTACATTGCCTAAAATCAAACTATTACCGATTATCTCAAAAAATAACAATACCGGTACTGTAGGTCTATGAAATTGGCGTCTTTACATATGTCTTCACAGCCAATTAATAAAAAAATCATGAAGTAAATATTTTAACAATTATTATAGAGCCATAGGTATGGTAATATATTACTGAAGTGTAATTATAAAATTGATATATTAAGCAACCTTAAACTATTTATATTTTATTTCATTCGACAAGTGACATGTCACGTAATACATAAGACATACCACGTAATAATGTACCGGGTAGTGAAGTACAGCGCTTCAAAGCATCAGCAGCTAGGTGTTGCAGCTGTACAGTATTAGAGGTACACACATTAGAGGGTGAGATTCTTATCATAATACTTTGACGATACTATCCCATCGCAAAATGAAGTGCGCCCAACTCATTATCTTGCTGTATTATTGACAATTCCAGAAGCACGATGTGAAGAAATTAATGAGAATTAGTGAAGGGCCAGTAGAACTGAGATACCATTTCATTGTCGTCATTCGATCATACTTTATATTTTTTATGTAAGTTTGATTGTACCCAGCATGTAGACTGGAGAATATTGTTGCACACTGTTAGTTACCATTTTAGTGAGATGAAATGGCGAGCACATTTGCCATCTGAAAAAAACATTAAAACGTGACAAAGAGTGACGTCCAAGTAAGAAGTGGAACAGCTGATTAAGTGGCACAGTTTATATATCTCCTTCGATTCATCGATACTAGGAATAAAGGGAATTGTAAACAGATGTGAATGATTAAACCGGTATAATAACACATTTACACAATAATTATCCAGTTTATGAAGAAGTACTGGACACTTACGTAGATAAGTGGTACACTAACGAATGTCACCCGATGCCTATCATTACATAATGCCCCAGTTCTCCCTGTGCCTCCTAAATTTATAATCCATTCACTTACTCAATAATCACTACTACAATTATAGTGAACAACATTTCAATTATACCTATACACGACGACGGTGGCAAGGATGTACATATTAAACTTGTTTTACATCACTATAATACACTATTGTCTGCGATTTGATTCTGGAAGAGGATGCTTCAAAATCAGATGAACAGCTCCATCCCGCGTCTGATTCAGAAATGCTACCAGGATGAGACCAAACACAAACCTGGTCAAGCTTTTTACTTAAATTCACCTTATCACTTCAAATTCCCTTGGGTAATGATCAAAAAACTTCTGGTGACATATTATACCACTATACTGACACTCCAACACCCGTTTCCCATACTCCGATATTGATAATTAAACACAGGCTGGCCAAACTTTACAGCTAAATCAATTTATCTCTTTAAATGACCTTGGTTAGTGACCTTCAATAACCTCTGGTGACATATTCCAGCACTGCCAGCATCTCAATATCCATTTTTGTAGACTCCCAGATATATAACCTTTCCAATGATACCAGACACAAACTTGTCAAAGTTTTTAGTCAAATCACTCTTATATCTTGAAATGACCTTGGACGATGACTTAAAATGACCTCTGGTGACCTCTTCTACCACTACAGCTGGCCCAGCTCTCATTTCCATAATCTCAGATAGATAACCTTACCAAAGAAACACATGCTCAACTGGTTTAGTGAAATTACCTATACCTCTCAGCTTGATTTGAAAGTTATGATCAAAAACACGATTTATCAGCAATTTTGGCGGCCATCTTGAATTTGGACAATTTATTTGAGCATTGAAGTAAAAAATTTGCCGGCAATGAATTATTCACCAATAGATTAGTAATATTAGGCCCCTATGTAACGTTTGAATGTATTTTAAGGCCGACTATTTTGATTTGAATTATTTACAAGTAACTTTGTGGCGGCCATTTTGAAAATGGTCAATTTGACGGTGATCGGACTATATTTCAGCTTGGAGACAGTGATTTACGCATTCTACGGGAAATTTCCTATTAGAATGAGGGTGTCTCCATATTCTACTCATGATGTCCGCCTGGACCTTTTTATAGGCTTTGTTTCAGAAATGGAGTCTCGACTAATAGATAGAACAGCAAAAGTCTTTCTAGTCTAGAATAGTCTGGATTCGGATCGTAATCCGGATCATCGCCGAGAGACACCTCTGGTTAGAGTGTCATGCAAATTCGTTCATTACTTTGTAAGTAATCCTGCTGGTGGACGAACGGTCAAACAAACAGACAAACCAGCACGACCAAAAACATAACCTCCTTTGGCGGAGGTAAATATGTTGTATTCCTACACAATGAGAACGTGGTTGACTTTAATTTGAGATATTGTGCGCCAGGAGGGGTAAAATATATAACTACTATATTGTGTGTGATACAATACGCTGTCATATAATAATTAGCTGTGGACCAACACTACCAAAGAGGAAAATATGATGTAATCATATACTAATCAGATATTACGTTCGGGAAATGTATTTAATCGGGTCATTTTGTTTCAGCTTGGGGTAGAAATCGCGGCAGGAATACATTTCTCAACGTGAATGAAAAATAAAAATAATTATTAGGGCGCCAGGAGAGTTAAAATCAGAGATATAGAGACATATACATAACCATAATCAGCAGGGGGTGAGAGGGGGTAAAATTTATAACAAAATTAGTGTGATGCAATGCGCCGTCATATAATAATTAGCCGATCCATTCTGTAGATCTGGTAATATTCGCGAGGTTTTCATTTTCGCGAATTTCGCGAGGAGGACAAATTGGCGAATTCAAGAATCTTGCGAAAATTATTATTATAATAGCGCTACTAAAGAAAAATGAAAATTCGCGAATTTTTAACTTCGTGAAAAGGCCCAAAATCTAAAAATAAAAAATTACCAGATCTACAGTATCACAGCTACTGATATTTATTGGGAATGCAATGAGTGTTTCACTATTTCAAGCCTGAATTTAATGTTGTCATCTTCATCCACTACAAGCCGCGAATTGCTGTCGCAATTCTCGACTTGTAGTGGATGAAGATGACTTGAAGTGTGTGATAAATTAAATAAAATTACCATGTATTCGTAAAAAAGTTTCATCGAAATTTGCCTTCTAAAACCCTTAGTTGTGAGAACATTAAGTCTGTTTTCAATGATGTGAATTGATGCTTTAACGCATCGTGAGGGTCTAAAGGGTTAATTAAACGTCAAGATTTGCAAGTGTTTGGTCTCAAATTAAGCAAATATGAGTAGCTGTCTCGCACTTGAAGTTGCATGCTCAACTAATGATACTAGGCCTTTTCTATGAAAATAAGATGAACAGACATATAACATTTTCGTTTCGAAAAGTAACAGGTATGTTTAATTGTGTCTGCCCCCAATAACTAAATCATAATTTAACAATGTTTAATATAAATCCGAAATGTTTAGAAATAATACGGGTCACATAACTTCAACTACTAAAAGAAAAAGGCGGCCATCTTATATAAAAATAAGTCAATTACATATTTAAAAAAATACAACAAATAAATTTATCAACCCAAAATCATCTGGACACCATAAATTATACATCACTGTGGTAACCCACTAGATATCTATTTCTTAACACATTTTTGCAGCCATTTTGAATTTTATGTTCGAAAATATTTAAACTGATATTTGGGCTGGATAGTCTATATTTTTGTTTTCAGGACAGCCCAATTATGTTTGAAAACGTTGCTAGATAAGAACTTTTATTCAAAAAATGCACCCAGCACTTCGATTTATTGAAAACGGTAAGCCCGTCCAAAGGAACAATACTACACAAGAAAAAATACATGGTAAAAATACATTATTATGAGTCAATTATAATAGCAATATGTGACCTGTCATGCTAGAAGGGCAGTAGGCCTAAGGTCATAATTTTCAAAATTGATTTTTCTGGTAGATTTGATAACCGTGCCTTCTCTGTTTAAATGAATTTTAAATAATTTTTGAAAAAATCTGAATTACTTTTCTTTTTATGAGATTTTTTTATTTTTCAATTCTAGTAATCGTTTAAATTATATCTTAGATAAATATATTTTAAAGAAGGATATGAAATAATTTCCAGTCTCGCAGTTTTCATGTTTTTTTAAGATTCCACAAAACGCTCATAATACATAATGCTTATTGATATATTATGGAAAAGCAAAGGATAATGTTAACTCCTTGTTAAAAGCACATAAAATCTTAAAGTTATACATTGACATTTTCACAAATTTGAATTTGTGTTTCGCAATAGTAATCCACAATGCAACTTTATTGGGTAAAAAATAATTGACTAATTCAGTTCGGGACCGACTTTAGACGTCGATTTCTGACATCCATAAACGTCAGAATCTGAGGTCTTAAGTCGATCCCCGAACTGAAAGAGGAGGAAAACTTGTATAGTCGTAGACCCATAACATAGGTATTCAAATGAAGCGGAAAGAGCTTAAATGATGATTTCAAATAGAAAAAAACTGTTTGTTTTCAATGGTTTATCTAACAATACTTTAGCACTTCAAGGGTTAAAAAGTAAAATACACAAAGGCGAGCGCGAATTGTGCGAACATTTTCAAATACACTATTTTATCATTGCAAAAACATACAGCGCGAAGACGAACGCAAGCGCGAAGGGCAACGCAAAAATTGAAAAAAATACTAGATTTTTTGCGCGACTCGCCGATTTCGCGTGGGAAATAGATGAATTTCGCATCGAATTTCAAGCCTGTTTGTGTGCTGTGTGCTGTAAATTCTCTCTTGCTTTCCCGTACGTACGCGTTGATGTGTTTTAAGTACGCGTTGATGTGTTTTACGTTTAACCCTCAAAACGCTAAAATACCTTTATACAAACCATGGACACCAAAGGGTTTTTTTAATTTGAAATAATCATAAATATCTTAGTTAGCTCTTTCTGGAATACCTATGTTATGTGTCTATGGTCATTATAAATATTTTAATTCTTTAAGTGCGGGATCGTCTTTATACGTCAGAATCTGACGTCTGTAGACGTCAGATTCTGACGTATAAAGACGATCTCCGCACTGAAAGGGTTAAATTTATACATTAATTATGAATCCGGACGCAATGTAATTTCGGCTACGTGGATACGTTTCTGTTATGGTTTGAGGATTCATCAGCAGCCATGGTGTTGGCAATTTGGTAGTCTTTGATTAAATCTCAACCAGAATCCTTGCATTGACCTCATGTATGGAAATTTGCTGGATCCAGTAGAGCAAATGTTTAGGAACCAGCAACACCCATTTGTGTTCCAGTAATTGAATGCTATCTTCTACAGAGCCATGTCGGTATTGGCAAAAAACAATGATAGACACAAGGTGCTATTTTATTGATAATCTATGCTTGTATGATATGTTATTTGAACATTATGTACCATTTTGAAGAGGGCCTCATGGCAGATGAGCGAAAGCTCAATGAGCAACCCTCTATAAATAAAAATTATTATTATTATTATTATTATTATTATGTCCTCCACATTCTCCAGATGTAAAAATGGGGCGGGGGCCCTAGGGTGGTGGTTAGCACCGCTGCCTTTTACGCTAGAGTTTGAGGTTCGTTCCCCGGTCTGGGCGGTTTGAAAGAAACAAAAATGTTTCTTCCCCATCCACTCGTAAAACTCAGTATTGGGGGGAGCCTCCGTGACCGAGAGGTAGCGTTCTCGGCCTCAGACCTCTATGGTTTGAATTTCGAATCCTGCGTCTGGAGGGCAGTGTCATCTCACTCATCTCACCATCCTCAGGAGGTTAGGTCTATCCTGGCCCAATTTAGCCTGTATGTGCACAAAAGAGGCCTAAAGCACGATTCCTGTTTCCGATGTAAATCGTATCGAAAACATCTAGAATTGGATGAAAAAGGACGCATGAGATGTCAAACCAACCTCATGTGATGAAATTAAAGCAGAATTTTTCAAAAGTTTTGACACAATTCGCCCTGCAAAGATCATAACAGTATTTTCGTCTTTGCTCAGAAGAGCAGCCGCCGTTAGAGGAGCACGTGGCTATCCTACTAAATACTAATTATGACATTAATTTTGTTTCATATAGCATCATAAATATATTTTCTTTGATATTCTGTAAAGAAAATGAAATACAGTATCCGTGTTTCAGTTAATGTGTTGTGATTCAATTAAGGTATTAACCCTTTGACTTCCAGGCCGGGGTGCATACCAGGATCCAGATATACTGGTGTAGGAGTTCTATTTTTCGTCATTTGAAGCTGGAATTGCTAACGCAATTTCCAGCTTCAAATGACGAAAAATACATAAATGTAGTATATATTTGACGAAAATTTGTGTCATTTTATGGTTACGTTCATTGACTAGTGACGACGGAAATTTCCGTCATGTATGGTAGTGAAAAGGTTAAGCATAGGTGTAATATGCATCACTGGGGATGAACAAACTTATGTCCAGTATGTGTACTGCAATCCACTTCATCCACGGCTATGTAGGGTCCAGGGTATGAAAGGGTAGAGTCGTGTGACGTTAATAAGCCTAATAAGAGGATGTAAACAGCTGACGCGTTTGTAGGGCCTACTCCAGACCTTGCAATGTCCACTGACGCTCGCATGAACTGCCACTTGACCGACAAGATGGCGGCTACGTCAACAACCACTTAGAGGGAAAGATGGCGGACACGTCATCTCCACGGTTCACGTGTGAGGTGAGATTTGATGAGATTGTGACGCATTTCCTGGGATGACACTGTCTCATACAAAAAATAATCTATATACCTATCCTTACAAAGAAACCAACAAAAAAAACAGGTAGGCGTAATGCTGGACTGACAAAGAATCAGAGAGGCAGAAAACAAACAAGCCAACACACAGGAAAGCAAACACGCAAACAAACAGGCAAACAAACAAGCAAAGGCACAAACAAACACACATGCAAGCAAACACACAAACAAACAAACAAACAAACAAACGAACGAATGAACAAGCAAACAAGCACACAGGAAAACAATCAAACACATTAACGAACGAACAAACGACCACGCAAACACACATGCCAGCAAGCAAGCAAGCAAACAAACAAACAAACGAACGAGCGAACGAACGAACGAACGAACGAACGAACGTACGAACGAACGAACGAACGAACGAACGAACGAACGAACGAACGAACGAACGAACGAACGAACGAACGAACGAACGAACGAGCGAGCGAGCGAACCAACGAACCAACAAACAAGCACACAAACAAACAAACAAACAAACAAACAAACAAACAAACAAACAAACAAACAAACAAACAAACAAACAAACAAAAACAAAATTATATAAGACCCCCACCCCCATACTTAATTGTTTAGCCAGCGCGGTGAAAACAAAGGAGGTCAAGGTCATTGAGTTTCACAGAATTGATCTAACTTGTAAGAAAAACATATTTTTTTAAAACGACAGTCTTCATAGCCCCATTATTCAAAATACCATTTCAAGAATGATGATGACGGATATAGGTGTAACGTTATATACATAGTACGGATATACGTCAGTCTGTTATGACGTCATCACGCTCACTGACAAACATGTTATGACGTAATCACGCTAACTGACAAACATAATAACGTATGCACCTATTCGTCCCCAAAGGTAAAATATCTTCAGATAATGCCGAATTTTTGTCTTACTTAATAGTCTAACGTAATATTTTATTTTAGAGACTTCTATCAATGTAGCCTATTTATTCAAATAATTAATGTCTACACATTTGGATTCAACTCTTTCAGTACATACTTTAAATAAAATATATATATGTTCGCGACGATGATAAAAAACACTGAAATTAAAACAACACGAATGACTTTGAGTGTCTAGTTAGTCGACATGCAAAATGTTTAATTTTTTCTTAATAAACTCTTTGTGGCAACATGAAAGTTTTTTAAATGATACAATGGTATCACCTGGCTAAGTATGGTATGTGATACAAAACACTGGTAAGTCAGGCATTGTAGTTTCAGGCCACTTGAGTAGGTCTACTATAATGACGTCGTCGTGAGGTTGACATGATAAACTGTAGGTATATAAGAAACACGACCCTCTGCCGCTGTAATAACCTGACCCATCTGACCCCATGAACATTTTCCTGTATGAGCATGTAATGTGCCCCCGTCATCCGTAGCCCCACGAGCACGTACCCCCATGCTCTAACTAACCCCTGTGACTCCACGAGCATGTACCACCTGCTCTAACTAACCCCTGTAGCCCCACGAGCATGTACCCCCATGCTCTAACTAACCCCTGAAGCCCCACGAGCATGTACCACCTGCTCTAACTAACCCCTGTAGCCCCACGAGCATGTACCCCCATGCTCTAACTAATCCCTGTAGCCCCACGAGCATGTACCCCCATGCTCTAACTAACCCCTGTAGCCCCACGAGCATGTACCACGTGCTCTAACTAACCCCTGTGACCCCATGGGCATTTACCCATATACCATATTCACAATTCTCTATTCAAGCGGCTCATTGTTTTTTTTATATCGTCACACTCCGAATAAAAAAAATAACAATTTAGATTGTATTGGCTTTTCATGCCAATTATGTACTGCCCTGATCATTTTAGCCTAATATAATACTACCATAGTTACAGCCAAATTAAGTGCATTTCGAATTTTAAACAGATGTTTTGACTAAATGCCTCTAGAATATGCATCACAAATTTAGCTCATAAGCCCTATTTCTGAAGTTATACATTTTGAATTAACCCATACAGTGCGGGGACCGACTTTAGTCGTCAGAATCTGACGTCAATCTGACGTCTATAGACGTCAGATTCTGACGACTAAAGTCGATCCCCGCACTGTAAGTGTGAAAATACTTTATAATGGCCGTAGACCCATAACATAGGTATTCAAATGAATCAGAAAGAGCTAACTAAGACATTTAAAGGGACTGGCCCAGGATAAAATCATAAAAAAATCGGTGATTTTATTTTGGGTTCTTAATATATGACCATATAATGTAAACATGTCCAAAGACTAGAACTGCAATTTTTTATAATTTTTGTGCTGCGCATTCACCAGTTAGGCTAGATATAGAGACGAAATTCCTGATTTCTAATTATTGACAACCATGTCAAAAATAGGAAATGCGGGAATTTCGTCCCTATATCTAGCCTAACTGGTGAATGCGCAGCACAAAAATTATAACAATTTGCAGTTGTAGTCTTTGTACATGTTTACATCATATGGTCATATTAACAACCCGAAATAAAATCACCGATTTTTTTATGATTTTAGCCTGGGCCAGTCCCTTTAAGATTATTTCAAATTGAAATAAACCCTTTTGTCGCCATGGATTATACAAAAATTGTCAGCGTTTTTTTGTCTTATTTCAACCTTAACAATTCCAATCACCCGGGAAAATAATTATGAAGTATAATATACTGAAGAGAAACTTCTCAAGATTTTCCATTCAGAAAGATTATTTCCAAGAAGACCAAAGAGGTTTATGCTTGCAGGTAGAATAGTCTTTTCGAGATGATTGCCTACACATTAGTCAACTATTGAGTTGAATTACAATGATATTATTTTTACACATCTTTTGTCGAGAGAAACACAATTCCGTATTATAGCAAGATAACTTTTTAGATTTTTGAATAAAAAATGAATCTCCAAAATGTCATAGTGACCATATCCCGACCGACGTAGGGGTGTCAAATATGCTAACCCCGCTAGCCTCTGAAAATTGTCTCCATCATTTCAGCGTCAGTTAAAATACACCCGTGACGTCAGTCTATTGTTAAAACAGTAGATTCGGATCTAAGAATCTACTGTTATTTTTAATACTGACACAATATGCGGGTTTATCCTTGAAATGATTCGTGGTGAATTATATGTCATGCTGAAAATGAAATTGTATTTTTCCATATGAAATCTTGCAACACATGTACCTATTTTGTGTATTTTAAGTCGAAGAAAGAACTCAATTACGATAGATCCGCCTTGTACATTCGGATCTACGCATCTAACGAATTTCGTTCTTTCTCTTTGTCCTAAAGCATCCTTTTATTGCCCGTGTGGCTTGACGATCACTATCTCACGTAACAAAGATTATTATTGGTAACGTAAGTAGCTCTCACCCAGCTACTGAGCTAGCTCATTCACCTCACCTCATTCATCTCACCTGGAAACGTGTCGTAAACAAACTATTAAGATGTAACATGTGTACAACGTTAGTTTTGTGTGACCCTTGCAGTGCGGTCGCCGCTTTAACACTTTGATCTCTAAGCTGGTAAAGTTATATCCTTTAGTCACTCGAAGTTGTGTCTCGCTACCGCGACACACAACTTCAATTAAGTGACGGACAATTTAGGTGATTTGTGATATTCAAGTCCCAAAATTTGTGTGTCGCGGTAGCGAGACACAGCTTCAAGTGACTGAGGATTACTATATGTTCACCACGGTCCGTAGGCCTAACGCATCGGTTGACCCCACCTCCTCCAGGCGTTACGTAATTGTTGAACGGCCCCTCACACAGTCGCTAACAACGACACAAATAAAAGATCAGAAACCACCTCTTTGTGATGGAGTATAACATTGTTTGCTTGAATGAATTATTTTTTAAATATACTCTCAGGTGAATAAATGCAACGCCAGAGCTTAAAGGGTTGAAGAATAAAACGCTATATTGTGGGTCAGACACTTCACTTAGTGAGTTGTGTAGTAACGCTACAGTGAGGGTCTATTATGATGTCTCACTGTGATCTTGCGCCGTTCTTAGTGACACCAAAGAGGGTATCATAGGCTCTTTGGTGACACATACTGTGTAGGCCTATTGTCATAAGTCAAACTGGCATGCTGCCAAAAAAACATTGTCAGCATTTACGACAGAACAGTGATAAACTAAGCGTTGGAATGTCATGCATGTCGCCTATAGAGCCGCACTTCCCCTTGTAGTAGGGTGAAAAACCTAACTTGCATGACCACTTTCTGGCTAAGATGTTTTGATGATTGATTTGACTTCCATGAACCTTTTTAAAAATATTTAGCCCCAGTGTCCCTCGCAAAAATCCCGGCATTTTTTTCTAGAGGCGTAAATCCAAAATGGCCGCCTGCGCCATTATGAAAAATAACTTTTTACATATAAAAGCTACAAATATGAATAAATACACTTTTTTGGCTAATTCGACTCCAATGAATCCATTTCTGACGTCAATGTGGTATTAAAACACATTTCTGACCCTAAAATCCAAGATGGCCGACAAATTTGGATAGAAGATCCATTTTTTTAAGCGAAACAGAATTTGATCCCCTTGCAGGGTGGTATGAATGCAACAGTTAATATGACTATAGATGAATACATAGCTCTAAATAACAATCGCAAATTACAGTAAAAAATATAAAATAATAAAATAAAATAGAATAAAATTCAGCATGTATATGTCGTATATAGGCCTCCACCGCGTGAAGCGAGGAGACAAGTATACTGAAATTATAATATATGTATTGAATTACACCTCCTGCCAGGCTATGTTCTGAATCCTCAGATTCTGATGAATATGTTATGCTATTCTGTTTACCATCATCTGGTTTTAATTTCATGCCAGCTTCACTTAGCCTTTCCGAGACGAGCCTGAGGTGGTAAATGTGCTCAACAGAATTTCAACCCTGATCAGTCCATGTAGCCCCTGTACATGGTGCGTTGGAAGAGGCTGAAGCGTTGGCCAGTTCATACAGCATAAGCTTGAACTCAAATAGGCCGCTATGGCAAGTGAAGGTTGTTTTGTATCGATACTCTGGTGCTACTGGAATTTGCCAGTATCCACTTTTGAGATCTAAAGTAGAAAGCAACTTGGCAGGCAGTGGGAGTCCGAGTCTTTTACCGTGGCCGCATTAAGCTTAAAGTAGTTATGATTCATCTTTTTGGGGGTAAATGTGACTGGCGCCGCCCATGGTGATGTTGAAATCTAGATTATACCCGCTTTTATCATATCGTTGACCACTTTCCTTATTCAGAGGGGTGTACAGTAGGCCCTCAGTTTAATAGGTCAGCAGCCATTAAGGTTGATGGTGAGGGTAATTAGGTTGCAGTGACCAAGGTTGAAAAGGTCCTCGTCAAAAACGTCTGTGTACCCCTTCATGACGTCATTGATGCAAGGGTGGCAACCGCTCTCAGACAGAGGCTGTAAGGGGGATGAAGCCTGTATATGGCATAATGCTGAAGTTTTTCCTTGTTCCATAATCAATCTTCCCATTCCCTCAGCTGATGGCATCACTGCCTATCAGCAACTCATGTGGGAAGTCTCTTGTGACCAGTACAGGGCATCAATAGGTTTGACTTCTGTTTCACCGATCACTTGCAGGGGAGTTCCGCCAATTTTGCATACCAGACCAGATGGCAAAAGTAACGACAGACATCCCAGTTTGAGACACATTAGATATTTATTTTTCAGCCATGAGTGATCTGGCAGCACAAGTATCGAGTAGGGCATGGACCTGCTCTCCAGCAATATCCAGCTATATACCAAATGGTGACAGTACTGCCATTAGTGGCCCCTTGAGGCCTGGCTTGATACAGAGAAGCATTTGCGTAATGGCCTATCCCTTTGCAGCATGCGCAGATTGGCTGGTCGGCTGTTCACGACATCCCGTCAGTTCTTTGTTGGCGCAGTGGTTGAGGTTCAGGTTCACGAGGTGCTGGCACAGCTCTCCAGTCATGGTTAATGGGATACTCGCATCAGCCATGTTGTACTTCTTTTTCGTGTCTTATTCGTGTCAGCAGTAGAGAATTTGTGCTTACAGAAAAAGCTACATTCGATCAAACAGAGGCCAGAAGAAAATACCACGGCATACATCCTGCGATTAATATCTGAATCCAAGATCGCCTACCCCACAGCATGGGCGATGGGCGAAGAGGGTAAAGTAGTCAGCTTCCTGAAGGGATTCACTGACAGAGCGTTTGCTGGCAACATGTTGAGAACAGTACAAGCTAATACTCTCGGAAAAGCAACAGATGTGGCCCTGGAGAAGGAGGCTGAACGGAAAAAAGAACACCAGGTGATGGACAAAGAACCCATAGACGTGGGTGCGGCAAAGACAAACCAGGAGTCGGCAGATGGGTTTCTGTCGATTCCTAAAACAGAGACAGAGACACATGGGGCAACTACAGGCCTGCAATGTATAAGCAGGAGTCCCGCACAACTACCGGCTCCGAGAGCAAACAAGAGAACGCAGGCAGTATTGCGGACCACGCACACAGATGCGCAAAGGACGGTGAACCTGAACCCCAACCACTGGGCCAACAAAGAACTGACAGGATGTCGTGAACAGCCGACCAGCCAATCTGCGCATGCTGCAAAGGGATAGGCCATTACGAAAATGTTTCTCTGTATCAAGCCAGGCCTCAAGGGGCCACTAATGGCAGTACTGTCACTATTTTGTATATAGCTAGATATTGCTGGAGAGCAGGTCCATGCCCTACTTGATACTGGTGCTGCCAAACCCCCAGCACAGCACAGGCCTTCTGGGCATGTCTGGGGGTAGATCCCCTAGACATGCCCAGAACGCCTTATCGGGCGAGTGAAGGAAAACATTCTCAATAACCCACCATGCCCTATCACCCTCACATCATCATCTGTACACTGTTTCATCTCATCAATTGACTACAACGTTTTTATCGTATTACAATGTCACTTAAAAGATTTTGTGCCGAAAAATGACGTAAAGCAATGATTTACTACTACTACTACCACTGGTGCTGCCAGATCACTCATAGCTGAAAAATAAATATCTAATGTGTCTCAAACTGGGATGTATGTCATTACTTTGGCCATCCGGTCTGGTGTGCAAACTTGGCGGAAATCCCCTGCCAGTGATCGGTGAAACAGAAGTCGAACTCATGGATGCCGACGTGCTCCCAGTACTGGTCACAAAAGACTTCCCACATGAGTTGCTGATAGGCAGTGATGCCATCAGGCGAGGGAATGGGAAGATTGATTATGGAACAAAGAAAGTGACATTGTTTGGCCACATACAGACTTCATCCCCCGTACAGCCTCTGTCTGAGAGCTGTTGCCACCCTTACATCAATGACGTCATAAAGGGGTATACAGACGTTTTAGACGAGGACCTTTTCAACCATGGTCACTGAAACTTGATTACCCTCACCATCAAACTTAATGGCTGCTGACTCATTAAACTGAGGGCCTACAGTACACCCCTCTGAATAAGGAAAGTGGTCTACGATGTGATAAAAGAGTGTAATTTAGATTTCAACATCACCATGGGCTGCGCCAGTCACATTGACCGCCAAAAAGATGAATCATATCTAGATCTTCTGCATCAACTACTGTAAATTTAATGCGGCCACGGTAAAAGACTCGGGCTCCTACTGCCTGCCAAGTTGTTTTCGACTTTAGATCTCAAAAGTGGATACTGGCAGATTCCAGTAGCACCAGAGTATCAATACAAAACAACCTTCACTTGCCATAGCGGCCTATTTGAGTGCAAGCGAATGCCGTATGAACTGGCCAACGCTTCAGCCTCTTCCAACGCACCATGCACAGGGGCTACATGGACTGATCAGTGTTGCTTTGTCTCCATTGATGATATAATCATATACAGTAGAAATGCTGTTGAGCACATTTACCACCTCAGGCTCGTCTCGGAAAGACTAAGTGAAACTGACATGAAAATAAAACCAGATAATGGTAAACAGAAGAGCATGACAAATTCATCAGAATCTGAGGATTCAGAACATAGCCTGGCAGGAGGTGTAATAAAATACATATTTTATATTTTCAGTATACTTGTCTCCTCGCTTTACGCGGTGAAGGCCTATATACGACATATACGTGCAGAATCTTATTCTATTTTATTTTATTATTTTATATTGTTTTATTGTAATTTGTGATTGTTATTTAGAGCTATGCATTCATCTATAGACATTATTTACTGTTGCATTCATACCACCCTGCAACGGAATCAAATTCTGTTTCGCTTAAAAAAATGGATTTTCTATCCAAATTTGTCGGCCATCTTGGATTTTAGGGTCAGAAATGTGTTTTAATACCAAATTGACATCAGAAATGGATTCCTTGTGGTCGAATTAGCCAAAAAAAAGTATTTATTCATATTTGTAGCTTTAATATGTCAAAAGTTATTTTTTTTCATAATGGCGCAGGCGGCCATTTTGGATTTACGCCTCTAGAAAAAAATGCCGGGATTTTTGCGAGGGACACTGGGGCTAAATATTTTTTAAAAGGTTCAAGGAAGTCAAATCAATCATCAAAACATCTTAGCCAGAAAGTGGTCATAAAAGTTATGTTTTTCACCCTACTATTGGCATATTATATATATTTCATTGATTTCAAGCTGGCATCGCGAACTGTTAAAAGCCATCTAAGCCTGGGAGAGTTACATTCCTGTTACAATGTTTTTTTCAATCACACCCTTCATTATTCAAGTGTGCTGGCTGCACAGTGAACTATTCATGCTATTAAGGTCCACATAGTGCCAAACAATGTTGGCATAAAATGTGTTATTTAATAATAATCGAAGTTTTTAGCTCCCGCCGTCACCGTAAGTGAGACGGAGGGAGCTATGGATTCCGCCTCCGTTTTCTTCTTTTGCCTATAACTTTGTAAGAAAATAAGCTAGGATAACAATCTTTGGTATGTGGGTTACTTCCAGGTTGATAAGGAACAGGTTAAAATATTTTTAATCTGAAGTCAATACGCAAGGTCACAGAGGAAAAAATGATGATATTACGGCGTTGGGCCGTTGGGCCGTCCGTGAACATTTAGTTTCCGGAGCATATCTCTGAAAGTACTTGTCCGATTGTCTTCAGATTTTACACACAACACTTCTAGGGGGTCTAGTTGTGCCTTTTGGGGTATATGAACTTTGACCTACTTTTGGTTCAGAACTATGACGCACACTTCGTTTCCGGAGCAGATCTCGAAAAGTACTGGTATGGGCCGATTACAGTCATATTGCACATACATGCTCTCCAAGGTCCCTAGTTGTGCCTTTTCAGGTTTTTGGGCCTTGACGTTAAAGTTGACCCAGCACTTTCACCTAATTTATGACATCGGTAAATCCGACTGAAATATGCATCTTGAAAAATTTCAAGTTGATAAAATTCAGAATGGCCGCCCATCGGCCATCATTCACCTCGACAGGCCTGATATTGCGGAATATCACGAAAACCGCTCAAGATAGCTACACCATTACTATAAAACAAATTGCAAGGTTTCAGGAGAGGATGCATTTTGAAAAAAATTAACTCTATCAAATTCAAAACGGCCGCCTATCGGCCATTATTCACTTCGACACACCTGATATTCGGTAAACCGTGCTAGATAGACAAACCATTACTATAAAACAAAATGTGAGATTTCAGAAGAGAATGCATCTTAAAAAAAATCGACTTGATCAAATTCATTACTATAGAACAAAATATGAGATCTCGAGGGCGAATGCAGCCTGAAATTGTTTAACTCTATCAAATTCAAAATGGCCGACAATCGGTATTATTTACCTCGATAGGCCTGGCCTGATATCAGGTAAACCGTGCTAGATAGCTAGACCATTACTATAAAACAAAATGTGACGTTTCCGGAGAGGATGCCTTTCAAAAAGTTTTGACTCAATCAAATTCAAAATGACCGCCTATCAGCCACTATTTACTTTCACATTGCTGATATTCGGTGAACCGTGTTCATAGAAGTCAGTACACTTCTATGCCGTGTTAGATAGCTAGACCATCAGTATAAAACAAAATGTGAGATTTCAGGAGAGGATGCATCTTGAAAAAAATTGACTCGATCCAATTCAAAATGGCCGCCAATCGGCCATTATTCACTTTCGCATGGCCGTTATTTGGTAAACCGTACTAGATGGCTAGACCATTACTATAAAACAAAATGTGAGATTTCAGGAGAGGATGCATCTTGAAAAAAATTGACTCGATCCAATTAAAAATGGCCGCCAATCAGCCATTATTCACTTTCGCATGGCCGTTATTTGGTAAACCGTGCTAGATGGCTAGACCATTATTATAAAACAAAATGTGATTTTTCGGGGGAGGATGCACCCTGGAAATTTTTAACTCTTATCAAATTCAAAATGGCCAACAATCGGCATTATTTACCTCGATAGGCCGGATATCAGGTGAGCTGTGCTAGATAGCTAGACCAATAATATAAAACAAATAATTACTATAAAACAAAATGTGAGGTTTCGGGGGGGGATGCACCCTGAAATGTTTTAACTAGTCTATATCGAATTCAAAATGATCGTAAATCAGCCATTATTTACCTCGATTGGCCTGATATCGGGTAAACCGTGCCAGATAGGTAAACCATTACTGGGATACTGATTAGGATCATTAATTTCAATGGAGGTTTGCAATCTCTGACAGACTGTCTAGTTCTTATCTTACTCTTTGACTGAGCCTCTTAGACCTAGTTGTCCTGCGTCTTGATTTTTGAACTAGCCTAGGACTACATTAATAACCCTACAAAAAATTGCTTAAATCAAATTCTAATTCGAAGCGGGAGCTACTGGACTTATGTAGTCTTGTTAAGGTTTCATTTATTTGAAAAAGTCCTGTGTGTGTGTGAAATTTGTACACGATGTCAGTGAAGTTAGGCGCACCCTCACGTATGGGCGCATGCGCCTATACGCGGGTGAATACGGTAATTTTAGACCAAGCATGGTTGATGTTTCAAACACTCATTTTGTTCCCAATAATAGTGATTTTAACTTCATAATAAAATAGATTTAAAAGTAAATAGTTTATTATAATCTGTCCCGATAAAAAAATGTTTAGTGAAAATTTCAATTGCTTTATTTAGCGCTTTAAACAGGTAAAGATTAAAACAGATTTTACACATATACCGCGGCGATAATGTAAACAAGTGTGAAGGTCAAGGACACGATAGACGCTGGCCCAATGTGGTTTAATTTTGGGCCAGTGTCGGAGATGGTGGGCCAACATTAAATCAACATTGGGTCAACGTCTCCTGCTGCCCGGCTAGATGGAACGTGATGGATGGTCACATTATAGTCGGAATAAAACACAAAATAGCTCGGCAGTTGCAGTTTTATTTCTCAGGAAAAAAACTATTGGTGATGATTAGATATCATACCGTGTTGACGGGATGCCTGTCTTCAACCATCAAGACTTTTAGTGGTGTGCGGCATGTAATCATGTCGCTATTACGGGGATGCATACTTGGCTGGACACCATTTTTATCTGGCACTGTAAAGCCAGACAGACATGGTGGGGGCCCTGGTGCAGTGGTTAAAGCTTCCTGCTTGGAAAGTCGGAGATCGCCTATTCGAACCCCACTCTAGCCTTCAAGTTTCAAAAAACAGAATGTTTCTTTCCTGTTCACTCGTAAAGATTCAATACTGTTGGGAATCTTCGTGGCCGAGTGGTAACGTGCTCGGCCTCAGACCGGCAGTGCTCGAATTTTGAATCCTGTATCTGGAGGGCAGTGTCATCGCATTCATCTCACCATCCTCAGGAGGTTCTCTTGGTTCAGTTTGGCCTATATGTGCAGAAAGGTGGCCTGAAACCCCATTCATTTAATTTCATTTATTACGAGACAGGGAGCTGGATGTTGACAAAGGACTACACAAACTCAGATAAAATGGCGGCCGTTTATACTATTTCAACTGCTCGACTTGTATTTTGTTTTTAATTGTTTCTATTTTTTTAAGTGACCCTAAAAACGTATTAGAAGTGGGTATTAGAGTGATCCTAACTTTTCTAATTTTTCTAATGGTAACAATAGAAAGCTAGGACTTTCAGTATGATGGACCCCAATGGCTGACTCTTGGTGGTATGCATCACGTATCTTACTTGTCCTGGCCTTGTTAACAGGTTAATAGATCTCTGCAGTGACAGGTTTCACTGAGCTTTCATCAGGCCATCATATTGGACCCAGTCCAGGGGTAGCAATAATAATCTAATGGTTGAATACTAGATCTCGTGATACACGGCTTGAAACACGATACTTGAACATAAAGCATGTGTAATATTGGCCCAATGCTGGTGCAATGTTCGCCCATCGCCTGCGACGCTGGACCAACATTGCACAAGCTTTGGGCCAGCTTCTTATGCTTGGCGGGATGGTACACATGATACTACGTGCTTTATCAATATAAACTACTATTCTATATAAGTATTCTATATAAGATGCTTCTTATCTCTCTATATTAGCCTGTACATATACCGATATCATATAAATGCCAATATATTAATGTGGGAAGCTCAACTAATTCTTGGGATATAAATGCATTTTACTATTGGAATATTTTTTTCTTCCATTTGAAGTTGGAAATAAACGCCAGTAATATTCTAGCTTTGAAATGATTGAATATATCGCTGAATATAACAGTATAAACAATATGCATGGAATTAACCTTTTGGGTGCGGGAACCCATTGTGATGACGTGAATATTTTTATATATCAGTAGGAACACCACTCGCAAAATCAACCCTTTCAATGCGAGAACTCACTAATGTCAGGGTCTGATAATAAATACCGGTGCTCGCACTGAAACGGTTAAATATTCAAGGTGAATAGTATTATTTAAAATACACCGGTGACGTCAGTCTTTTGTTAAAACAGTAGTTTCGGATCTACGAATCTACTGCTATTTTTCATACTGGCCCGGGCGGGCACAGTGATTATTATGCATGTTTTACAATGACACTACATGCCTAATGTTTCTCGGTTAACCACACTGACTATTTTATCTAAAAATTCTTGGAGCACATGTACCTATTTTATGTATTTTAATTAGAAGTAAGAACTCAATTACGACAGCTTCGTGGATCTAAATATACTCGGCGCTGCCTGCCTCGTACATTCAGATCTACGAATCTATCGAAGTTCGTTCTTTCTCCTTGACTTAATTTGATGAAATAACCGAGTGTAACATACTCAGCCCTTCCAACCCTCACGATGCATCTGAGTACCCGGTATGACTGGGCCACCTAGCTCATTTACTACGCGAGGCCCAGTCACACTGACCGCCATTTTGTTTCCACAGCCAGCTGTGTAAAAACGACATTCGCGCCGCCTACCAAAAAACTCGGATGCCATGAAATTGACACGAATATTTCAAGTGCCTATAAAAACTAGACCATTTTCAGCAGGCTTAAACTTTTGATCGTATTAGAACTATTACATTTAAAAATGGTGGTCACTGTGTCAGAGCCTTGCGATGTCATCAGGGTAGCATCTGAGCATCATTTCGCATCTTTCACTCGTTTTTCTAGTATCTCTACTCAGACTGATAAGTCAGTGTATTGGCATCTATGAAGAATGTCTTGATGTCTAAAAGCAATTTTTGTGGAACTGTTATAATAATGACGATATATTTCCCATGATTGTGCTTTGCTATTCGTCATTTGCCATTCGCTACAAGTCATCTTTATCCACTATTAGCCGAGAATTGCGACAGCAATTCGCGGCTTGTAGTGGATGAATATGACAATGGTAACCTCAGGCTTTAAAGGGTTAAACATTAAAGCGCTGAATATCTTTTGTATAAACCATGGAGACCAAAGGGTTTTTTTCAATTTGTAATCATTAGAAATGTCTTAGTTAGCTCTTTCCGCTTCATTTGAATACCTATGTTATGGGTCTATGGCCACTATAAATAACTCTTATAGTGCGGAGGTCGATTTTAGACGTCTACAGACGTCAGATTCTGACGACTAAAGTCGATCCCCGAGCTGTAAGGTTAACCCCTGGAGCTAGCCACTACCCTAGGGCCCCAGCTCGTGTGTTTAAACAGCAAGATTAGCAAACCCTGTCAAATCTCTGTTCTCAAATTAAACAAATGTGAGTAATTTTAACCAACTTGAGGTTATGGGTCGCGGTAGCGAGACACAACGTCGGATTGGAGAAAATTTAAATAATTTGATTTAGAGGTTTAAAATGATTTGGCCCTAATGCCTTTTTAAAAGAAGCTTTTAAAATCTGCGTCAATCAGACACGTTAATAACGTTTAAATTTATTACCTCAGAGTTATAAGGGTTAATCGACCTCGTTTTGAGATGTAGGCATTTTTTATTGAAATAATTTGATTACAAATTATCCTATGTGCGCATAAATGCAATAAATACGTGCTAATAGGTTGGTTTGCCCTAAACATACTGAATAGAATGGAAATAAAAAAAATAACAACTTTAGAATACATATTTAATTCAAAATACTAGTATTATTACATTACCATTCGCGAATATTATCAGATTGTCGGATTTTTTTAGCATACAATCTGTAAAGAAATATCAATTATGTTTGATTGCCAACCGACAGTGGTATATGTATAACATTTAATTTACCACAATATGCAACATTGAACATAGGCCTACATGTTTTAGTGGCTGTTTTTATTTTAGAGAAGCATTTAGGTGGTGGGGGCGAGTCAATATCAGACAAGCTGTTGCAATACGATACTTTAACCCTTCATTCTCCAAGTTCTCTAATATTTAAATTTTGTCCACTGGAGGTTGTGTCTCGTTGACGCGATTCACAACTTCAAATGTGTTAAAACACATTCCATATTCAAAAAGTGCAATTTAAAGTGATGACAAAAAAGATTAACCCTCTAACCTCCAAATCATTTATTTGAAATTTTCACCCAGTTGATGTTGTATCTGGCTGACCTGATCCACACATTCACGTGAGTCAAAATTATACAAATGTGAAAACAAATTGAGGTTATATATTTTCAATTCTTGCTGATTGATGGCACGTTTTATCTTAACATGCCTGAAAGGTGGTACTTAAAGCGACACAATCAGGTTAAAATCATAAAAAAATCAGGATTTTTATTTTTCAACATGGCCATAATATGTGAACATGTCCATTGACTAGAATTGTGGAAGTCTTTTAAATTTTGAGCTGCTGTAGCAACGTAGCAAGTGTGCCGAAAGTCGCATTTATCAGTTATTCCCGTATTTCTTATTAAGGGTATGCATGTCCAAAATTAAATTTCGTCATTATTTCTCATTTAACTGGCAAATTATCAATATGCGCAACACAAAATTTTAAAAACTTACGCAATTCTAGTCTATGAACGTGTTGACATCATGGACATATCAAGGAACCAAAATAAAAATACTGTGTTTTTTTACGATTTTAGCCTAATTGTGTCGCGTTAATGTACCAATAACAAAAATGAAAACCCGAACATAATCGGGACCAGTGGTTAAAGGGTTAAAGTGATTATAATCCTGACTGGTATTAAAATGTCAAAAAGCAAGTTTATTTCGGTCCGTGGGTATAAATTTTAATTTTTCACGTGATAAATTATTAAACATGTAGGCTATATTGGGAATCCCTCGATGAATGGTAACTTTATGCTAACTGTTACTCCATCGCCACTTTTATCTCCACATTCTTGATGCCCCTGTTGAACTGCGTCCCGAACTGCGTACACCGATAAGCATGATAAACTGCTGATAGGACAAACAATATATCTATATGTAGCAATAGTCATCATAGTCATCCTTCATTGTATTCTCTGATTTAACATTTCGCAATAGGCATGATGCCTCTTGCGAAATATTAAATTATAGATATGCTAGCCTAATAGGCCTACAATGCCATGTGTATATACAAACACTTTGCATCGATGATAACATCTGAGACATTTTACTGCAATGAGATTCAAAATATTGCAGCTACTAAATTGTCTAATATTGTATTGAATCAATAATTAGCAACGTAATCTAGGCCTATGCCTACATACAATAAAATGAAATGCAATTCAAGGCAATGAAATACAATGTGAAGACAAAAAACAGTAACCCAGCAAACACGAGACATGTAAACGATGTTGTTTTTATGTTGGGCCACCGTCTGTGACGCTAGCGCAACTTTAAACCAGCATTGGCTCAATGTCTGAGAACTCCTATGGCCTATTGTTAAGGTTTCAGCCACAGGTCGACCCCATACAAAATCGTTGGACCTTTCTTTGTACGGTCATATCTAAGAATTGGCTTTGGATAATCAGGTCGAAAATAGTTTTTTTAATCAACATTTCAGCTACGAGATCGCATGTTCAGCTCATTTTCCGCAGTCTTTAAAAAGTTATGGACATTTTTCGGACCATAGAGTCGAGAACGCTCTTAGTCGTCACCCTGTTGAAAAACGTGGATTTTTTGGGTAAAAACGATGTATAGCAATCCGCTGCCTTAGAGAGGACTTCACGGCTATTAGTAGGCCTATCCATAACTAAGGTTCATCTGTGAGAAAATTCGTAGGAAGCTAATTTCAACTGATTTGGGTTGGTACGGGTATGGTCGATGACAAAAAAAGTAAGGTGGGCTATGGGTTGGGTAAACTTTTTTATTAGAGAAAATCAAAGATGGCCGCCACCGGCACATATCGCCCCGCTTAAAGGGGGGGGGGGGGGGTATTTTACATATTTTGGTGTCAGTGCCAAATGCATCACCAACCAAAAATTGTTCAATGGCCTCCAATTAGCTATTGCTGAAGAGTTTAGGTCTGAATATATACAAGACCAGTCCACCTTCAGCTACTAGAGCAGTGGTAATGTGATATCTGCGGATTGCGGCCATCTTCGATTTCTGCAGTAGGGGACCGTTAAATGCAAAAATATCTTCAAAAATGTCATTTTTATGTCAAAAGAAGTGGGAAAAGACATCTAACACAATATTCTGTGGCAAATGGTTCAAAAGTTATGCGACGATATGTGCCGATGGCGGCCATTTTGGATTTTTTCTATAAAAAAGGTTTACCCAACCTCTATCCCACCTTACTTTTTATTGGTCATTGACCATACCCATACCTACCCAAATCAGTTGAAATTAGCTTCCTACGATTTTTTTCAAAGATTGACTAAAATATGTGCTAATTTCGGGTTACTATATACTGCTGTCGACCTTTGAGTGGCAGAGTTGGCTTATAATGCAATAAAAGACAATATAGTACAGTACAGTACAGTACAGTACAGTACAGTACAGTACAGTACAGTACAGTACAGTGCAGTGCAGTGCAGTGCAGTGCAGTGCAGTGCAGTGCAGTGCAGTGCAGTGCAGTGCAGTGCAGTGCAGTGCAGTGCAGTGCAGTGCAGTGCAGTGCAGTGCAGTGCAGTGCAGTGCAGTGCAGTGCAGTGCAGTGCAGTGCAGTGCAGTGCAGTGCAGTGCAGTGGGAATATTTCCATTCATCCTGAGATGTGAATTGCGAAAGCAGTTCACATCTCTAAGTGAATGGAAATAGGAGAAAGAAAGAGAAAGGAGAAAGGAGAGGATATATAAATGGGCGCAAATGAAATAAAATGAATCGGGCTTTCACACGACTTTCACACGTGGATGGGGAAGAAACATTTTTTGTTTCTTTGAAACTGCCGAGACCGGGAACCGAACCCCGAACTCTGGCGTGAAAGGCAGCGGTGCTAACCACTACCCTAGGGCCCCCGCCCTGGGCGCAAATAGAGTTAAAATGTTTTCAGCAAGCCCCCCCCCCCCCCTTGAATATAGGCCAAGCTGGAAATGTAAGTAGCTTGTAAGAGGCTAAAAAGAATCTCCGTCGTCATTTTTAATTCGAACCCGGTATATTAACCCTTTACCCCTTTAACCGCTGATTTTTTTTAAATACAAACCAAGAGAAATTTTTTGAAATCATCATACATGTCTTCGTTATCGCTTCCCGCCTCATTTAAATACCTAGTTATGGGTCTACGGTCATTATAAATAAGTTAACCCTTTCAGTGCGGGGACCGTCTTTATACGTCAGAATCTGACGTAGGCCTACACTCTAAACAACACAGGTTCTTTAAAAGAACCTTTCATCACTATTACCATGCAGCCCCAAGAAAGGGTTCTCCTGGGTTGCATGGTCATAGTACTGAAAGGTTCTTTGTAGAGAACCTATATTGTTTAGAGTGTATGTAGACGTCAGATTCTGACGTATAAAGACGGTCTCCGTGTTGAAAGGGTTAATTTAGGCCTATGCCTATCGAAGCTCAAATCACAGCCTACTTATCTCGATGGGTTGTAGGCCTATAATTTATTGGCTTCCTAATTATTTTTATTGAAAAAATGTCCGATGATGCAAAATTAGGTAGGCCTATAGGGCCTATATATGCTATGCGTCACTCGCAAGTATGGGACCTAAAGGGTTAATTTTAACAAGGTTTACGATAAAAAAAATGTGAATAAAACTTCTACCAAAATCAGTAAAATTGTTTTTTTTTGTAAATTCATTGTGAATTCAATCATTATTTGTTCTGTCCGCTTTGATTCAGCAGACGTCTAATTTTAAAAACTGCGGCGTTATCATATAAATACTTTTCATCATACTAAGTGTGTACACACAATATATTCATACCAATCCGGGCAAATAAATATCTGTGTTATCTCGTCATGGTTTGCTTGAATTTCTAAAAAAAGACTTTCGGCACACTTGCTACGTTGTCACAGCAACCCAAAATTTAAAAGATTTCCCCAATTGTTGTAGGGCATGCTCACATTTTATCATGATTAGGTGGACAACAATTTTGGCTTTTGGATGACTTTTGGACTGATTGTGTCAATTTAAACCAATGTGCAGCTCAATTAGGGAGAGAGAGGGGGAGGGGGGGGGGTGGTCAGCTCAGCAAACACACAAAAAAAACAAATATTTCAAATATTAAAACGCCGGGTCAGCAGAATATTAAAAAAACATTAACCAAAAATATTATGCAAAAACATCCTTATTAACAATATTTTTAATATATTTACATTTTATTTTCAAAAACTGCATCAATTTTTTTTTTCAAAAACATTTTTTAATAAATGTTTTGCATAACATTTTTATTTAATGTTTTATACTATTCCTTTGACCCGACGTTTTAATGTTGTAAAACATTTTCATGTGACTTTTTTTAAACTGGTTAGAATTTTTTTTTTTCTGTTTTTTTTGTTTGTTTTTACTGAAGCTACTATGCCCTCACTCCCTATAAGCATGGAGATAGGGGCCTATGCCCCTATGGATTAGGCATTGATAGGCCCACAGATTCAATTAATGAATCAGCAAACACGAGAAGTTACCCAATGCTGTTTTAAGGTTGGGCCAGCGTCGGAGGCGGTGGCCAGGCATTAAACCAGCATTAACCTTAGACAGTGCATTACTGGCACTCGCCCGCTCGCCAATGCGAGTTCATATACATGATATATGTCCACATATCCTGTTTTTAACATACAAGTCGTTATTTTTTGTCAAATGGGCGAGTGAGGTTTTCGGTTAGTTATTTTCACTGACCTATAGTATGGGCACTAGGCCCTATATATATGGATATCTCGTGTTTGCATGTTTATAAATATTTAGTTATTATCGTGATGACAAATCATGTTTTCTGGCGTCAACCAATTTTAATAGAAACATGTAGATTGCCACCCACAAGTCATGTAGTGGGTAGAGTAGGGGTAAATAGAGGGGGGGGGGCTGATAGTGTTGCATATCCCTGTATACATGCAGTGCTACCTTGTAGACAACCGGACCGTAGGCCTACTGTTGGCATGCCGCATACATATTATTTGCGCACACCTTGCACTTCACAGCGGCCACTTCATGTGTGTATATAATGCATACACATATCGACTAAGCAAACGATCTCCCTCCTTCACATTGCAGAGCTAATCATATGGCGGTTATTTATAATCTGCAGTTCAGGTGGGCGATATATATTTAGCTGGCTGGAGATTTTAGTGAATACAGTCTCCAGTAAATGATGTGCCATCTCACCAATCACTGCCCCCGTCCCACAGTGCCGCGCGACACATGACGTCATGGATCTATTTCCTCCATTGTGCGCCATCTTGGAAGGAGAGGCTGTCTTCGATGGCGGCATCCTAATCGGATGTCATCGCTGATCTAAGACCGTTAAAATACCCGTCAGGACTGTGAATAATTATTCAAACTGTATACATCGGCAGTACGGGTCTTAATTTCTAAAGTCATGGCGGGTGAGTTGTTATTTCTAGACATTTCCGTCATTGACGCCCTACCCCCAAACATGCTTGTCATAGAAAATTAGATGATTGTCAGATGTATTGACTACTGATAATGATTACAGATTAGCCTACCTGTGACCGTCCCCTACAATGGCTACATCCTACAAGTTAACCGATAACTTCACAAGGTTATGCCCTTCTAATTACAATAAATGTAGCGCTCACGCTATGGCAATTTATAGCGCCAAAACTCAACAAGTGTCCAGCAAGAGTTCAGTCGAGATGTTTCTAAAATCGACCAAATCAGTAAAATTCAATTGTATTTTGTAAAATCATTGTGAATTCAAACTGTTGCTTCATTATATGTTTGTCCGCTTTAATTCAACAGGCGTCTAATTTTAAATCATATTATATTTAATTTTCACTAGGTTTACACAATATTATGAATTCATATAGACCTATTTATTGCAAGTCACTCAGGCCAGGCTGACAAGCATTGCTATTAAATTGAAATAGGGGTCTAACCCTCTATCATCTATGGTTTGCATGAATTTCTTGCTGTGCACGAACAGAGTTGAGTCATTCAGTTTTACTATATGGGGCCTTAGAGTTGTTTCACAAAAATCAAAAATAAATCAAATATAAATTTGTCAAATAAATCATGAAATAAAATGAAATGAATGAAATAAAAACTTCTATAGCGCCTAACTCCTCAGAGGGCCGAGCTTAGAGGCGCAATCCATCCTTATCAAATTCCAAAGAAGAGTCGAGGGAAATAAGCATGGTCGTCATCAGGGAGCCGGGATGCAGAGGAGCTAGGGTGTAAAAGCCAGATCGAAGAAATGCATTTTAAGAATTTTCTAAAAGAGGAAATATTTTTAGCTACACGAAGGTGTGCAGGCAGTAAATTCCAGAGAGTAGGACCAGAAACAGAAAAGGCACGAGCACCGAACTTAGTTCTGATACGTGGTACTTTGAGCTTATTTGTGTTGTTGATCGCAGATGTTTTACGGAGTCTGCAGAAAGAAGAAGGCTAGATGAATAATAATTTTAAATAATAATAAATAAATCATTTTCTGGTTTTGGAAATAGATGAATGAATTTTAAAATACATGAATGCAGATTTTTGGAATTTTTTTGTTAATTAAAAAAATCATTCAATTTTTTTGGACCTTAAACTTCACAGGAGTGAAAATAGGTTAAACACAGCTAGATCCAGATAGTGTAGTCTACCCCCTGTCAGAATTTGCGGACTTTGTTAAATGGCATTAACTCTTTGGAGGGGGTGCACGGATCAGACAAATGTGATAAGGCCCAACTTTTTTATGATATGTTTTACGGGCGGAAATTGGAAGGATGCAAAATTCAGATTTACCGTGTTATTCCTAATAAACGCGCCGAGCGCAAAGACGAAGTTGGGGGGCGCGTTTATTATGTCCACTAAAATGTTAAATCTGTATTTCACGGCCGCATGCGACATCGGTGAGAATTGACCGCAAGTGCAAGCCCCAATCCACTCTGATGCCGCCACTCGTGCCCGCTGGCAGCAGGTGTAACTGGTGTGTTAACATAGGCTGACACCTTATGCAAGGTTATATAGGCAAGCTAGACGACGCGGTTACCATCATATTTTATCTTGGAATGTTCTTATTTGGGCACGTCGATATCTGAATATGGTAATTGTTTTAGCAGCGTTCAAGAGTCAGCTGGTTTACTAATCCACCAGCCACCACCTCCCTCTAGCCTGATACTCCACATTTAGGAGGTGCTGTTGGAGTACCAAATGCAAAGTTCAAAGGCATTAAATGATAAAAGGGAGGGCAAATTGACTTATTGTTAGGCCAGGACAGGGTCTGGGGTCCTCCCACAATGTAATTTTTTGGCTGACAAGCTGAAAATAGGCCGTACAAAAGTTGGCTGGACGGGTTTTTGGCTAAGTCCTTGCATTGGGGTATTAAATATTGATGTCGACGGACAACCCACATTGTTGTGCTGGTCAGGGCTGGAAATTAAACTTTTTGGAGGGGTGCCAACAGGGCACTCACGTACAATATTTTAGGTGCCCGCCCAAAATTTTAGGTGCCCTATTCTTCAAAATAATACAAACATTGAGGAACACTTTTTTTCAACAATTTTAATTCACTATTAAAATTTCTCATATATTATGAAAAAAAGATTTATAATGGTATATTAAAACCAATAAGTCTTAAAAAGAGCTGCACGTATAAAAACGTTAAAGTCGTGGCTTAAATAAATTTAATTATTATTTATTTATTACAGTGTTCAATACAGAGTGAATAAAAGGGAGCCATGTGGCCCATACCGTGTTAAAAAAAGGGGCCAACACATAAAATTATGGGCCAATACTAAAATACCCCTCACCCCAGGGCTTTTCAAATGCTTGAGATAAGTAGCAGTATTGAAATTGTGGTAGCTCCCACTTGAGACACTTAGCCCAAATATGCACCTGAGCGCTAGACGCACTACTAGGGAAGCAGGTTGAGGGTGAAAATACCCCTTCTCATTTTTGTCAAATTCAAAAGTTGTCAAAGGTTTTTTTTATTGTGTTAGAATTTGATGCAGAAGTAGAATATCAGTTATTATAAACTGTTGAGATGTGTCTCGAAGATTTACTAAGCGGTAAACCTAGGCATATAGCACACATTCAATTAGCAACAATTTTAAATACGGAGACATTTTTAATGTTGACCAGTAAATAGATCTACCCCTGCTACATTTGTCAATAAATCAAAGTTATAAGAACAGTCCACCAAAAACAAATAGCATGGCCAAGAATGGATAGCAGATAATGATTAATTTATACTGTAGATCAGTATACTGTCAGTGAAGGCCTATCAGCTCAGTAGGCCTGCCTGCCTTCAAAACACACAGGTCTGCCTGCCTGCCTTCAGCCTGATACTCCACTGGATGACTTCTGACTATCATAACACAACAAAACATGGCCCACTCGAACAGCAGCCAGGCAGCAGATTTCTTCAATTGATTTATCATTCATATACACTTAATACAGTGCATGTGATTGGCTCCCAGAATCATCCAGAAGTAAGCTGGTTCCTGATTGGCCCGCGTAGGTCACATGGGGCAGCCATGTGCACAACACACGAAACCCCAGAATATTCATAGTTCTAGCTCTGGCTATCGATGATCGGAAGGCCTGGATGCCTAATACCAGGGCTGGCCATCTCAAACAAAAAACCCAACAAAAGACGATGTTTACCGCTATACGCGCCACCGTGGCCCAATGGAATTTCTCACAGTGCGGCAATTAGACACTAATGACGCAATCCTGCGGCCTGTATTGAACTCAACACTTCAATCTTTTTTAACTCTTGCCCATGTCCGAAATAGAAAGTAAGAGAAGACTAAGCTTAAATCATCATAATTGAATCAATCTAAATGTACAAAAATCAATATTTTTATATCCGTTTTTTCGGGTGCCAGCAGGGCACGCATGCCAGTATTTTAGAGTGCCTGTAGCACATTTAGAGTGCCACGGGCACGCGGGCACCCGTTAATTTCGAGCCCTGCTGGTTGTCCATCCGGACAACCACAGATTTTCATCTAACTGCAGAGTTAGTACAGGCCTTGAAACTATGAGGGAACTATGGCTTCCGCCTTGAGCCGTTCTGTTTCTACTTCTTCTTTTGCCTAAAACTTTGTAAGAAAATTGGCTAGGATAACAATTTTTGGTATGTGGGTTACTTCCAGGTGGATAATGGACAGGTTAAAATATTTTTAATCTGAACTCAATTACGCAAGGTTGCAGAGGAGAAAATGATGATATTACGGTGTTGTGCTGTCCATGAACAATTTGTTTCTGGAGCATATCTCTGACAGTACTTGTCCGATTGTCTTCAAATTTTGCACACAACACCTAGGGGGTCTAGCTGTGCCTTTTTGGGGTATATGAACTTTGACCAACTTTTGGCTCAGAACTATGACCTATTTAGACGTTTTGACGCACACTTCGTTTCCGGAGCAGATCTCGAAGTACTCGGCCGATCATAGTTCTCTAAGGTATCTAGTTGTGCCTTTTCAGGTTTTTGGACCTTAGCCTTGAAGTTGACCCAGCACTTTGACCTAATTTATAACATCGGTAAATCCGACTGAAAGATTTTGCGGAATAACATGAAAACCGCTCAAGATAGCTACACCATTACTATTAAACAAATTGCAAGGTTTCAGGAGAGGATGCATCTTGAAAAATTTCAAGTTGATATAATTCAAATATAATTCAATACTTGACAGGCCTGATATTGCGAAATATCATGAAAACCGTTCAAGATAGCTACACCATTAATTACTAGAAAACAAATTGTAAGGTTTCAGGAGAGGAAGCATTTTGAAAAATTTCAACTTGATCAAGTTCATAATGGCCGCCGATCGGCCATTATTCACTTTCACATGGCTGTTATTTGATAAACCGTGCTAGATGGCTAGACCATTACTATAAAACAAAATGTGTGATTTCAGGAGGGGATGCATCATGAAAAAATTCAACTTGATAAAATTCAAAATGGCCGCTTATCGGCCATTATTCACTTTCACATGGCCGATATTTAGTAAACCGTGCTAGATGGCTAGACCATTACTATAGAATGAAATGTGAGATTTCAGCTGAGGATGCATCTTGAAAAATTCCGGCTCGATCAAATTCAAAATGACCCCGTTTTGGCCATTATTTACTTTCACATGCCCAATATTTTGCAAACTGTGTTAGATGCTAGTCCATTACTATAAAACAAAATGAGAGGTTTCGGGGGGAGGATGTACCCTTAAAATTTTTAACTAGTCTATATCGAATTCAAAATGACCGTAAATCAGCTAATATTTACCTCGATTGGCATATTTATCATTGATGTATAAATATTTTGCCAATCAATTACAAATTGTATTAGCAAATGGACAGAACTGCATAGCATTGTGCTATGCGATACCAGGGAGAGAACTTCCCACTGGTACGCTAGTCCGATCTGAAGGTTGTGGACAGACCTTCGGTTGTCACTGTTGGTTATGTTATGTATCATGTCAGAGCATTTTGCCCATTTTTAGCCATTTGTGACCAGGTGACGATGTGAGAATCTTACGTTTCAGATATCATACATGCTGCATAGTGGAGGGCGAGATCGTTCTAACTAGTGTAGACCTACTAACGTTACTAACACAAAGTCTCAACGTCTGTCTGGGTACTGGCAGACTCAATTCAGCGCCACATGGTTACCCCTGCATCACATCCAATTGGAGTAGGCCGGCCTATCAGCCATGTTAAAAATAAGAAATACGGGTCAATGCGCGGCACAAAAAATAAAAAACCTTTGCAGTTCCAGTCTATGAACATGTTTACATCATATGGTCATATTAAGAAGCCAAAATAAAATCACCAATTTTTTTATGACTTTAGCCTGGGTATGGGCCTTTAATTACCAATCATTTATACCAATCGTGATAGTGATAGATTAAACACACTAAATTAAAATAACATGTTGCATAACGTTTGTCGCGATCAACAACAAAACATCACCATTTTATCAAAATCACAGATTTGATACGCATAGGCCCATAATGTACGGAGCCCTCTATGGAATGCTTTTAAACTGTTCTTTTTCAGCAAAAAAAATGATGGTGATAGGCTTGTGTAAATGAAATGAAATGAATAGAGCTTTAGGCCACTTTTGTGCACATGCAGGCTAAATTGGACCAGGAGAACATCATGAGGATGATGAGATGAATCAGAGCCAATCAGATGACACTGCCCTCCAGACACTAGACCCTAGAGTTCTGAGGCCGAACACGCTCCCTTTCGGTCACGGAGCCTCCCACAATACTGAGTTTTACGAGTGGATGGGGAAGAAACATTTTTGTTTCTTTCAAACAGCCAAGACCGGGAAACGAACCCCGAACTCTAGCGTGAAAGGCAGCGGTGCTAACCTCTACCCTAGGGCCCCCGCCCTCAAGGCATGTGTAAGCTATCAAATCATATTTATTTAAAATCGTTTTTTGTGAACAATACAAACATTAGCCAAAGGCTATTCTCCCGATTTGTAGTTTTAAAAAATCAACAATATTATAGCGAAATATGTGTTTTTGATTAAAGAACCATGGGTGATAATCTAATAATGGAAAATTCCACCTCAAGCTTGTTAAGGCTACATGCTGGGGCACCATGGACGGGGTTCAATGGACATTATGCTCTGGGGCACCATGGTGTCCCATTAAGTTCCTACGCCTTATTTATCACTCTCTGGGTTCACTCAGGGGAGAGGCTCTTGGTCCCTTCGCTACAATGACAAGATCATGATCACCTAAAATATTACCCAGTGTCATTGCCAGTGGGTCGCCAGCGATCGGCCAGTGAGGTGCCGGAAAAAACAATGGTGGTGGTGGGCTGTCCGTGGCCGATGGGCAAGCTGCCAGTGCACAGATAGCAGAAATTCAGTGGGCTGTCGGCGGTCCACTAGTGAAGCCTTCAGCAGACCTCTGGGGGTTTGTCCGGTGGGCCACTAGCAACCCACTGTCTACAGCCGCTGCCGCCAGTGGATCATCAGTGGACAGCCAGACGATATCTGGTGGCCCACCGCTGACCCGCCAGCTGATGTAGCCCTATATGGCAGTGGATGAGATGGTGCTAAGCTGCTAGCAGCCCGCCGGGGGTGCACTGTCACAGATGGCTGTAGTCAGTGAATTGCTAGTCAATGCCTTTGTCCAAACACACGAGGCCTTTGGGCTGAGTTAATTCTTGATGTTGATGGATTGAGCATACGGCCGAGGGGTCCTTCCATCAATTGATGGCTATTCTTTTGTCAAGACAAGACCTGGCAGTGTCACCATGGATGTTGCAACTGAGACACCGTTGCATGGTGTGTGTTGCGATCAACAGTAAAACATCACAATTTTATCAAAATCACAGATTTGATACGCATATAAGGGCATGTCATGAGCGAGTATGCCATTCTGAATGATACACCTGAATGACACCCTTATAAGTGAACAACTCTAAAATTTTTTGTGGGTGCAAAAACTCTAAAACTTAACGTCAGAAATTATTCAAATTTTACTATCACATTCCCCATGATATGGAGATGTGCAGGTGACTTTTTCAAGGTTTTACTGAAATTCAAAATGGCCGCCACAGATCAACTTTAATTTTTTGGGGGGTGAAAAACTCAAAAAAATTGTTTGGTCAATTTTTTTATAAATTTTAACATAACATTCCTAGCAACATGGGGATGTGCAAGTGCTTTTTTTTAAAGATTTTACCAAATTTCAAAATGGCCGCCAGAGGTCAGCTCTAAAATTTTTTGTGGGCGCAAAAACTACAAAACTTATAGCAAGAAATTATTCAAATTTTACTATCGCATTTCCCACGATATGGAGATGTGCAAGTGATTTTTTTAAGGTTTTACTGAAATTCAAAATGGCCGCCATGGATAAACTTCATATTGTCTTGTGGGCGCAACAACTGAAAAATTGAAATCAGTAATAATTCACATTGTACAATCCCATTACCCACCATCTGGAAATGTGCATGTGATTTTACTGAAATTTGATATGGCCACCACTAATCAACTTTTTAAATATTTGTGACCGCAAAAAGTCTAACCTAATTTATGGCGGGGGATGATATAGGACTTCAGTCCTCTTGTTACAAAAATATTTCAGTGTTATACCATTGGGCTTGTACATCAAATTACTACACTGTAGTGTGGGCCTTAATCACTTAATATTTTATGCAGCGTTCGAAATAAGGTTTAAAACAACCAAGCCCTACATTTCTGGTTGTCCGCCAAAAAATTTGTTTGTCCTGACAAAAAGACCCAGCTTGAATAAATCGTGTTGTCAGTGTGTGAAATCAGTTTTCACAGTGACTGACCATCTGAGCTTCTGATGTTTAATACTGCCCCGACAAATTATCAATAAAGCAATATAAACACAAATTCTATGAATGCAGTGACAAAACAACTAATGAAGTTAGAACCATGATAAATTTCATACAGGGACATTAGGCTGAACATTAGTGAGTATAATGATAAAAAGAAGATGTATATATATATATATCAAGTCGACAGATTACAGGATTTTGCAGCGGTCGTCCGCCATTTTGTTTTTTGTTCCGAATGTAAACAGTGGTATGCAAACACAGTTTATGTGAAATATATTCGATAATATTGCCTATTATTGCTACATAATATTAATATATAGATTGGCAGAATTGTAGATGCTAACAAGATCGATTGGGAATTTAAAAAAATGTAACAAAGTTGCTTAGATGTCAGAAAAAACGGCGATAATGCCGTCATTATTCCCGCTATTTTTACCGCGAGAACCGCTTTCAATTAAACTTTAGAATGGTAAAATTGTATTGTAATATTAGGTGAATAAGTTGTCCATGCGGATGATTAGCAGGCATCAAAGTAAAATCTATAAACCTATAAAAACCTTTAAAAACCTATATTTGAAAAAGTAACCTATATTTTTCTGAAAATAGCCTATATAACCTATAAAAACCTATATTTTGATTTTGCTTGATCAAAAACATTATGTTGAACTACCGTATTATCCCTAATAAACGCGCCGGGCGCGGAGACGAAGTTGGGGGCGCGTTTATTACGTGCACTGAAATGTTGATCTGTATTTCACGGTCGCATTCGGCAGCGGCGCCGTCATTAAGCCATGCGACATTGGCGAGAACTCACTCCATCCACTCTCAAGGCGCCACACGTGCGCGCTGGCATCAAGTGTAACTAGTATGTTAACACAGGCTGCCACCTTATGCAGCCACGGCCCGCTATATAGGCGGAGACGACGCGGTTACCATCACATTCATCTTGGAATGATCTTGTTTGGGCACGACGATATATAAATATCGTATTTGTTTTAGATACATTACTGCTGATTAGAATAATAGAAATGCGTCTGCAACATACTGTATGAATGCTTTAAAAAGACGTAGGCCTAACTGATTAAATTTACGTACAATTTCACACAGTGTGTAGGCCTCAGAATGTCTGCCACACGTCTCCGGCCTGATGACGTCATCTACTCTTGCCGACCTTAGCCCACCATTTATCTAATGGTGGTGTATCATCTCTGCAGGGACATCATGTATACATGTGCGCTATAACATTGGTTCAAAGCAGCAGCAGCATTAATCATGTTAATGGGCCAATGCCATGGTTGGATCGTCTGGGTTTAAGCACGTATCAAGTCCTGTGTCTCGGCGCTACTATAGTAGAACAAGATCCATACCTCACATATTTGGATGACCAGTAGACGCCAACTGCTGACGGCCAAAACATGACGTAGCACGATAAACAGGGGCAGACGTTTTTCGTGTCATTAGAGGCTTCAAATCATACTTAGCATTAAGCCTACCGGTAGGCCCTATACATTGGCGTCGCATTAAAACGTCGGGAATTTTGGGCGCTTGTAAATCTGTCTGACTCAATGATCACTGAGCTAGTGCAATGGACAGTTAGTACTTTTGTTGTAAGCAAACCTGACACGCAGTCGTTATTCTGACACAACCTGTACGACGTTGGCCCAGTGTTAAAACAACATGTACAACAACTAGGCTACATGTAACAGTAGAATACCGCGTTTACACCCATGCTCACAACACGCTGACCGTGGCTCAACCATGTTGACACGGCTACACGCAGAAGGCTGGTGTCTGGTAGATTTTTTCAAGCCAGCTGACTGGATATACAGGGTACATGAAAAAGGGGGGGCGCGTTTATTAGGGGTGGTGCGTTTATTAGGGATAATACGGTATATTTTAATTGTGGGAATGTGTTTGTGTTAAATAACTTCCTGTGTTTCAGAAAGAAATGCTTTAAATATAATTTAATTATTCAGATTACCGTAGTCTGAAATAAATAATTATTTAAGCTTATCAGCTACATAATTCCTTAAAAAATTTCACCCTCGCTTCGCTCGGCATAAATTTTGCTACACCTTGTCTGATATTGGTTCAACCTATGTGGACAATTTTTTTTTCTATAAATAATATATATATTCACCTCCATAGCTAAACTTGTGTGAAGAATTTAATAAGTGCAATAAAGAATTTGTCCAATTCAAACACTCCATCCCTCCTCTGATTGAACATGGGTCCATTAAGGCGAGCAGTTCGTCTTGTTGCCTATGGAAGTTTGAAAGACCATACTCCATGTATTTATCCATAAGCTGATCACCCGATAAATTACGATGGACAGACCAGTATAAAAAAGTATGCATTTTTGGCACTATGTATTATACTGTATATTCAGAGGTGTGAGTGTACTATATGGTATACTTCCTGAAATACGGTAGATATGACTTTGGAATAGTAAAAAAGTATGAATTTTCACATGGTGGGCACATTAGTGTCACTGGAAAACCTATAAAAACCTATAATTTTATGTCAAATAAACCTATAAAAACCTATATTTTTATGAAATAAACCTATGAAAAAACCTATATTTTGACATAAATGGACTTTGAAGCCTGATTTAGTTGGCCCAGACAAACGGATGTATGCTTATTTCGAACGCTGTTATCAGGGAAAAAATTGTTTTAAACTTACTGATTAGCAATTTTCAATTCCAAGTTGTTACTTGCTTGGCGTCCTTGTATGTTTGACGTATAAATATTTTGCTAATCAATTACCAATTTGATTAGCAAATGGGCAGAATTGCATTGCATTTTGCTATGCGATACTGAACACATTTTTCCTTGGTTATGCTATCATAAATGGGAAATACTTTAGAATTTATATCTTTGAGAGACTAATGCCTCTAAAACCCCATCGCGTCTGCGTTAACCAAGCAATGAGAATTTTAATTAAATAAATTATATAATTTATATCCACATTGTGTGATAATATGTGACTTGATGGGGACCAGTAACCGGTTACCAAAATATCGCGACTATCCCCTTCGAAAAGAATGACTTTTTACATTCACGGACATATTTTTTTCATAAGAAATTACTTTAAAATATTGCAAGGAAATTCAAATTTGTTTTTCTTCATTTCTATATTTACAAACAATAAAATTCAGCAGATCTAAATTAAAAAACGGAGTGGCTAATCGTCGGCAGAGTCATATCATTTGGCAATCTATTTACATTGTGAGGAATCAAAAACGATTAGCCACTGCCAAAAAAAATATGATTTCACCTCCCTGAGTCAACCCTTTCTGCACTGGGTGTTTCTGGTCAACATCTCCACACTGAAAGCATTCAAATATCTATAATTGCTGTAGAACTATAACATGGGAATTGAAACAGAAAGTCAAAAGAGCTAACTAAGACATTTATGATGATTTCAAATTGATAGAAACCTTTTGTCTCCAGGTTTTTACAAAAATATTTCAGCGTTGTGTGGGTTGGTACATTAAATTTTTAATGTTATTATTTCAAACCAGGACTTTTATTATTATCCTAAATGTTTGGAAATATCCTCCATTTTACTCTAGAATTTATCTCTGAGAGACTAATACCTCCAAAACCCATCGCCTCAAAACAGCTTTTACATTTCAATAGTGTTACACCAAACAATTTGAATTTCAAATAAATAATTAATCTGATTTATATCCACATCGTGTGGCAATGTTTGATTGACTGTGACCACCAAACAGTTACCAAAATATTGGGACCACTCAAACTTTTACAGGATCACCACCAGTCTGTTGGTCCACTGCTCTAAAGATTTACATTTGACCCCCCCCCCCCCCCTCCCAACTAAAAGATAGTAATTGATTGGCAAATTGGCTTTTATTGTGTATGGTAACTGGCTCTGTATCCCTGTAGAAGTAATTCAAAAAGTCCCAGGCTTCAGATTGGTCCAGACGGCCATCATTGAAAGTCATCACTAGAGAAATTGAGGGGTATGCACATTAGTATTCTGAGCAACCCCTCCGTTTTAATTTTGGTGAAATTGTTTTTTTCAGGAAAGTATAATATTTATGCTATAATTAATGTGGATTTATTGTTTGTTCCAGGAAACGGTGGAGATCTGCAGTGGTGTTTTTCTCAGGTGAAAGGCACTATTGAAGAGGATGTTACTGAAGGTATTACGGAAACTCTGCAATCCTTTGCCTGCTAATTGTTTTTAGTCTGTTTTATAAGTAGATCTTGGAAGTAACTGATATTGGAACATTAGAAATATGTGTTTATATATAAGGATTTGCACGTGTATGGTCCCAAATTAAACAAATAGTATTTTTCACAAATTTCAAGTGGGTAAAAAATTTAAATAATTATTTGCAAAATAAGGATAAGCCAAAAAATAATTTTCAGGGGAAATTTTGTACGTAAATTATCGATCCTGTCTGACTCCCACTTTATCCTTACATATATCATTCATTTAAAATATTTCGCAAATCAATTTCAAGCTAACCCTTTCAAATTCTGATGTCTATAGTATATTAGATGATCCCCCCCCCCCCCCTGAAATTTTTTTAATGGCCGTAGACCTAAAACCAAAGTATTCAAATGATGCTGAAAGAGCCAATAAAGCAGTTATAATATTTCAAATTAAAAAAACCTCTTTAGTCTCCATCATGTTTTATATACAAATATTTCAACATTGTAATGGTAAGATTTTTTGGCTTTAAATATTTTTTTTATCATCTGGTGCTAGGCGTCTCTGTGAGCTGTATTCAACCCTTGTCCTGCTTAATTGTTTGTTTCTATTTTCTAATTTCTAGCTTTTGAAAAAGACGTCTCTGAAATTGCATGATTAATGACTCAAATTGAATTTGTCACTAAACACTAGTAGTGGTAATGCAGTTAGAATATATACCATAAGTACCATCTTAGTTCTATGGGATTATTTATTTTAGCTGACATCATCTCGTGTATGGAGTATAACTCTGATGGGGATCTACTGGCTACGGGTGACAAAGGAGGTCGTGTTGTCATTTTCCAGCGCGATCAGGCGGTGAGTACAACCCAGAAAACACAAATAGGGTCTCTGCAGAATCATTTTTGTTGAGAAATTTTGTATTGTTTATCGGCTATCTCCTTCAACCTCTGGATACTTCAACCTAAGGCTTATCATGATGTATAAATACAGGCATCAAAATTAGAAAATAATCTTTACAAAAAATATGGAAAAAAACCCATTTTAATAGTTTATCATTAAACCTTCAGTGACACAATAAGTGCGAGCAAAACTATTTCAGTGACAGATAGCTATAGTCGGTCTACGTTACATTTCAGTGGAAATTTCATATAATCACAAATTTGTCAGTCAGTTTTTCTGTATATATTATTTTATAATTGCATAATCTGTGAGCATATAGTCAGAGGCTGAAGGCGCCAATTATTAAACCTTACACCACTAAACACAACTATATAGTCTGTGCCAAGTAAGATTATTTTTTTATGGATTATTGTTTTATTTCACTGACCTTCAGGCTTGTTTGTGAAGTATTGCTTGCTGGTCACAGATCAAGTGGTTCAATGTCTTATCTTCGGTGTTATATTGTCGTATAACTAGGCCTTAGTCACACCATTGATAAATATAGCGCATACAGTGAAAACATGCGAAAAAAACTCCCACAGCTAGTTTATATCTTTTTTCACAGCCCTTGTGAAATCTTGTTTCTACCATGGTAGATGCACTAAATATGCAATTTTAATGTTTGAACTTGAAGGGACGACATTACATCATTAAGTACTAGTACATTGAAAATGTAAAATGCAAACTGTTGGTTTTAATATTTGTTCGTGTACATGGTTGCCTGTGACATACAGGGTTGCCGCGCAATCCTAATCCTATGTGTGGTTTCCCACTAAGTAATATCTGGCATGTTTTTTCTACAAAAAAACATTTGATGAACAACTGACATTAAAGGCCATTATATCACAAAATCAGTCAGTTAGCTATCTTTAAAGCGCAAATAGAAAGATTGGTCTTAAAAAGATCTAAATTTGCTTATCCAAAAGCTGCAGAAACATTGTGCAAATCAATGCCATTTTCAGCTGAATAGTTTTGTTCATAAAGTTCATTCATTTGAATTGAAAGTCAGAGCTTGAAGAAAAAATTGCTAAACAAATTTTTCCTGGAGTGCTTATTTCATTTGTTTTGAAACCTTTGGATTGGTGCATAACATGCCTGTATATATATCATTGCAAGACAGGGGCTAACAGTGTTGATGATATTAGAGGTTTGATCGCACAGCATCGTAAGCCTAAAACAAGTTTGAGGCGTATGAAAAACAACACCCCTTGTACAATGTACAGATACAAAGGCAACACTTTGTGGAGTGCAAATCACACTCCTTTCTCATTCAAGGAGTGTGATTTACCAGACACTACTATTTTGAAAAACCATCAGCACTGACAGTGACTCAACCCTTACGCGGGGATAGACTTTCTATCCTCGCACTGAAAGGGTAAAAATATTTATAATGGCCATAGACCCATAACATCTATTTAAATGAATTGGAAAGAACTAACTAAGACATTTATGATAATTAAAAAAAAAACCTTTGGATTCCATGGTTTATATAAAAATAATTCAGCACTTTGAGGGTTAAAGCGCTGATTTTTTATTATATAAACAAAAGAAAAAGGATTATTTTAAATCATCATAAATGGCCATTGGGAATATTTCATCCTTTCAGCGCGGGGATCCACTATAGATGTTTAAAGTTGGTTCCCATGACCAGTTCAAATGTGTGTGTAATATTAAATCTTAATTATTATTTTAAATGTGTTTTTAGAGCAAGGATACAAACCTGCCTGGTCGTGTGGAGTACAATGTATACAGCACCTTCCAGAGCCACGAGCCAGAGTTTGATTACCTCAAAAGTTTAGAGATTGAAGAGAAGATCAACAAGATTAAATGGCTTCACAGAGCTAACTCGGCACACTTCTTATTGTCCACCAACGGTAACTTTAGATTCAAATTCATTTATTTGATCAAATAGAGTACATCATAATATAAACAGTGGTATAATTTTTGTTGGTAAGGAGACCTCCTCTAAGACCAAGCAATGGTCGTAAGCGTGAAGGCCACCTACATTACATTATATTTATATTACAATTTTATTCAAATATTCCAAATATTTATGAAAGTGATGTTAACTCCCTGGCTGTCACTTCGGTACTAAGATAGGTCAAAGACCAAGGCAACAGACAGGAAGTTATTATCAGACATTATAAACAATTTTATCAATAGTAATTAATCCATAAATAGTAGGCCTAAGTATCGTAGCAAACATCAAACATGTCCACCAACAGTAACTTCCATGTCAAACAAGTGATAAATTGAAGTGTATGAGTGGTTTTAATATAATTTGCATCTAATCTAATGCATACTAAATCATTCTATTTGGTTGCAGACAAAACTGTGAAGTTATGGAAGGTGTCTGAGCGTAATAAAAGACCCGAAGGTTACAACTTGAAGGATGAAGGTGGGATTATTAGAGATGCCAGCACTCTCTCCAGCCTCCAGGTATTTTACCAGCAAGCTTCCCTCGTTAACCCTTAGAACACTGATGTCGACTACAGTAGACATTGTGGGTTTTTGTTTCCACCAGTATAGCTAGTTGTTAAAAATTAAATATGTTTTAAATTTTGTAACACTGATATATGTTGGGACTTTAATTTCACAAATAACACAAATCTTCAGCCACTTGGAAGTTGTTGATTGCGAGACACAACTTAAAATGCCTGAAAATTAATTATTTTTTAGCTCAGTGCTCTAAGGGTTAACCCTTAAAGCGCAGAGGCAGCATGACTATTGATTCAATTAGTTTTCTTAGCCGATGAGATCACTGTCATGATTGGGAAAACCTTTTTTTAAAAAGGTATCCATTTACCTTACATACCTGATTTTGAAATTACTCAAGACTCTATAATGTTGGCACTCTCGCTCACTTTGTTTTTAAATTGTTGAATATTTCACCCCCTTTTGTCGAGAGTTTTAAATATAAGTTTAAATATAAGTGAATTGTTAATTATTATAAAACAAAATTATCAATTTTTTGTGTAATAATGATAGCTCTATAATCACTTTTATAAAAAATTGTTAAATAATAATAATAATGGTGAGTTCTTATATAGCGCACATACAATGCTCTGTGCGCTTCGCACATATTACCCCTGGTCACTGGACCTGTTCATACATGTACCATTTCAACTCCCTTTTTGGAGCATACAGCACTTGCAGCCATTTCGGCGCTAGAAACTAGTCGCACACATTGCCATCTCTGTCCTACCAGGTACTCATTTACACCTGAGTCAAGTGAAGCATGTGAGGGTAAAGTGTCTTGCCCAAGGACGCAACATCGAAATAATGTCCCAATATTGAGAGGGGAGAAACATGATATTTCTCGGAAAATCCTGCACCAAGCGGGATTCGAAACCGCACGGCAGGCAGTGACATTGGCAAAGCTCCGCGCTCTAGCCATTACGCCACGTCCCTGTTGATAATTTTGCCCTATATTAACATTCACTTTTCATTCACTAATATTTAAAGGCACTATATAAATTTTTAATAATAACAATAGCCATGACTCGCACTCTATTAAGAACATGGTTGTTTTGTTTCAGGTGCCTGTATTTAAACCTATGGAGCTGATGGTAGAAGCATCGCCTCGCCGGGTTTTTGCTAATGCACACACCTACCACATTAACTCCATATCGATCAACAGTGATCAGGAGACGTTTATGTCGGCTGACGATCTGAGGATCAACCTGTGGCACATGGAGATCACCGATCAGAGCTTCAGTATCCTTAACCCTTTGAGCCCTCACGATGCAATAAAGCATCATTTTACATCCCTGAAAACAGACCTAATTTTCCTACAACTAGTGGTTTTAGAATGAATATCTCCATAAAACTGGTTTAAAATACATGGCAATTTTCTTTGATTTTCAAACCACATCCACTACATGTCGAGAATTGCGACAGCAATCCACGGCTTTTAGTGGGTGAAGATGACGATATGCAAACGGTGTTCATTTGAGTGCGATATGGGAAAATACAGCACTTGTCCAATGTGCTGTATTTTCCAATATCGCACGAAAAATGAACGTTTGTATTTTCTCACAAGATCGGGTCATACATGACATAACTGCCATAGATTGCAGTCTAAGGTACAGCTAGAGTGCAATATGGGCTGACACTGATATACATCTCATAGCTAAAATCACTGCCCAGAGTGTGAGAAAATGATAAATTCAGGTTTGAAAGGGTTAACTTACCTGGACGTCTGGTGTTAACGACAGTCGACGCAGTATTGTTTTACTGGCCTTGTGTAACAACTTTATTAAGTCTCATAGCGCGGGGATAGACTTTCATCGTCAGATTTACATCGTCAGAATCTGACGTCTGTAGACGTCAGATTCTGATGATGAAAGTCCATCCCCGCACTGTGAGAGTAGTAATATTTCTAATGGCCGTAAACCCATAACATAGGAATTCAAATGAATCAGAATGAGCAAACCAAGACATTTATGATTATTTCGAATTGAAAAAAGTTTAGATTCCTATGTTTTTTTACAAATTAATTGAGCGCTTTAAGGGTTTAATATTTGGCAAATCTGCTATATAATATGCATTTACAGTGATCGACACTAATGATTGCCCATGCCGATTTTAGGTGAGCAAGTGAATTATTACAGACAGTGGCCCCCTGGGCATAAGCGTCATTTTGCACTATTTTAGATTTGAGCTACTGTCTTGGCAGACAACTCATGTCTGTGACAAATCGGGCAGGTAATGAATTTTGATGCAGTCATGTCACTTTTGGTGTAAAAAAGTTAAGTTTAGGTTTTTGTTTTGAATGAGCGCAGAAAACCCAACGTGAGGGCGATCATGCACACAACAACAGGTGCTAAAATCGCTCGACTATCCACACACCAATGCAAATACCAAAGGGACATGTAAGGCACAATAAGTGCAGTAGCTGCCCCACTTGTATTGCCAAGATTATCTGATTTTTCATGAAACGACACATTATTTACTTTAATTTTATACAATTTCGGGAAATATTCTGCTAAAAATTCTGCCTGATTGCCAATAATTAATGGCATCTATCTGTGACAAGCATAAATCATTTCAATCGGTGCCAAATTCTCAGAATTGTATTATTTTCCCCACCAAAAATGACCAGTCTGTTTGGGCAAATCAATTAGATGGTCAATTATCGTTTTACCCATCCCGGACAAGCCTTAATGTACAGTGTTGTTTTCATCTCTCGTGTTGTGTGTTTACCTTAACGCTGCAGACATTGTTGATATTAAGCCTGCTAACATGGAGGAGTTGACAGAGGTGATCACAGCCGCAGAGTTTCATCCCACCGAGTGTAATCTGTTTGTTTACAGTAGCAGTAAAGGTAGCATACGACTGTGTGACATGAGATCACAAGCTCTCTGTGATCAGCATTCTAAGTGTAAGTCTATGTGTTGAGCAAAGTACACTGTAAATCACCTATGAAAGCAGCCCATTATGTCATCCTTAACCCTTTAAGTCCTCACGATGCATTAAAGAATCATCTTACATCCCTGAAAACAGACTTAATTTTCCTACAACCAAAGGTTTTAGAATGTAAATTTTCATAAAACTGGTTTACTAAAACATATTAATTTTCTTTAATTTTTAAACCACATCAAATCATCTTCATGCACTACAAGCCGAGAATTGCGACAGCAATTCGCGGCTTGTAGTGGATGAAGATGACAATGGTAAATTCAGGCTTGAAAGGGTTTCAAGAAAAATATGAAATGGTATCTCTTATCATGATTCATGAAAGTAAGGGCATTCTGTATGAATAACTCGGGGATTACAGACTTACAGTATAATTAATATGACCACTCAACTGGTCAGCCTTGACCACAGGGCACATGGACATTGCCTAGACTAAGGGACTAAAATTATCATTTGTTAATTATGTTACTACATTATGTCAACCCCTGTGTTGCCGAGTTTTTATATCGGTTTTTCATTTATTTACTGGTGGAATTGCTAATGCATTTTCCAGTTTCAAATGACGAAAAATTAGAATTGTTTTATGAACAGGGCATCTTTAACAAACAATTTGATTATTTCTAATAGCATTTGATTTTGTTAGAAACATGCCTTGACCATATGTTTATGGGTTTTGCAAGACGGGACCAACCCTTAAAAAGCAACATTATTAAATTAAAATGCCTTGCTATGCACAACTTCCCACAAGTGGGTAGAAATTACTTGTATAAATTGTATAATTTGAATAAAAATATAGTCTAATTTAGCAAATTTACACCTTTTTTTTTTTTTTTTTTTTTAATAAGCAGACTAAAAACAGCTTTTGACGCAATTTGAACTTGAGTGTTAATTACAAAAATCTGCTGCCACTTATGTTTTCAGTGTTTGAGGAGCCAGAAGACCCGACCAACAGAAGCTTCTTCTCTGAGATTATCTCCAGTATTTCTGACGTGAAATTCAGCCACAATGGTCGTTACCTAATCACCAGAGATTATCTATCTGTGAAGGTGTGGGACCTACACATGGACTCTAAGCCCATAGAGACGTATCAGGTGCACGAGTACCTCAGAAGCAAGCTCTGCTCTCTCTATGAGAACGACTGTATATTTGACAAGTTTGAGTGCGCATGGAGTGGAAATGATAGGTCAGTATTCTACGTCAATTACAATCAAATTCGACCCTCTGTACTCCTCTTTACATGCAGTATTGACTTAAATGGATATTTCACTGTCTGGATTGGATTGCTGCAATCCAGACATTGAATTCAAGGCCTTGGCCCACATATTTCTCGAATCTTTTTTTTTTTAACAGGATACTTTTTAAAATTGATCCCTCTGACTTCTACAAATGTAACAAACAAAATAATTGTAAATGCCACCAAATTTGTTATTGCAATATCTGCATTATGCGATAGGTTTATTTATATGTACTAATGGAATTTCCAGATTCTTACGACCCATAAATACATATTATTAAAAAAAAAATCTTCCACACCATTTCAAAATGTCACTAGATATATTTTACCTTTGGGGCTCTTATTAGACGTGCGCTAATCAAAATACCAAAGTAAGTTGTGATTAGAGCTCTGGGGGTTAAAGGTTAATCTAATAGTTAGTGGCTCGGCAATGTGGAGTGTTTATCACAGGTACTTACAGATATAGATTGACGTCACCGGTATATAAATATACACGTGTATGTACAGCAGTGTATAAGAAAACCTCCCAGCATGAGAGGTCAAGGTCATATCAGTGTCTAAACAGAAGGAAAACAGGGGTTTAATATATGGTATTTGGGGTCGATGTGTTATTGGAAAAAGATTGGGTGAAATATTCAGATATGGAAACATAAATTTCAACCCTAGTGCTGCTTAATTGTTTCTTTCTATTTTTCTTTCTTTTAAAGCTGGAATTGGCTAACTCATTTTTCAGCTCTAACCTTTGCAATGTGGGGACCATCTTTATACGTCAGATTCTGAAATATAAAGACGGTCCCCGCACTGAAAGAATTAAAATGTTTTTATTGTCCGTAGACCCATTAAATATATTTTCAAATGAAGCGGAAAGAGCTAACTAAGACATATTTTATGATTACAAATGGAAGAACAAAATGGTCTCCATGGTTTATAGAAACATATTTCAGCAATTTATGGGATAAATGGATGAAGAATATTGCTATTTATGAAAAATAAACATCTGCAATTTTTTGATTATCACAAATAGTTTGTGGATGCCATTGACATTTTATTTTGACAGAAACTCATCTGAAATGTATATACTGTAGATCTGGTAATATTCGCGAGAGTTTAATTTTTCGCAAGAGGACAAATTCGCCAATTCAAGAATCTATAAAAAAAGTGTTGTAATATGTAGCGCTACTAAAAAAAAAAGAAAATTTACGAATGCTAAACTTTGTGAAAAGTCCCAAAAACAGAAATTCGCGAAAATTTCAACACTCGAAATTGACCAGATTACAGTATACTTTTCCAGCAGTAGAAGCGGTAAACCCTTTCAGCTCCTGTGTCACTTAAATGAATCCTAACAACACAAATCATGCGAAGGTGGTATATTCCATGAAGAAAAGGACTTTCTGAGCTTTTATTGAAGTTATCCAGAGGCCATTTTACGGAATTTACCTGATTTGTACATTTTTTAAAGGGTTTTTCAACTTCCAGATTCATGAATGGCCTTTTTTTTGTTTTTGACTTCAGAACAGCTGATCCCGATTTTCTCCATGACCCAAGGGCATCTATATTATGCTTGGTTTTGTTAAATTTTTTCGAAATAGGTCATTATTTTCCTTCCCTTTGCACTTTGTATCTGCAATAAACATTAAACATCTTGTTTTTAGTTACGGCTGATGATTAATTCCATTTTGTCAGATTCTGATGTTGACATTCAGTGAATTCCTCGTAATGAAGCTTGTCACTAAATCTCCACTATTTTTATGAAAATTGGATTTTCATAAAAATCCTAAAAATAACCCTGTTTGTTCTAAAGGACCATACACAACCTCGTTTCTCAGAGCTGTCATTGAAGCATTTTCTTGATAATTTGATTTGACTTTTCACCGCTTAACTACATACACTGTGTGGGAATTTAATAAATTACCGAGCTGTAATGTATATGTTCATAAACACAGAGAAAGAATATCATCATATCACCAACGGACTTAAATGAAAGCTGATGATGTATTTCATTTTGTCAGAACCTCTGTTGACATTCACTGAATTCCTCGTTGCTGAAGCTTTTATCTAGAATGTGTTTCTAGACTACTCAAATTTGTTAATGAATTATAGTCCGAGTGCCGATTTTTGACATAGCACTCCGAGCAATCCGAGCCAAAAAATGGTTTCCCGCAATGAAAGGGTTAACAGAAAAACACTCCCCGCACTGAAAGGGTTGACATTTATAGGTCGTGGACCTGTAAAATAGGTATTCTAATTAATTGGAAGAGCTGACTATCTATAATACCAGGGTTCCTGCGCATAGGAAAAATTAGTAATCGCAGATATTGAAAGTTTATTTTTTATTGGATTAGGAGATAAAATCAAATAAATATCTTTTTTTTTTTCAGTTACCAGAACAATTACAGTTTCAGGTGATGATGCTATCACATTGTTGGTCAGGCTGTCTTGTCAACAATTAGTTTATGTCTAAAATACTTAAAACAGAGGAATTTACATATTCCTTCTGTTGAATTGGCATTGATCAACATGGACTGCTTGGTACAATATTTGACATAGATGCAGGGCTCGACACTAACGGTTGCCCGGGGCAATAGATTTTAGATGGGGGCAAGTAAAAAATGACACAGTGGCCCCTGGGCAATAGCTTCAATTTGCACAATTTTAAATTTGAGCGACTGTCCCAACAGACAACGCATGTCAGTGGCAAGTCGGACAAGTGATAAATTTGGGGGGCAAGTACCAGAAGGTCTAATCAGTTAGTGTCTAGCCCTGCATAGATGCCCTCTTAGTGTATGTACTGACATCAGACATTGTACTGTTTACTATCCTAAATTATTGAAGTTTGAATGTAAAGTGGTCAAACCTTTGAACCCTGATTTGATGACGGCTAATGATTAGTTCCATTTTGTCAGATTCTCTTGTTGACATTCAGAGAATTCCTCGTAATGAAGCTGGTTCATGAAATCTCGTAATAATCCTGTTTCCACATGGCATTGTGAACATTGTAAAAAATAGAACTTATCAGAGAGATTGCCCTGAACTAAATGTCCAAAAAATATTGGATCAAGATGTTTTATTAGCACCAGCACCCGCATTCTGCCTTTCTTTAAGTGTCTTTTTTGCTCCATTCATTGGCATCTTATTTTTTTTCTAGTCTATGTCGGTTTCAGCTTCAAAGCACTAATAATTTGACAATTAAATGATTTAAAGGGACCCCTTGGGATGACATCAATTTTCGTTTTTAGTTTTGTAATAAAGTAGTGTATCCCCCAGATCATGATTTCATTTTTTTCAGAGTTTTTAGATTTTTACAAATATTTTTTACCAATATTTCTATGAAACCGCTTAAAACCCAAACAAACTTGTTGTATACCTAAACACTTGCTGAAGGATGATTGAATGTTCCTACAGCATTGGGCCACATGTTGATGCCGTCGGCCCAGCGTTGGTCAGACAATCAGTGTTGCCGTGTATCCCCCCATGTCGGGCGGGGGCCCTAGGGTAGTGGTTAGCACCGCTGCCTTTCACGCCAGAGTCCGGGGTTCGGTTCCCGGTCTCGGCGGTTTGAAAGAAACAAAAATGTTTCTTCCCCATCCACGTGTGAAAGTTAGTATTGTGGGGAGCCTCCGTGACCGAGAGGTAGCGTGCTCGGCCTCAGACCGTCAGGGCTCGAATTTCGAATCCTGTGTATGGAGGACAGTGTCATCTCAATCATCTCACCATCCTCAGGAGGTTCTTCTGGCCCAGTTTAGCCTATATGTGCACAAAGGTGGCCTAAAGCCCGATTAATTTCATTTATCCCCCCATGTCCTGACTAAAAGACACCAATTAGCGGCAATTGCCTTGATCTCCCCCCCCCCCTCCCCCCCGTCCAAGACGTGGGAATATGTGGTGTAAAGTCCTGTATATTGCTGACTTGTTTTGTTTACATGGCAATATACGACCTGGAAATATAGCTATTTCACTCTTTTTCGGTGCTTTAAAATTGTTTTTTGACTTTTTTGTCTTTTTAGTTAAGATCAGTGAGCTATATAGCCTTATATAAATTAAATTGTCAAAATTGACAAAATTGAAAATGTCTCATCCCAAGGGGTCCCTTAAAATATGAACCTGACCTTTCTATTCTTTGCGATCCTTTGCTGCCAGTTTTAAAAACATTTGCTGTCAGAAGAAATAGATATGATCCACTGATTTAAATCTATTTTTGAGAGCTGATGATGTATTTCCTTTTGTCAGAATCTCTGTTGACATCCAGTGAATTCCTCGTTGCTGAAGCTTCTCTATCAAATAATACTTAGACAAAATAATTATTTACAATTATAAAGCTAAAATTACTTCAGCTTCCATTTTCAAATTAATTTTCATGTGTCAGTTACCCTAATTTTGTCCCTTTTGTAAAATGTAGTGGTCTCTATCTACCTTGAAAACTGAAAAAATGACCGCGACCCAACCTGAACCAACAAAATGTGTTGACCCGGCGTGTATTTCTAGTATGCACGGCTAATGATTAATTTCTTTTTGTCAGATTTTCTTGTTGACATTCAGTGAATTCCTCGTAATGAAGCTAGTCACTAATTTCCACTTAATAAGACTTCATCCTTAGGTACTGTAGTTTTAAATGATTTTGCTCAAAGTAACCTTAGATTGAAATATTTGAAACATCATTTAACCATTTTCGTGCGGGGACCGACTTTACACTTCATAATTTGAAGTCTATGTCTCAGACCAATGTACCTCAGGTCCTTTCCTTTTCCAATGTTTGAAACATAAAAGATAAAAGAATTGTTGAGAGCTTATGATGTATTTCATTTTGTCAGAATTCCTGTTGACATTCTGTGAATTCCTCGTTGCTGAAGCTTCTCCAAATTAAATTTATTCATCACAGATTTTTATCTAATGTTCATTTGATTGAGCATCTATCTACCACAGATTAATATAATGTCTGTTTGGTTGAGCATCTTCTACCACTGATTTACTATAATGTCTGTTTATGGAGCTTCAAACTTTAAGCTCTTACTATGCCACATTAAAACCCTGAGAGTTACATAGTTGCCAAGTTTTATTATTCTGCGTCTAATGGTTGCTAATTGAAATACATGCATTACATCACTTTTCTTTAAATAGACTTTGCTTTAAGGGAAAAAAATTTGTGAAGAATTTGCGCAAAAAAACAAGTTAATGGTTAATTCAGACAAATAATTATTTTTACTAGTGTGAGCAGTAATATTATCATTTGGCCTCAGCATTCCATTTTTGACGGCTGATGATTAATTCCATTTTGTCAGATTCTGATGTTGACATTCAGTGAATTCCTCGTAATGAAGCTAGTCACTACACTTTGTTTCAACATATATGGCCCATCTGCATGTTATCAAGTCTCGTAATGAATTTTGCATATAAGCCAAATAAATGCAAGATACCCCGATACTTTTTATTTTCTTAAATTAATCATTTTCTTACTCTGATGAAAGGGGGATATAAATCTTGATTTTAATGGTTTTCTCAACATTTAGTAACTGAAAAAAAATAAAAACACACAATTCAGCAAAAACAAATTGCTGAGAGCTGATGATGTATTTCCTTTTGTCTGAATCTCTGTTGACATTCTGTGAATTCCTCGTTGCTGAAGCTTCTCTCAATTAAATCAATAAAATAATAGTATTATCTGTTTTCAATTGATTTGCCAATACTAATTATTATAATAATGTTGATTAGAATTTCCATTATATTTTTACGTGCTAAGTTGTCCCATGTGATTTATTACCTAAGCTGGTAATAGGTGATCATTAATTTGATTTAGTCTGATTCTCCTCTCAGATGACTTTTTGAATCCTTATAATGTCTGTCACAGAATCTCTGAGGTTTGCCCCAAATAGATATAATTTATTTCATCTTTGAGCTGGTCCTCTGCTCTAGTATTTGCTGAACTTGACGACCGCTTATGATTAATTTCATTTTGTCAGATTCTGATGTTGACATTTAGTGAATTCCTCGTAATGAAGCTGGTCAATTAATCTCATAATAATTGGATCTTTCAGATCAGTGTGACTTGACTTCACACTTAATTACACAACTACTTAAATGAGCATAACTACCCCAGTATAGTACTTTGATCAAATTATTTTTTTTCCAAATCTTTTTTTTAGTTTATTATTGTCTTATTCTTTTTTTTTTTATCATTTGACGCATAATTAATGAAAAAATAACACAAAATATCAATAATAATACTAATAATTTATAGAAATTGTAAATCTGCCTAACATTATAATGTGCAGTGAAACATTTGTATTGAAAAATATGAACAGATAGATACAGTACATCAAATAAAATCCCTCTAAATGTATATTTTCTAAAACCCTTCTAGTTTGTATTGAAGCTGGTGATGTATTTCATTTTGTCAGAATATCTGTTGACATCCAGTGAATTCCTCGTTGCTGAAGCTTCTGTAAAACAAACAATTAGGTGAAATTGTTAAATTATTTAAGGTTATTGAATCTGGCTTCACTATTTGATTCTCTTAAGAGTTCTAAATAGTTAAATGTAAAATTTGGATGTAGAATAATTATTATAATTTTTATTTCAATTTTTGTTTAATTAACCCCAGGCACTCCTCCAAGGTCGACTCTCAAATAACAGTTATAATTTATTTAATTTTTGAACCGGCCTTTCAGCTTGTATTTACTGGATCAAACCATGGCATTTATTCCCCAACTGAACGACAGCTAATGATTAATTTCATTTTGTCAGATTCTGATGTTGACATTAAGTGAATTCCTCGTAATGAAGCTAGTCATTAAATCTCATAATAATTGGATCTTTCAGAAATCATGTGACTCAACACTTTAATTACAAAAATTACTGCAATGTGCATATAATATTGATTTGTATTACCAGAATTTTCTAATAGTTCATGGATAATTGTATGTGTCTTATTCTTTTCTTATGTTTTATTATACACATTCAAAGACGCATTTAATGAAGAATGTCGCAAAATCGCTATAATGATCCTCAATTCTGTGGAACTCAATGACCTCGACTTCTTTTGTTTTCACCGAGCTGGCTAATACAATGAAGTATGGGGGAGGGTTCTTATATAACCTTGTTTTCACCGAGTGATGTCACTGCGTTTCACAGAATGAAGTATGGTGGAGGGGGTGTTATGTAACCTTGTTTTCACAGAGTGACTTCACTGCGTTTCACAGAATAATTCATTAGAAATTGTAAATCTGACTAACATCATAGTGTATTGTGAACTGTTTGTATTGAAAAATTTCGACACATACATGAAAAAAAAATTCCAAATGTATTTTCTAAAACCCTTTTAGCTCGTATGGAAGCTGGTGATGTATTTCATTTTGCCAGAATATCTGTTGACATCCAGTGAATTCCTCGTTGTTGAAGCTTCTCGCCAAAATAAACAATTCTGTTAGGGACATTGTGAAATTATATTAAGTAATTGAATCTGGTTTCTCAATTTGACTGCTAAATATTTAAATGTAAAATTTAGATGTAGCATAATTATTAGAATTTTAATTTTTGTTTAATTATCCTCAGGGTCCCCTGCAAGGTCAATTAAAGAACCATGGCATTTATTCCACGACTGGACGACAGCTAATGATTAATTTCATTTTGTCAGATTCTGATGTTGACATTAAGTGAATTCCTCGTAATGAAGCTGGTCACTAAATCTCATAATAATTGGATCTTTCAGAAATCATGTGACTCAACACTTTAATTACAAAAATTACTGCAATTTCCATATAATATTGATTGGGATTACCAGAATCTTTTATTAGTTTATGGATAATTTCATGTGTCCTAATCTTCTTTTCTTGATGTTTTATTATACACATTCAAAGAAGAATGTCCCAAAATCTTAATAATAATTCTCAATAATTCATTAGAAAATGTATATAGTGTGTAGAGTACCATTTGTTTTGAAAAAAATTCAAAAGATGCAAAAATAAAATCTTCCCAATATATTTTCTAAAACACTTCTAACTCATACGAAAGCTGATGATGTATTTCATTTTGTCAGAATATCTGTTGACATCCAGTGAATTCCTCGTTGCTGAAGCTTCTCGCTAAAATTAGAAATTCTGTAAAGTAAATTGTTAACCTAGTTCAATTACTTAAAGGGACCCCTTGTGATGAGACATTTTCAATGTTGTCAATTTTGAAAATTTAACTTATATGAAGCCATCTAGCCTACTGATCTTAACTAAAAATACAAAAAAATCAAAAAACAATTTTAAAGCACTGAAAAAGAGTGAAATATTTATATTTCCAGGTCGTATATTGCCATGTAAACAAAACAAATCAGCAATATGCAGCACTTCTTACCACATATTCCCACGTCTCGGCCGAGGAGATCAAAGCAATCGCCGCTAATTGGTGTCTGATTGGTGTCTTATAGTCAGGACATGAGGTGATACACCTGCAACACTTATTGTCTGCCCAACGCTAGGCCGACGGCATCAACATGTGGCCCAGTGCTGTAGGAACATTCAATCGTCCTTCAGCATGTGTTTAGCTATACAAAAAGTTTGTTTGGGTTTTAAGCGGTTTCATGGGAATATTAATAAGAAATATTTATAAAAATCTAAAAACTCTGAAAAAAATAAAATCATGATCTGGGGGATACACTACTTCATTACAAAACTAAAAACGAAAATTGATGTCATCCCAAGGGGCTGCTTTAAAAGTTGTCTTACTACCATGATCTACAACGTCAAGTGGGTGAAAATTACTCATATCTGTTTAATTTGTGACATTTGCAAATTTTTATGTTCAAGCTCACATTTCATTCCCACATAAGTGATTTGTTTGGCTAATAAAACAGACTAAAAACCACTTAGTTAATTTTTGAGGTCTAACTTAGTCTTCTCTGAATCAGACCATGGCATTCTTTTCTTGACTTGACTTGACGCTGATGATTAATTCCATTTTGTCAGATTCTGATGTTGACATTAAGTGAATTCCTCGTAATGAAGCTTGTCATGATGATGAAATCTCATATTAACCCTTTAAGCCCTCACGATGCATTAAAGCATCATTTAGCATCCCTGAAAACAGAGTTAATTTTCCTACAACTAAGGGTTTCACAATGAATATTTCCATGAAACTGTTTTTCCAATATGTGGCAATTTCCTTTGATTTTTCATCCACCTCAAATCATCTTCATCCACTGCAAGGCGAGAATTGCGATAGCAATTCGCGGATTGTAGTGGATGAAGATGACAATGGTAAACTCAGCTTGAAAGAGTTAAGGAATGTTTAATAAATCATTTGACTTACAGGAAATAAGTTATTTTATCCTCCTTCAAGTTCCTCAAGTTCTAACCTTACTAAAGTCAATCCCCGCTCTGTAAGAGTAAAATATTTCTAATGACCGTAGATCCATAACATAGGTGTTCAAATGAATCGGAAAGAGCTAAGTAAGACAGTTATGATGATTTGAAAAAACCCTTTGGCTTTCAAGGTTTTCACATAAAAAATTAAGCGCTTTAAGGTTAGTCACATACAGATTTTATTAGCAAATGAGCAGAATTGCAGAACTTTTCTCACATGATACAGATACTGAGCGAATAATTTTCCCTGACTAGCTTTAATTACATAAATACTGCAAATGCAATGTCAGCGTTCGACACTGACAGTGGTCCGGGACCTCCAGATATTATGTCGGACCACCAGAACATTGAAATGCAGTGATAAGCAGCCCTAATCAGAATCATAACCAAAAATCGAAACAATCGTCGCCACTCGCTTGCAATAATACCAGAAACATAATCAATGTCAATACATCTAGTTCAAGATTTACAAACTTGTGTTATTGTTGTTGTCAGGACCTCTAAAAAAATCTGTAGGACCTCCAGATCCTCTGAGCTGGTGGTCCTGTGGACCTGACACTGCTCATAAAAGTTTGTGTCAAACCCTGGATGTGCATACATTTGATACTTTAAAAAGTGAGACACATGAACAAGAGAGGCACTTAGAATGTTTCACTCTGTTCTGATATTTCTAATATTTCGACACTTCCACTGTTCAGTTTATGTAAAAATGAGTATGGAATTTACTTCAATTTATGTATTATTCGAAACATCACTTTCGGCATCTCGCGCTATTTGATTTTTTTGGTTATTAAATAAATAGAAGAATCTTCAACAACTGCACTGTTTGATGTGTTTTTATTTTGAAAATAACAAAAGCTGATGATGTATTTCATTTTATCAGAATCTCTGTTGACATCTAGTGAATTCCTCGTTGCTGAAGCTTTTGTTATCCCATAGAAATTGGGATCTATTTATTTTTATCAAAAAATTTATAAATTCCTCTCAAGCTAAGCTAACAGTTTTTTATCTCCCGCCCGTAGTGGAAGGGGGATTTTGTCCAGTCGCACACTTTTTTGTGGGCGCAAAAACTAGTTGTCAAGTTTCAAAATCACATTCCTAGCAACATGGGATGTGCAAGTGGTTATTTGAAGATGCTCAGTGTGGCCGCAGGTCTTTAAAACTCTTTAAATTTGTTTTTGAAAAATAAGGCCTTTAAAAGTCTCTAAAAATGGAAGTTAGGTATTAAAAAGGTCTAATTTTTTTCATTTTTCTGTTTTTTAAATGCTGTAAGAAAAAAATTCACATTCTGATTCATTGAATTATTTCCCCATTCTTCTGTTCTCCAAGTGAGGCAATATATGTGGAACTGGTATTAATTTTAGGTTTTGGAATCTTTAAAAAGGCCTTAAAAAGGTCTTATTTTATTGAGTTGACATAAACCCTGATGCTACCAAACTTCAAAATCGCCGCTAAAGGTCAAATTTATATTTTTTTTTGGCACACAAACTCATGAACTTTTGCAAGGACTATTTCCTAATCACCCGCCAAATACCGTGGAATTTTCATGAGAAAGTATTCTGTATTTCAAAAGTGAGACCATCTGGCATGTACCGCAATCCACGGCTTAACCCTTTGAGCCCTCCAATGCATTAAATCATCATTTAACATCACTGTATACAGACTTATTTTCCCTGAAACTAGGGGTTTTATGATGAAAATTTCCTTGACACTGTTTTACCAATACATGGCAATTTTCTTCAATTTTTCACCCACTTTAAGTCATCTTCATCCACTACAAGTTGAGAATTGTGGCAGCAATTCGCTGCTTGTAGTGGATGAGATGACAATGGTAATTTAACAAGTTTACTAGTAATGGGTTTATAGATGGACGTCGTAATTAGAAACTTACTACATGTCAAATGATCTAACTTTTGTACTATTGGATATTTTTTTATTAAAATTTCACGGTATTTGACGGGTGACTCAAAACTAGACCTTGCATAAAATCGGTTAAGAATTGACCGAGAGATCGGCGAAAATCATGCGATACAAGTTCATGTGGCAGCAAGTATAAAAAATTATGCTCTTTAAATATTTACCCACTTGAAGCCGTGTCTCGCTACCTCAACCCACTTCAAGTGGGTAGAAGTTACAAATATTTGTTTAATTGGAGACAAAATGTGCACATCTTGATGTTTAAACACTCATTTCAATCCTAATAACAGTGAGTTGATGGCTAGTGAAATATCGGCTAAGGAAATAAATTAATAATGACTAATAGTCATGTTTAGCTCTTCACAGAAACAAGATAATTTGCGTGTGTTTTAATCTGTGAAAGCTGATGATGTATTTCATTTTATCAGAAAATCTGTTGACATCCAGTGAATTCCTCGTTGCTGAAGCTTCACTCCAGACTACTTTTAAAAAAAAAAATGAAATCAGTTGTAAACTAATTTTATACTAGGTGATGATTGCATCACAATTTTCAGTATTTGGTAAATTTGTCAAATTTCATTTCCTGAGCATCTTTGATTGTATCGGAATTCCAGCACTGAGAGTGCACACAAGATACTAAATTATCACTATGCTTTTCCAACATCACAGGACCAAATAATTATTTTCTCAAATATTGTACATTTAAATGAGACTACATTGTGGTGACTTGCCAGCTATTCATCAATATACTTCTTTTCCTTTTTTGCTGAAAGCTGATGATGTATTTCATTTTGTCAGAATCTCTGTTGACATTCTGTGAATTCCTCGTTGCTGAAGCTTTTCACGAAAATTCACATTTCCTAGACGTTTCAAACCACAGAGGACTCGCCTCAAAATTGTACAATGTTGGTACATGTATTGTTTTTATAGCACATGCAGCTTTATAGCTGTGATAGTAACTGTAAAAAATACATATTGGGGAAACTTTGCCATGACCTCATTCATTCGCTACTCAAGTTAATGTCATTTTTACTGTTTAAATGGTGCTTGAACAATGTTCTAGGATCGTATGAGACGACATTAAAAGTAGAGCCTATTGCAACTTATCCAGATCATTCATGCAGCATTGACTTAGATTATAACCTAACTTTTATTATCGTTTCAGGACACTATTCATGGTGTTTATTTCTGTCATTGATAAAATGTATGGAGCCAGGTTAATATCTAATAGTGCTGTTTTTATTTTGTGTTTGCAGGCATATAATGACTGGATCCTACAATAATTTCTTCCGTATGTTTGATCGAGAGGGAAAGAGAGACGTGACACTGGAAGCCTGCAGAGAAAATATGAAGCCTAAACAAGTGTTAAAACCACGTAAAGTTTGTACCGGCGGCAAACGTAAGAAGGATGAAATAAGTGTGGACTCCCTCGACTTCAACAAAAAAATTCTGCATACTGCCTGGCACCCCTCAGAAAACATCATCGCTGTAGCCGCCACTAACAATTTATACTTGTTTCAGGGCAAAGACTAGTAGTTAACATAAACATCTAGGCTATTTTCCAATTGACTCTCGCTGTGGTGCGTTGCGCTGGTCGTGTAGCAGATTAACGGGAGAACAGCTACTCTGATTGGTGTATTCTTCCCGACACTTCACGTGACCAAACCATGTGATCTACTGCGTGTTTCGCGGATTGACTAGAATCACTGACAATAAAAGCAGTGATTACGTAACTAAATCAAACCAGTGATTGGTTAAATATTCCAACCGTTGATTGTTTACAAAATGGAACCAGTGATCAAAATGGGAACAGGATTGGTTCTTACGAGACTGAACCAGGATGGGTTCTTATGAAATGGAACCAGTGATCAGCTGACACAGACCTGTGATTGGTTCAGCTGACAGAGACCTGGACCAGTGATTGGTTCAGCTGACAGAGACCTGGACTAGTGATTGGTTCAGTTGATGAATTGTGAGGTCTGATTATTGATGCAGAATTATCATCGGATTTCCACTAATTTTCTTACAGCAATCGTTCATAGGACTGTATTTATTGTCGATTGTGTGGAAAACAGAGCTCTACACTGAAAATTGTCTGTTAACTTAGTGCAACAACTGAGAACTGGATCGAAATAATTTGTCTTTCTATGATGGTACTGCTAGTTGATAGCTGCTACAAATACGAGATGTACATTCCGAGCATAATCACTGCATACTGTATGTGTGTAAGCGACCGGTGTATGTGTCAACCAACATAGATTATTCCTTTTCCTTCGTCTGAAGACACAATTTCCAGCTTCATTCAAAGGAAAAATCTGTCCTAATTTATTATCCTCGATTACTTCCTCTCATGACACAACTGACCCAGTGTATTTTTGACAGATTATATTGTGTGAAGGGCTAATCGTGTGTCTTATAATTGGTTCTGTACATGTTTCTTCAACAGAATGTTGAACCTAGGTGTGACCATTTTAACCCCTTCAGGGAGGGGATAGACGTCTAAAGCTGATCCCCTCCCTGAAAGAGTCAAAAATGTATAATGGTCGTAAGCCCATAACATAGGTTTTCAAATGAAGCGGAAAGAGCTAACTAAGACATCAGGTTTTCAAATTGAAAATAACCCTTCGGTCCTTTGATTTATATATATAAAAAAAAATTCAGTGCTTAACCCTTTCAAACCTGAATTTACCATTGTCATCTTCATCTACTATATGCAGCGTAGGACAATGGTCAATCGTACCAGTGGATAAGGATTTATGATCTAAATACAACCTTTTTACGACATGAATCATGGGGCTCTAGAGCAGGGTTGCCCCTAACCCTTACAACGCTGAATTATTTTTGTAAAAACCATGGAGACCAAAGGGTTTTTTTCAATTTGACATCCTCATAAATGTCTTAGTTAGCTCTTTCCTATTCAGTTTAATACCTAAGTTATTGGTCTAAGGCCTTTAGAAATATTTTTTCTCTTGCAGTGTGGGGATAGACATTAGTCGTCAGAATCTGGCGTCTACAGATGTCAGATTCTGAAGACTAATGTCGATCCCCGCGATGTAAAGGTTAATCCCGTGTCTACCAGTTAAAAACTAGACAACACTATGGCTTACCAGTCACCATCTCAGTCCGTATATACAATCACATTGTGATCTAACTAGACAACACTATGACTTACCAGTCACCATCTCAGTCCGTATATACAATCACATTGTGATCTCGTAGGATGATTTGGCAGGAATATTAACCACGTTGAACCAGTCTTTGTTTTAATGTTGATCCCGTGTCTTGGATGATGTCCCAATATTCAACCAACAATAGATGCCACAATATTCAATAACCAATCATTTTCGTCTGAATATCTTAATGAACCGTGACAGTCAATTGTCGGATCATATGTAAATATCTCTCTGATTTCAGCTGGACTGCTCACCCGTATCTGATAAAATTATGTAACATTTTCCCTTTAGTTTATAACTTTATATATTTTTATATAGTTTCATTTGTATTTAATTTTTCTCAAAATTGTTAGTTTAGTCTTGCTGAATATGATATAACTGTTCAGCCGACTTCGATTTCACTAAATATTAGTAATTGCCAAACTCCTAGTTTTCCACATAGAGATCTAAATCTAGTGGGAAATAAGTTCGTAATGAAGGTGAAATAATACATTTTTAACTGATACATAATTAATTTATTTTTCACCACTGAAATTGTTATTATATTCACCATTAGTGCTCATATCGCCCATAGCTGCTTCTTTTGAAAATTGATATATAAGCGTTTGTGGAAGAGAATTATGCATCATACAACATACAGCATGTATTCAATGAAATACATTCAAGAGTAAACAATTATCTGGTATTGTGGAAGCAATTCACTTGTCAAGTTTATTGAATATGATACGACATCAAGTAGTGTTAAATATTGCGCTGTTGAATGCTAAGTGCCAGATTTGTTTTCTTCAGTATGATCCCGCTGGTGCATTTGTATTTGAGCTAGTCTGTGAAGACATTTGTATTTCATTGAGCTAGTCAGTAATATGATACGGGCCACCTGTTAACATATTTGTACTCAATAGAAGTCCTGTGTCTGTTACACAAATGGTTATTCACTGCTATTTTGCCGCATCATCCCATGTTCTTTCATTTCATGATTAATCCTTTTGAGTAATTTGTAGTTTGTGACAATGCTGTGGTAAATCTTTAACGGCTGATAGCTTGACATTCGTTTATTTCTTCACAGCTTTTTTATCTAGATTTTCCAACACACTTTATACAAGTGTAAGGCATACAACTGAGATTACTCTGAAATAATATGACAGATTTTTTATCTTTATTTCATGAATTCAGGATTGTTCGTTTTGACCGTGATATCTAGATGACCCACTTGTTAGTTATTTCTGTCGCGACCAGCTCCCCAAGTGGGTCACAAACATCTTTATACATCATAATCAGTAGACGTCAGATTCTGACGTATAAGAAGGTCCCCTAACTGAAAGAATTAAAATATTTCTAATGGCCGTAGACCCATAACAATTCAAATGAAGCAGAAAGAACGAACTAACACAGAGATGATTTCAAATTAGAAAAAGCCTTTGGTTTCCATCGTTTATGCAAATATATTTCCGTGTTGTAAGGCTTAACAGGATACGTCTCACATCTGTTCAAATAGTTAGCCAGGTCCTTTGTTGTTAATTGTCAGGGTGCCATATGTAAACAAGCAGAGGACGCTATCCCGCCAAACACAATATGTCGACCCAACCATGGTTTAATGTTAGAGGTTGTTGTCAAGTATTAAATCAACATTGTGTCGTAGTGTCATGTTTGGCCGGCTAAGGTGGCGCTTTGTTTGTTATTCGTCGTGCTTACAGCTGATATAGTGCTATTTCATATTTATTGTAGGATGCGAGGATACACGATGCGAGTTTCTGATATTTTTCATTCCTTTGAAACTGGGATTTGTGAAATAAATTTTCAGATTTGAATGAAAAAATATGTTCTTATTGTAATATAACATTTGACTGTCGCATCCTATTTTAAATTTAACTCAAATATTTTTGTACTTAATCAGTCATGTTTGTTTTTCAATCCTATATTTTGCCTGCTAGTTAGTTGATCTGGTGGAAAGATAGTTTGTGATGTATTGTCTACCAAGTGCCTTGTTTTCCTCGCCACCCATTCACCTACCCACTTACCTACCTACCTACCTACCTACCTACCTACCTACCTACCTACCTACCTACCTACCTACCTACCTACCTACCTACCTACCTACCTACCTACCTACCTACCTACCTACCTACCTACCTACCTACCTACCTACCTACCTACTTAACTGTTGCTTGTTGTGCAAACACCTTCCACCATTAAAATGTTCTTAAAGCTGAAAATGTCTAAAAACTTTTAAGCACAATAATTTTTCATTGTCTTAACAATATTCATTGTGTTGCACAGACCAAACTTGAAGGCTGCGTACATTTTCATTTGTTACAGTATTGTTTAAATGCTGTATAGATGCTGTCAAATTATAAGGAACTAATCTCCTTCGTTACTAAATGGTATTAATTAGTAATTGGTAACACACTGACATTTGATCAATTTCAGTCAATAACTGTGTTGTGAAACATCTGATCGTAAGCGATGAGCTTCTCTAAAAGGGATATCATATGGGGATCGCCTTTATACATCAGAATCTTCACATTTACAGATGAGCCTCTCTAAATGAACATGAACACAAATATACCATTTTATACGAGCAGTAATTCTGCTGTGAATATGAACTTTGATAGTTGTTTTTTAAGTAGCTATTTATTTATTTTTTCTCCAGTGAATCAGCTTATAAATCCAGTGAGAGCAGTAATATTGTGCGGAAATAATGTTGCACTTTCTAAGAAGTTAATTTTTATCCATACAAAAAAATAAATTGCTGTAGTCAAGAATTTGTGTAGATTTTAAATTTACTTCCGCCAATACTATTGAAATTTGCCAGCAATACAATTGGTACAATGAAGTGAAGTGGATCTAAGCATATGGGAATAATTATTAATACCTATTGACTACATTTCTATTTGTCAAATGAAAGATATAAACAAAAGGATGAAACTCATTGCTATAAATAGGGGGATAACGAGGTAGTGATTTCTATCATTTCGTTTATTATGTTGCTATCTTCCCGCACTAGGATGCCAACTGTTGGTTAATCATGTTACTAAACTAGACCTCCAGTGATTTGTCGTAATGTATTTTTCACCTGTTATGACATATTATTTATTTACACTTGCAATGTATCCAAGATAACATAAATTATGAAAGGCAGAATCGGAAAATCACAGCACTTAATTATTTATCCTCTTCATATATCACTTGTAATATATCATTGTAAATGCCAAACTTTATATTCTTTGATTGATGTAATTTTTTTTCATTTCTTAGACGTTTTCAGGTGATTTAAAAACTAATTTTCCATGGAAAAGTGAATATATATATTAAAAACAAATTACTTTACTTTACTTGCTAAACTTGCAGACAAGAGTTATTGTGATTGAAGTTGTTAATTTGTAGTTAATAATTGACACTGGAGAAAGTTAAGTAATCAATTCCCCTCAGACGCTTGTTAATTTGAACAAGTGTAACGAATGGTAAACCTAGGATATCTGATCATTTCAAGCATCACATTCTACCAGTTTGGTTAAAATGCTGTATATATTATAATGTATATATTGTGAAAGTGCGGCTGTTGGGACCTGTGCGCATTTGCCAAAGAAATGATCCCAATCTGGCGATGCTTGGTCGCACCCCGAGTACTGAGATAGTATTATGTACATATTGTCTGCTGGGGCTTGCGACGAAACTAATAAAAATAACTTTGATATACATACTTGTTTTATTGTCTTTTCTGTTGAACTGGTTAATTCTATAAATATGCTTCACTTAGTAACAATCTCATTCTTTTTTACGCAGACGGGCTATGCAATTGCCAAGGCCCATTTTTTCACGAATTGGTTTCCATTTGGGGTATATGAACTTTGATCAACTTTTGGTTAAGTACTATGACCTATTTTGATGATTTCACATCAATTAGTTCCGGAGTAGATATCTAAAACTACTGGATGAATTAGTCCTAATTATTGCATATACATGATTAAATTCCCTAATTGTGCCTTTTTAGTCCTCTGCCCGAAGGGGTATTGTCAACTCATTCGTGCGTCGCCACCGCACACATAAAGCCGCCAGCTTTGGGCAACAGATTGAATTCATACAGTCATTCAACCCCTCCGGCAATTATTTTATCCAATGTCATAGGTCAAGATAATTTGAAACATAATTATTGGATCTCTCCAATGAGAAGTTGCCCGTGAGTATGGGGATGACCTGATTAGATTTCGGCTTTACACCGGTCAAAATGGCTGCCACCTTGCGACTAATTGTTTTTAGCTCCCGCCGTCACCGTAGGTGAGACGGAGGGAGCTATGGATTCCGCCTCCGTTCTGTTTTTACCTCTTCTTTTGCCTATGACTTTGTAAGAAAATAAGCTAGGATAACAGTTTTTGGTATGTGGGTTACTTCCAAGTGGATAAGGGACAGGTTAAATTTTTTTAATCTGAATTCAATATGCAATACAAGGTCGCAGAGGAGAAAATGATGATGTTACGGCGTAGGGCCATCCGTGAACGATTCGTTTCCGGAGCATTACTTGTCCGATTGTCTTCAAATTTTACACAACACCTCTAGGGGGCCTAGTTGTGACTTTTGGGGTATATGAACTTTGACCTACTTTGGGTTCAGAACTATGACCTATTTGGACGTTTTGACGCACACTTCGTTTCCGGAGCAGATCTCTAAAAGTACTGGGCTGATTAGTCATATTGCACATACATGTTCTCTAAGGTCCCTAGTTGTGCCTTTCCAGGTTTTTGGACCTTGAAGTTGACCCAGCACTTTGACCTAATTTATAACATCGGTAAAAACGACTGAAAGGTTTTGCGGAATATCATGAAAACTGCTCAAGATAACTACACCATTGCTATAAAACAAATTGTGAGGTTTCGGGAGAGGATGCATTTTGAAAAATTTCAAGTAGATAAAATTAAAAATGGTCGCCTATCTGCCATTATTCACCTCGACAGACCTGATATTGCGGAATATCATGAAAACCGATTAAGATAGCTAAACCATTACTATTAAACAAATTGTAAGGTTTCAGAAGAGGATGCATTCTGAAAAATTTCAAGTTGATAAAACTCAAAATCGCCGCCTATTGGCCATTATTCACCTCGACAGGCCTGATATTGCGAATTTTTCATGAAAACCACTCAAGATAGCTACACCATTACTATAAAACAAATTGTGAGGTTTCAGGAGAGGATGCATTTTGAAAAAAATCAACTCGATCAAGTTCAAAAAGGCCGCCAATCGTCCATTATTCACTTTCATATTGGCTGTTTTTTGTTAAGCCGTGCTAGATGGCTAGACCATTACTATAAAACAAAATGTGTGATTTCAGGAGAGGATGCATCTTGAAAAAAATTTTACTTGATCAAATTCAAAATGGCCGCCTTTTCGGTCATTATTCATTTTCAAATGGCCGATATTTGGTAAACCGTGCTAGATGGCTAGACCATTACTATAAAACAAAATGTGAGTTTTCGGGGGAGGATGCACCCTGAAAATTTTTAACTTACAAATTTAAAATGGCCGACAATCAGCATTATTTACCTCGATAGGTCTGATATTAGGTAAACCGTGCTAGATAGCTAGACTATTACTATAAAACAAAATTTGACGTTTCGGGAAAGGATACATTTTAAAAACTTTCGACTCAATCGAATTCAAAATAGCTGCCTATCGGCCATTATTTACTTTCACATTGCTGATATTTGGTAAACCGTACTAGATGGCTAGACCATTACTATAAAACAAAATGTGAGATTTCAGGAGAGCATGCATCTTGAAAAATTCTGACTCGATCAAATTCAAAATGGCCCCCTATTGGCCATTATTTACTTTCACATGCCCAATATTTTGCAAACTGTGTTAGATGCTAGTCCACTACTATAAAACAAAATGTAAGGTTTCGGGGGAGGATGCACCCTTAAATTTTTTAACTAGTCTATATCGAATTCAAAATGACCGTAAATCAGCTATTATTTACCTGGATTGGCCTGATATCGGGTAAACCGTGCCAGATAGGTAGACCATTACTGGGATGCTGATTAGGATCATTACTTTCAATGGAGGTTTGCAATCTCTGACAGACTGTCTAGTTCTTATCTTACTCTTAGACAGAGCCTCTTAGACCTAGTTGTCTTGCGTCTTGTTTTTTGACATAGCCTAGGACTACATTAATAACCCTACACAAAATTGCCTAAATCAAATTCTAATTCAGAGCGAGAGCTCCTGGACTTATGTAGTCTTGTTTTTCAAGATTCTTTTGAAACCTGGTATATATAGGTTTTCGGTGTCTCCAAGTCTATTAGCATTGTCCGTTTTCATGTCGACCGAAAACAAAGCTACAGTGGCTGTTTTGATTTTATCAATTTTAATAAATCATTTTCAGTTAAATGCCTTGAAGCTGGCATAATTATGTTTTCGGGGTCTGGGAGTCTATTGGCATTGTCTTTTTATGTGCGAGGCTATAGCGGCCATCTTGATTTTATCATTGATCTTCGAATATTGGCATAATGTATTGGAAGCAGTGCAGTTGTATCAGATTGGTGGACATTTTGAGTCACTACATCAGCAAAAGGGGGGGGCGAGTGTTTGAGTGCTTGCACGGTATTTTTGCACCTTGAGGTTGACCCAGCACTTTGGCTAATTTAAAACATCAGTATATCCAATTAAAATATTTGGTTGAATATTATGAAATCTGTTCCAGATAGCTTCTGCTAGACCATTACTATATACACATTTTTCAATAACAACACGCCACACAGACAACTCAGACAACTGTTCACGCGCAAGCAGTCTATTAAGCAAAATGTTTGAAAATTTTCAACTTGGAACAAATTCAGAATGGCCACCTAATGGCCATTATTTACTTTCACGTGCCGGATATGGTAAACCCACTTCATCAAAATTGCCCCCCATCTGCCATTGTTTACTTCCACATGCCCAATATTTGGTAAGCCGTGCTAGTTTGCTAGACCATTACTATAAAACAAAATGTGATATTTCCGGGGAGGATGGAACCTGACAATTGTTGACTATGTATCAAATTCCGCCCGTCTATCATTAGTTATGTTCATATGCTTGATATTTACTGAACCGTGATAGAAGGCCAGACCATTACTATAAAACAAAATGTTGTGTTGCAGCGGAGGATCACTCTGAAAAAAAACTTGCTAAAATTCAAATGGCCTACTATCTGCCATTATTTACTTAACGATGCCTCATATTTATAATAACTGCGCTATGCTAGATGACTAGACCATTACTATCAAACAAAATGTGAAGTTTCAAGGGACGATGCACCCTAAGAACATTCAACATGATCAATTTAAAGTGGCCAACTTGTCTCATTAATGATGCTAATATGCATAATATATATGGTAAATCGAGGTAGTTAACCATAGACCATTTCTCTGAAACAAGTAGTAGTGACTCTAGACTGACCTAAAACTTCCGCTAGAAAGGTTTTCGTTGAAACTTTCACCAGAGGTATCTCTGACTAATCCATCAACCCTTACCATAGACATAGACATATTTCAACAGAGGTGTCTCTGACCAATCCATCAACCCTTATCATAGACTTAGACATATTTCACCAGAGGTGTCTCTGACTAATCCATCAACCCTTATCATAGACATAGACATATTTCAACAGAGGTGTCTCTGACCAATCCATCAACCCTTATCATAGACTTAGACATATTTCACCAGTGGTGTCTCTGACTAATCCATCAACCCTTACCATAGACATAGACATATTTCAACAGAGGTGTCTCTGACCAATCCATCAACCCTTATCATAGACTTAGACATATTTCACCAGAGGTGTCTCTGACTAATCCATCAACCCTTATCATAGACATATACATATTTCACCAGAGGTGTCTCTGACTAATCCATCAACCCTTACCATAGACATAGACATATTTCACCAGAGGTGTCTCTGACTAATCCATCAACCCTTACCATAGACATAGACATAGCAGAGGTGTCTCTGACTAATCCATCAACCCTTACCATAGACATAGACATAGCAGAGGTGTCTCTGACTAATCCATCAACCCTTATCATAGACATAGACATATTTCAACAGAGGTGTCTCTGACCAATCCATCAACCCTTATCATAGACTTAGACATATTTCACCAGAGGTGTCTCTGACTAATCCATTAACCCTTACCATAGACATATTTCACCAGAGGTGTCTCTGACTAATCCATCAACCCTTCTCATAGACTTAGACATATTTCGCCAGAGGTGTCTCTGACTAATCCATCAACCCTTATCATAGACATAGACATATTTCACCAGAGGTGTCTCTGACTAATCCATCAACCCTTACCATAGACATAGACATATTTCACCAGAGGTGTCTCTGACTAATCCATCAACCCTTACCATAGACATAGACATAGCAGAGGTATCTCTGACTAATCCATCAACCCTTACCATAGACATAGACATATTTCACCAGAGGTGTCTCTGACTAATCCAATAACCCTTACCATAGGCATAGACATATTTCACCAGAGGTGTCTCTGACTAATCCATCAACCCTTACCATAGACATAGACATATTTCACCAGAGGTATCTCTGACTAATCCATCAACCCTTACCATAGACATAGACATATTTCACCAGAGGTGTCTCTGACTAATCCATCAAGCCTTACCATAGACATAGACATAGCAGAGGTATCTCTGACTAATCCATCAACCCTTACCATAGACATAGACATATTTCACCAGAGGTATCTCTGACTAATCCATCAACCCTTACCATAGACATAGCCATATTTCACCAGTGGTGTCTCTGACTAATCCATCAACCCTTACCATAGACATAGCCATATTTCACCAGAGGTGTCTCTGACTAATCCATCAACCCTTACCATAGACATAGACATATTTCACCAGAGGTGTCTCTGACTAATCCATCAACCCTTACCATAGACATAGACATATTTCACCAGAGGTGTCTCTGACTAATCCACCAACCCTTACCATAGACATAGACATATTTCACCAGTGGTGTCTCTGACTAATCCATCAACCCTTACCATAGACATAGACATATTTTACCAGAGGTGTCTCTGACTAATCCATCAACCCTTACCATAGACATAGACATATTTCACCAGAGGTGTCTCTGACTAATTCATCAACCCTTACCATAGACATAGACATATTTCACCAGAGGTGTCTCTGACTAATCCATCAACCCTTACCATAGACATAGACATATTTCACCAGAGGTGTCTCTGACTAATCTATCAACCCTTACCATAGACATAGACATATTTCACCAGAGGTGTCTCTGACTAATCTATCAACCCTTACCATAGACATAGAAATATTTCACCAGAGGTGTCTCTGACTAATCCATCAACCCTTACCATAGACATAGACATATTTCACCAGAGGTGTCTCTGACTAATCCATTAACAATTACCATAGACATAGACATATTTCACCAGAGGTGTCTCTGACTAATCCATCAACCCTTACCATAGACATAGACATATTTCACCAGAGGTGTCTCTGACTAATCCATTAACAATTACCATAGACATAGACATATTTCACCAGAGGTGTCTCTGACTAATCCATCAACCCATACCATAGACATAGACATATTTTACCAGAGGTGTCTCAGACTGATCCATCAACCCTTACCATAGACATAGACATATTTCACCAGAGGTGTCTCTGACTAATCCATCAACCCTTACCATAGACATAGACATATTTCACCAGAGGTGTCTCTGACTAATCCATCAACCCTTACCATAGACATAGACATATTTCACCAGAGGTGTCTCTGACTAATCCATCAACCCTTACCATAGACATAGAAATATTTCACCAGAGGTATCTGTGACTAATCCATTAACCCTTACTATAGACATAGATATATTTCACCAGAGGTGTCTCTGACTAATCTATCAACCCTTACCATAGACATAGACATAGCAGAGGTGTCTCTGACTAATCCATCAACCCTTACCATAGACATAGACATATTTCACCAGAGGTGTCTCTGACTAATCTATCAACCCTTACCATAGACATAGACATATTTCACCAGAGGTGTCTCTGACTAATCCATCAACCCTTACCATAGACATAGACATATTTCACCAGAGGTGTCTCTGACTAATCTATCAACCCTTACCATAGACATAGACATATTTCACCAGTGGTGTCTCTGACTAATCTATTAACCCTTACCATAGACATAGACATAGTTTATTTCATATGATCTGTGCAATATACAGACATGTATGAATATGAGCCAGGAAGGCATGCACG
>OZ024912.1:5586486-5907074 GCA_964017125.1 Flabesymbios commensalis
CATAATATCCTCACAATAGAAAAGACAAAATAAATATAGTTCGAATATCCAATAATTACAGTCCAAGTAAAGTCCAATAAATAAGGTCGCAAGAACAAACATTTATCAATCACAACCTATGTACAAACAAAAAATATGTTTTCCTTTTGACCTTCGGTTTGGTGAAAATAATACAGTTAAAGCTTAAATCTTTCAGTTCAGAATACTTTTGTGTAAATCTGACAGCATGGACAGAATACTTTTTCAATTTTGGTGGAATTGTTGTGACCCACAGAACCGCTCTGAGCAGCTCTCAGTCCATTTATGACGTCATATACAAGCCGCTGTGAGCGGCTCGTGGGGCTCAAAGAGGTATTGCTACTCAGATAACTAGAATGAAATCATACTGATAATGCAATCCTAATAGTTAGCCACTTTGATAATTTTATTACAATAAAGATGAAAATAAATCGATGAAATAAAAATACAAATATTTAACAAACTCAATTAGACCATGTCATTTTTGAATTTATTTTATTTATCTTTAGCAATTTACTTTCGGGTCGGTCAACTCGACATGATGCAGTGCATGCTGCTCTTTTATCTTGAATACATTATTGGATACAATTTTAGACACAACGACCAATATTTACTGAGTAATGATATCTGGTGACGTAAACAGAAAATTGGGTGTTTTGAAGTTGGAATTGATAATGCAATTTCTAGCTTCAAATAACAAAAAATATTTTTGAAACTTGAATTAAATATTATTTTAAACAACAAAAAAATCATACATACCGTTTATGCAATTCTAACAGTACAATATAAAAATTAATCTATCAAATAGAAATATATATTTTTTGCAAACTCAATTAGAGCCTGTCGGTGTTGAATTTAAATTTTGTATCTTTAGTACTTTACTTTCAGTTGGATCAACTTAAGATAATGCAGTGCAGGTTACTCTTTTTTCTTGAATATAATTTAATACACTTTTAGACACAGCGTCTGATATTTACTGAGTAATGATATTAACATGGTTCACACAATGAAAAAAGCTTTCAAAGAACAGTGGAAATAAACCTCACATTTCCACGAACAGGCATATGATATAATTCTGTCAAAATGAAAGAAAGAAATTCGGTAGAATCGCCTATCCGAATGTCCGAGGCGCGCAGCGCGATGGATTCCATTCAGATGGTCTAAGAATCTATCGTGATTGACCACGTGGTATGAGGGGCTTCAGACAGATATATAACCCCAATTTCAAGGTCAGCGTGGCGGTGTGGACGTTCTTGTAAGAGATCTGGGTCTCGTTCAATTGACGATATATCGTAGGCTTCTGATTGGTCAAGATGGCAAGATCAACACTTCGGCGATTCTTACTTAAAGCTCCATTACTGTTTTGTTTATTTTATTCAAACAATGAATCCATGGAGAATGGTGTTTTATTTTTTTATTTTACTGCCCTGGTTACTGAGTTATTAAGGATTTAAGTTTTTTTTTTTTAAATATTGTTGCCCCACCAAAACAAACCTGATAACAGCGGAGTAAGACATACTGTCTATATAATCCGACAATAAAAGTACCAAGTGGCAGATAACGGTCATCATAGAAAAAAGAGAGGAAGACTTTTCAAATTATTGTTATTTTTTTAAGTGATCATAGATTCATTTCACAGTACAACGTGTATTGTCTCATATCAGTTAGACATATCTAGAAGCTATTACTTTGTGTGATATGGAAGATATCTGCATGTAATGTCATGTTTAATATCGGTACCGGTATGGAGAATGTCACTCACTTGAAAAATTGAGCTCTATTTCAGTATGGTGCTTTTAAGTGTGGGCCAGCATCTGAGCCTTTGGCCCGCCATTAAGACGCTCTACCGAGACTGTTGGAAATTGTACTGGGAATTAAGATCAAATTCAGTGATGTAAATCATCGTTTTCGCTCTTTGGATTTTCGTGATTTTCTTGAAAAACATTTGCATTTTTTTATTAGGTATCTCATGGACATTTCAAAATATAGTCGAAATACTACTAGACTATATCAGACTTTATTCTATTTTATCGTAAATCATCACATAGAGTGATATACATCGCGCTATGCGGTAAAATAAAATAATATTTAAAAACATCAGACTTTACTGTAACTGATTTGACCCAGTATCCGACATCTAGATCTGCGGCACGTGAGCTTTGTATCTCAGCTAACACGAGGCATTGATCCAAATGGCAGAATAATGTCGGCCCATCGTCTGCGGTACTGGCCCAACATTATGCCGATTCACTTCAACGTATGTGTTTGCTATCAAGGGGGTGATTTCGTGCTGGCTAATGTAACATTATATTGGCCCATAACCTTACCGTTATTACATGAATATTGTACACACGTCAAATCACTACTTAATAATACTTGATAGTGTACCACTATTTGTACGTTTTAGGTTATTTTTATCGAAATAAACAAAACAGTTATGCAGCTTTAATTAAAAATATATCGTTACAAAAAAATTTTTTTTAAAGTTGATTTGAAGTGTACATAATTTTGTCTGTCGCGTTTCTTAGTGAAGCACGTTGTCGACATTCCCGGTGTGTACCGACTGATGTACCGACTGATGATTATGGAGTGGCCAGATTGAATACCATGACAACGGTTGTCATAGTGATCAATAAGAACGATATGGCGGAGTTCTTTGGTTGAGAATTGTCGGTGTTCTCATCTGAATTCTCATTTGAATTCTCATTTGAATTCTCATTTGAATTCTCATTTGAATTTTCGTTTGAATTCTCATTGGCGGAGTTCTTTGGTTGAGAATTGTCGGTGATCTCATTTGAATTCTCATTTGAATTCTCATTTGAATTCTCATTTGAATTTTCGTTTGAATTCTCATTTGAATTTTCATTTGATGACCCGCCTAATTTCACAGCTGATGACAGATGCTTCAAGATGTCAGCGGCAGGAGTTGTATTACAATCTGAGCCAGTGCAGGAACACCCTGCAGACTCCGCTGTCTCTATCTTTCCAGCCAGGGCGGCTGCACTTTGGTCGACCGCATCTTGAATCGCTTTGTTGAAATCTGCGCCTTCAGCACATCCTTCTTCTCCTGTGCCCAGAGCGCCACAGCCACGCCACAGTGAATGCTGAACGTTGTAACCTAGGCCTACAAAAGATTTTTCATAATATTCAGTTATCATGTTGTATCATTTAACTCCTATTAGTAGTTCTGAGTAGAATCCATTGGCTAAAAATGAACGATTCCGATATATTATACTTTGGGTATTTTTTCCGGAAATTTTCCAGGTGAGAAGGAATACCTGGTTATTAGGAATGCTGGTGGACAGTTTGGTGTAAAAAAACAGTGTAATAAAGAATGACAATTTCAAAACTCTCAACATGACGTGTAAAATTAGGTTTTTACTCACCCGCGTTCTCCTTCAGTGTGTATTTCATAATGAGTGAGTAACATTGGTCAAGTGGACAAGAACCCGCTACTTGGTTGGGGCTGTCCCTACACTTGGATTCTAAAATTCCTGCTTCAGGTATATTTTTGTTGTACTCATCGTTGTCTGTCCATGTCCACAGGCAGAACTTACATGTGGCCGAAACTGTAATAAAACTGAATATATTAATATATATTGGGTCCTTCTTTTGTATATACCTAAATGTACTTCTAGCATACTTCTAGGATAGAATATTTATGGTCGGTGGTCGGGGATTGAGGTGGTGCCCCCAATCCGTCATTAAAACTGACGGGAATTATTGGGGTAGGCCCCCTATATAAAACACCCAATAAGTATTACTACAAAATACCAAATAAAAAGGTGTTTTTAAATGTATATCTATACATACATCTGACTCACTCACTCACTCACTCACTCACTCACTCACTCACTCACTCACTCACTCACTCACTCACTCACTCACTCACTCACTCACTCACTCACTCACTCACTCACTCACTCACTCACTCACTCACTCACTCACTCACTCACTCACTCACTCACTCACTCACTCACTCACTCACTCACTCACTCACTCACTCACTCACTCACTCACTCACTCACTCACTCACTCACTCACTCACTCACTCACTCACTCACTCACTCACTCACTCACTCACTCACTCACTCACTCACTCACTCACTCACTCACTCACTCACTCACTCACTCACTCACTCACTCACTCACTACCTCACTCACTCACTCACTCACTCACTCACTCACTCACTCACTCACTCACTCACTCACTCACTCACTCACTCACTCACTCACTCACTCACTCACTCACTCACTCACTCACTCACTCACTCACCTTGTAGGGTACAGCTGAACAGCACCAGCCACAGTCCGACAATCGCCTGATCAGAATTCATCTTGTATCGACAACTAGGAATGTTCACTCTGAAAAAAAATATAACATCTAGCATAAGCTCATATGTCACATAAACAACTTAGCTCCCACCCTTGAGGTTTGTTTGTAAAACACGATATTCAAAATGGCCGCCATGAAATCACTAAAGTTATCATATCTTGGGCAATAATTGTGATGAAGACTTGATTGTTAATTCACCAAAACATATTTTTTTTATCAGGGACTGCAATAAAACAAATGCTCCCATCCTTTGACATCAGTGTAATGCCTAATATAATACAATGACCCTTATTTTACAAATTCCCCAATTGATTATTATATACCGGCACATGTATTCATTATAAGCGTGCAGTAAAACCTACACATCACCCATAAACATAACAAACTGCGTGATACGCCAGAATATGGATCAATCGATGCACAATAGGATGTAAAATTGTTCATGTACACTGAGGGTGCCCTTCCTGTGGTTGCAATTTCAAATCCTAATAAATTAATTCCAAATAATATAGAAGAGTGGGATAATAAGTAGATATAAATATTTTTGTATGTGCATTACACTAGAAAAATGTTCATTTCAAGGTATCTCCAAGATAAAAAAACATAAAAACTACAAGTGTTCTGTGTTCAGGTACCCGCGTAATGACTACATTACTACACACTACAAAATAGTACTCTTATACTGGATAGACCCTACCCATTTTTCATATTTAGATATTTACATACACATTCGTATAGTTATTAATAACCCCGCGTTATATATAGATTATTTGCAAAAGGGCAACAACAATTAAGGTCATACCATCCTGTTTTTTGCTTTTACACACTCGTTCTCAAGCACTTAAACAATTTGACGCAAAAACGTAATATTTCACACATTAATGGAAATGGGTATAACCTACTAAAGAATATCAATATTTCTATCAGGATTGGAATACTTTGATTAAATTGCATTACATAAATACAATGAATGACCTTTATTTTACAACATAGCAATATTAAAACTAAAAACATTCTAACATAAATGGGTTTTTTGAAAAAAATATTAAGTAAATTTAGTCAATTTTAGCCAAAAAGCCTTGTGCCACATTCTAAATCCCACATAAACAGGTCATTTATTCTAGACTTCCTGTATTATATATTATATTTGGTTTTGATATAATGTTTGTTTAAAACGCTATCTATAAGATTAAATACAAGTTTTTAAAAATCATTTTTTTATTTAAACACTTTTTATGCAATTTATTTCTGTCCCACGTTGTAACGACTCTCCGTAACGCTTATAGTTTTCAGATAATTTCTATACTTATTCTGACAAAAATATCACTTGTCTGGTGCAAAACAGTTGCGCGAGACCTTCATGGAGTGAATCGTGAAAAAAAGTATAATAAATGTGTCTTTGTTTAGAAATAATGTAAGGTTTGTGCAATTACACTTTTAGGCACCCTACCACCTCCAAGCCTACTACAACCTCATATGACAAAAACAACAAAATTAATCATAGTATACCATAATACATAGATACTATGCACGATTTAGTAAAAAAAAACGTCTCTCCATAACGCGTATTTTCTGTCTCTCTACAACAAAAATAAAAACGTTATGGGGAGAAAAAATAGTCACAAATTACCCTTTTACTCATTTAAAAATAACTATAAACCTTTATGAATTTGGTATTTTACCCAACAAGACATTAGTGACACTTGTTGAAATAGTAACTTTTTTTTGTCTTTTAAAATGTGTTAGCATCGATATTTAGTATTTGTTTATTGTCACTCCATAACAGAAACAATTGTCGTGATCGAGAGACAATATTCGTTATTATTACTCTCCATAACGACGATTATCGTAACGGAGAGTAATTCTTATTTCGTAATAATCGTAACGGAGAGTAATTCTTATTTCATTAGTTAAGGTTTATTGTCATAAAGTGAGTCTTTTTAAACAAGTGATCAACATGATAATAGCCATGTTCAACTACTTGTTAAAAATGGTATACTTTTGTAGAAGGGTCACTGAGAAATTTAAGTTCAAGGATTACTCTGTAACATAAATTGGTCTCTCCATAACGGTAAATTAGTCTCTCCATAACGGTAAGAAAAAATTAAATTGATAAAAATAAGCATTTAAAATTGAAATTAAGCTCTGCTGACTACGATATGTCAATAAACAAAATTTTTAACAATATTCAGACCATCACAAAAATCATCACTGGTGCCTAAAATTATAGAATCCCCCAGACTTTAGAGCAAGAAATGACTCGAAAAATGGATGAGGTGGTCCACGATTACGATTATTTAACTTAGCCGCTACTAATGTAACCAACGGCGCTTCTGTCGCCTTAGAAATCTGTAACGCCGTGAAATGTTATTTTAAAATATATTTGAACCAATACATATCGTGAACCAAAATGTTCGTTTTTTTTTAAATTCAATTTCAATTTTTATCAATACAACTTATTTGGCATGTGTTTAAATATGAAATTCAGGACCTTTACCTCAATCTACCTATGTTTCAGGTTTTTAAAAAAAAGCCGGGCACTACTCATATTCTAAAGTCTTAGTTAATCCGCTATTTATCTATTTTCAAATACATCTGGTAATATACTAATGTACTCTTTTAACACCGTGTTACCATAGAAACTTAAAAATGACCCCAACGATGGTTATAGTTTTCTTGCTGGTTGCATTTTTGTTAAATTCTAGCCAATCTAAATATTATTTTAAAAAGAGTACTTGTGACACAAAAAGGTCAGATTGCACAGAAAATAGTATAATTTTCAATACATGGTCACAATAATGAGTTATCATGAACAAGACAATATTTCCTGAACAGCTAAATTTATAAATTTCTAGTTTCATGATTGAATGCGTTGATTTTTAAATAACTTTGTTGAGCTCTTTTAAAATATACCATTAAATTGAGATATTTAAAAATAAATTATGACGTGTTTTATAAAAATAGACCGTTTGACGTGTTGACGACCCCCTATTCCGAAAACTAGACAATGTCCGTAGGAATTTTGTGGACCACTTACTCGAAAACTAACCCTGTAATCTTGATTTTTGCTCTACTATATAACATTGTGTCGCGGATGTTATGAATTTTTTAAACCCTTTAAGCCCTCACGATGCATTAAAGCATCATCTTGCATCCCTGAAAACAGACTTCATTTTCCTACAACTAAGGGTTTTTTAATGAAAATTTCCATGACACTGGTTTGCCAATACATGGTAATTTTCTTTAATTTTTCACTCACTTCACATCACCTACATCCACTACAAGTCGAGAATTGCGACAGCAATTCGCGGCTTGTAGTAGATGTAGATGACAATGGTAAATTCAGGATTGAAAGGGTTAATTGACCGGTAAATTATGAATTTGGCAGCTTCTTTAAGCCTACATTCAGAACTCAGAACTCATTTTATTTGACTTCTTATAAAAGTAACAATGGGGGTATAATATAGAAAATGTGTATATGATAAAATCACTGATATATATTATTTTACCAAATGAATGTTATATGAGAAATAAATACGTAAGCCTACTACAATTGACATGATCACATTTATATAATGAAAAAAAAGAGTTATAATTATAGACCTACTATACATATAGTCATCGAGTCGAATGCATACATATGCACATATATATGTTTGTATATACATATATGTATATACAGACACACACACACATGCATACACTCGACTCGTTTGATAGACATGAGAACTTAAAATAATAATAATAATAATCACATATCTGTGCTCGGTCAGGATACTCACACTAAGGCAACATTGCCGCTGTCGTATGAGCCACCTTCAACATTTTGTGATAATTTATTTTCAACGATGTATATTCAGATATATGCAGAATAACAGTCGATAACAATTATTTCAAATAACGTTTGTAAATATAAACAGTCATAGAGTCAATTGTAAATAACGTCCTGGGTCTCTAAATATTATTACGGCATACATAACAGTTTGTTATGTTGCAGAAGGCATCATATAGCGATAGTAAATGCGTCTTTAAATACAGAGAGAATCCTTTGATAGAGTGTGTACTTATTTTATCTAGTATACTCAGAGGGGTATTATTAAAAGTGGTTACCACTTCGTATCGGAGACATCTAGTCACAAATTGATGATTTGTCCGATAAGTAAAGAGTTTATTTTGACGTATTGTATTATAACAATGTATTTTGCTTAATGGAGAAAACCAGTCATCATGACTAAAATATACTGGAAGATTACTATTTATTAATTTGTCGCAGAATTTAAGTGTTTGACATTTAAAAATATCTTTTATCTTGGTTCAGTATGTGCATTGTACTTGCTTAAAGTAATCGACCTGACGGTTTTTTTCTGAATTTTCAATATCCTATCTGCATTAAACCCCTATGTAAGAATACCATAGTTCAAATGTGGTAATATGAGAGTGTTGTAGATGGTCAGTAATACATTTTGTGGTATATAATGTTTTAATCTATTTATGACGCCGACAGTTCTAGTAATTTTGTTTGCAATTAAATTTATGTGTTCTCTCCATGTTAAGTGTTTATCTATTGTAATACTCAGGATATTAAAAGAATCCAAGCATTCCAGCTTGATACTGTTTATATGTAGATTTGGGATGATTACATTCCTCCCAGGCATGTAGAATAACATAAATTTAGATTTTTTTCACAAGTGATAACTTGTTGAGTTTTAACCACTCATCAATTTTTGCAAGTCCCTCATTAATGTTGTCACTTACAGTGTTTTTCCCATGACTATTAAAAGCACTCAAAGTACTCATCAACGTTGTGTCGTCAGCATAAAAAATTGATTTAAAGATGTCACATGCATTAGATATGGCATTTGTATATATGATAAATAACAAAGGGCCTAGGATTGACCCTTGGGGGACACCCGTGGTTATGTTTGCCAGGGAGGATTTAACACCATTAAATTCTACGAATTGCTTACGTTCAGATAGATAACTTTTTAATAAAGCTAGGCGAGTGCCTCTGATTCCATAGTGATCTAATTTGTGCAATAAAATGTTATGATCTAGGGTGTCAAAAGCTTTAGACAGATCTAAATATACATTTATAGGAATTTCATTGCTATCCATTTTTTTAACTACTCTGTCAATAACTTCAGCTGCAGCTAACTCAGTTGAATTTTTTTTCTGAAACCGTATTGGCTACCGTAGTATGAATTAATTTTATTTAAAAAAATCACGAATTTGGTTAAAAAGAACTCTTTCAAACAATTTGGAAATTGCAGGTAGAAGAGATATCGGTCTATACTTGACCAGTACAGATGGGTCGTCCTTTTTATAAAGTGGAATAACCTTTGCGATTTTCAATTTATCAGGGAATATTCCTGACTTGAGTGATTGATTTATTATTATTGTAAGCGGTTTTATTAGGATGTGTTTTAGGTGTATTAGTAGAGAGGATGACAGACCATCTTGGCCACAACTGTCTTTGGGCTTTAGATTATTTATTATTTTGTAAACTATATCTTCTGTAACATCGACTTTCATTTGATGACTTAAGATAATTCCTATATGACTTATTGCTGGCTATGTTGATTTCTTTGGCAATATTCGGACCAATGTTTGTGTAGAACTCATTAAATTTGTTAGATATCGTAGATTTATCTGACACTAATTCATTATCAATCATGAAATATTCAGGGAATTCTGATTTTACTCGCACTCTGTTTAGCAAAGATTTTATAGTAGACCATGTTCCTTTGTGTTGTTTTTGTATTTATCAAAAATTTGTTTTGCCTCAATTATACTTTGTTTCACAAATTTATTTTATGTTTTAGAATTAGTTTTTAAGACATGGTGAATTTTTATCCGACTGTTGCAATTGTTTGTATAAATTATCCTTATATTTGATAGAGTTAATGATACCCTTTGTGATTCAACTATTATTTTTATGTTTATTTTAATTGAATTTTACTGTTTTAGTTGGAAAATGTTTGGTTATCAAACTTGTTATAATAGTATCGATATAGTATTGTGATCTAATTTATCGGAGATGTTTATATTCACTAGTTCTTCTTGTAAATTTGGGAAGGCGTCCGTGTCATGTTTCCTATTTTTCACTAGTTGTGGTGTTGATGGTTAAGGAAGTCCCAGATCAATTGTCATAAAGCATGGTTGATGATCTGATATATGTTTAGTTAAAATTCTTGATGTGCCATTTTTTGTTTTTTCGGGATAGTTTGCTCAAAAAGTTGTCTATTAATATACCTCTGCTTTCCGACAGTCTTGTCGGAAGAGTTATTTCAGGAAAAAAAGATTGTTATCGTATCAAAAAAGTCACCGATTTTCTGTTTTGTATTTATATTTAATAAGTCTATGTTATAATCACCAGAGAAAATAACTTCACAGTTGAGATTATTCAATTGCGATAAAATGGGGCCCAATTCCATGTTAAACAATAAGTACACGCAATTAACATTTAGATCGCAAGGAGGTCCATAAATATTACCTGATATTAATTTATAGGTGCAATTTTTCCTGGTTATTTCTAAAAACTGTTTCTCATATATTTGTGATTCTTCATCTAATGTTATTTTTTTGAAATTAAAAATATTGTTCAGATAAATTACGAGACCACCATGTTGGCTACACGTTTTCCCTTGCAGTATTAATGTGTATCCCTCTAATTGGTATTGAGATGTATCAGCTTCGTTTGATAACCAACTCTCCTGTAAACATATTGCACTGAATTCATTATTATTTTGTCGAAGTTATTGCACAAAAATTGTGCATTCAATGACTGAATTTTCAGACTTAGTAATGAAAACACGTTTGCTTGTTCAGAAAATATATTGGCTAAGTTACTGTCATCATAATAATGACATTCTTGGATTGGATTTAATTCAGTGTCATCTGCTATAGTTTTATTGTCACTGGGATTAAAAACACGAAAAATGCCTCCATAATTGATTCAAGATATTTCGTTTGTTAAAAATCTATCTCTCATGAATGCCTTAATTCGCTTTTGACGCATTGAATCAGAGCTAATTCGCTGGACAGTTAACCATGATTGTGCCAGTGTCTGGTTGCCTAATGTTTCTTACACGCTTACTTGTAACGATTCAGTATTGTGGAAAGCCTCCGTGACCGAGAGGTCGCGTGCTCGGCCTCAGACCGCCAGTGTCCTGTGTCTGGAGGGAAGTGTCATCTGATTTATCCCATCATTCGCAGGAGGTTCTCCTGGCCCAGTTTAGCCTTGATATGCACAACCGTGGCCTAAAACCCCTATTAATTAATTAATTAATTAATTCATTCATTCATTCATGCATTCATTCATTCATTCATTCATACATTTATTCATTCATTCATTCATGCATCATTTATTTATTTATTTTATTTTTCATTCATTTATTCATTCATTCATTCATTCATTCATTCATTCATTCATTCATTCATTCATTCATTCATTCATTCATTCATTCATTCGTTCGTTCGTTCGTTCGTTCGTTCGTTCGTTCGTTCATTCATTCATTCATTCATTCATTCATTCATTCATTCATTCATTCATTCATTCATTCATTCATTCATTCATTCATTCATTTAGTAAAGTTGTGTCTCGCTAGCACGACCCACAACTTCAAACACATTACTCACTTTTGTATAATTTGTGTTCGCAAATCATGATTTTTAAACACACTTTTCGCTCCCAATAATATAAAAATACCCCAAATTATAAAAATTGACCCTGGTACAATTCACCAATGGAAAGAGTGGCGTGGCTCAATGGTAGAGCGCCCTAGTGCAGTGGATAAAGCTGCCTGTTTGAAAAGTCGGAGATCGCGGGTTCAAACCCCACTCTGGGCTTCAAATTTCAAACAAAATGTTTCTTCCCCGCTCACTCGTAAAGATTCAATAGTGTGGGGAGGTTCCGTGATCGAGAGGTAGCGTGCTCGGCCTCAGACCGCCAGGGCTCTAATTTTGAATTTAAGTCAAATTAATAAAAAATAATTTGATATTAAAGCAATTCCAACCTCACGTTGAATGCATATTAAATGGGACAAAATATCAAAAGTGATCGCCGCACTTAAATTATTAAGGGGCATGTGGTTTGGGGAATAGTGTTCAAGTAAATAGTGACAAAGATTCCATGTTTTACTCACATGGCTCAGATACCGTATTGAATTCTTCAAAAGATGAATAACAGATGTCAGGTTTCTGGTCACACAGATTGATAGACAGCCTGTATCGGCTGTAGCTCTATCGTCGCCGCCCCACAGAATGAGCGGGCCGGGCAGAGATGCCGCTTAATTATGCTATGTGAAGACGGGTGGTTAAATCACGTGACAAGGAGGGTATGTTCAAACCAATTAAGGAATCGAGATTCCTTGTTCAAACTATGACAAATATTTCGATTTACGCCAGCTTTTCTCTTTTCTTTTTAAAGCCCCAGCAAACACACTTTACACATTGCTCGTTGTATGAAAATGAGGCGTTGACCTATTGTTGTTTTAATGCTCGGCCACCGTCTACGACGCTGGTCCAGCATTGAAACAACATTCAGGTCAAAGCATCTTGCTTGCAGAAATGTCTGAGATGGCGGTCCAACGTTGGAGTAACATCGAGCAAACAACTCTGTGAGTTTAAAACTGAAGCATAAGATCTGAGTGGGAATATATCAGGATGTCAGGTTAAACCTTTCAAGCTGGAGTTTACCATTGTCGCAATTCTCGACTTGTAGTGGATGTGGATGACTTGAAGTGGTTGACAATGAAAAAAAATACTGTCATTTTTAAAACAGTTCCATGAAAATTTTCTTAAAAAACCCCCACCAGGTTTCAGGAAATTAAGTCATTCTTCAGAGATGCGAAATGATGCTTTATTGCATCGTGAGGGTTTAAAGGGTTAAGCCAGTTAAATAAATGAGATACACAGTAGTAGAGTGACACAAAGAAACTGCTGTTAATCTAGTTGTATAGATTTATTAGCCCTCACACCGCATTAAAGTCAAATATTTTACATTTTCACCCACGTGAAGTCGTGTCCCGCTACCGCGACCCATAACTTCAAGTGGCTGAAAATAACTCGTATTTAAATAAATTGAGACCAAACATTTGCTAATCTTTATGTTTAACCATTTCAAGCCTGACTTTACAATGTCATCTTCATCCACTACAAGCCGCGAATTGCTGTAGCAATTCTCGACTTGTAGTGGATGAAGATGATCTGAAGAGGGTGGACAATTAAAGAAAATTACCATGTATTAGTAAACCAGTTTCATGAAAATTTTCATTCAAAAACTCTTGATTATGGGAAAATTAAGTCTGTTTTCAGGGATGTAAAATGATGTTTTAATGCATCGTGAGGGCTTAAAGGGTTAAAACGCAAATTTCGCTCCCAATAACAGTGTTTTAATCTGCCTGTCTGTCTGTCCGTCTGATCACTACTCGAAAAAATAATGAATGGATTTACATGTTTCGGGTCAAGAAAGGGGACTGGTAGGGGGTCCTGAGGGGGACTAGGAGGGGGTCCTGAGGGGGTCTGGGAGGATGTCCTGAGAGGGATTGGGAGGGGGTCCTGAGGGGAACTGAGAGGGTCCTGAGGGGGACTAGGAGGGGGTCCTGAGGGGGTCTGGGAGGATGTCCTGAGAGGGATTGGGAGGGGGTCCTGAGGGGGACTGAGAGGGGTCCTGGGGGGACTGAGAGGGGGTCTTGAGGGGGGACTGAGAGGGTCCTGAGGGAGACTGGGAGGGGTCCTGGGGGGACTGAGAGGGGGTCCTGAGGGGGTCTGGGAGGAGGTCCTGAGGGGGATTGGGAGGGGGTCCTGAGGGGGACTGAGAGGGTCCTGAGGGAGACTGGGAGGGGTCCTGGGGGGGATTGGGAGGGGGTCCTGAGGGGGACTGAGAGGGTCCTGAGGGAGACTGGGAGGGGTCCTGGGGGGGACTGAGAGGGTCCGTGGGGGACTAGGAGGGGTCCTGAGGGGTATTGGAAGGGGGTCCTGAGGGGGACTGGGAGGGGGTCCTCAGGGGGACTGGGAGGGTCCTGAGGGGGACTGAGAGGGTCCTGAGGGAGACTGGGAGGGGTCCTGGGGGGACTGGGAGGGGGTCCTGAGGGGGACCAGTGGCGGTTCGCGAGAGGGGCAAGGAGGGAGTCCTGAGGGGGAGGGAGGGGGTTCAGATGCCCGGATCCCGAGGGGTGGGGTGGGGGGTCAGATAATCGGGTCCCGAGGGGGAGGGGTTCAGCTGTCCAGATCCCAAGGGGGGTGGGGGTTCAGCTCCCCGGATCCCAAGGGGGGTAGGGGGTTCAGATACATGGATCTCGAGAGGGAAAAGGGGGAATTGACCCTTTTACTCACATGAAGTTGTCTCTCTAGCGCGACCCAAAATTTCAAGTGAGTACAAAATACTGAAATATAGAATATAGAAAATTTAAATCAAGATATTGGCCAACCTTGCAAATATAAGACTCATCTACTATAGGAAATATCATGTTTGAAAGACGAAGTTAAAATTCAACAACGGCTCTAGTAGTGCTTTAGTCCTCTAAGGGTTCTATTGACGTGTTTTAGTCCTCTGAGGGTTCTACAAACGTACTTAAGTCCTCTAATGGTTCTATAGACGTGATTTAATCCTCTAAGGGTTCTATGGACGTGTTTTAGTCTCTAAGGGTTCTATAGACGTGCTTTAACCTCTAAAGGTTCTATAGACATACTTCAGTCCTCTAAGGGTTCTATAGACGTGCTTTAGTCCTCTAACGGTTCTATAGACGTGCCTTAGTCTTCTAAGGGTTCTATAGACGTGCTTTAGTCTTCTAAGGGTTCTATAGCCGTGTTTTAGTCCTCTGAGGGTTCTACAAACGTGCTTTAGTCCTCTAATGGTTCTATAGTAGTGTTTTAGTCCTCTAAGGGTTCTATAGACGTGTTTTAGTCCTCTGAGGGTTCTACAAACGTGCTTTAGTCCTCTAATGGTTCTATAGACGCGATTTAGTCCTCTAAGGGTTCTATAGACGTGTTTTAGTCCTCTAAGGATTCTACAGACGTGCTTCAGTCCTCTAAGGGTTCTATAGACGTGTTTTAGTCATCTAAGGGTTCTATGGACGTGTTTTAGCCTCTAAGGGTTCTATAGACGTGCTTTAACCTCTAAGGGTTCTATAGACATACTTCAGTCCTCTAAGGGTTCTATAGACGTGCTTTAGTCCTCTAACGGTTCTATAGACGTGTTTTAGTCTTCTAAGGGTTCTATAAACGTGCTTTAGCCTCTGAGGGTTCTATAGACGTGCTTTAGTCTTCTAAGGGTTCTATGGACGTGCTTTAGTCCTCTAAGGGTTCTATAGACGTGATTTAGTCTTCTAAGGGTTCTATAGACGTGCTTTAGTCCTCTAAGGGTTCTATAGACGTGCTTTAGCCTCTAAGGGTTCTATAGACGTGCTTTAGCCTCTAAAGATTCGATAGACGTGCTTTAGTCCTCTAAGGGTTCTATAGACGTGTTTTAGCCTCTAAGGGTTCTATAGACGTGCTTTAGTCCTCTAAGGGTTCTATAAACGTGTTTTAGCCTCTAAGGGTTCTATAGACGTGCTTTAGCCTCTAAGGGTTCTATAGACGTGCTTTAGTTCTCTAAGGGTTTTATAGACGCGATTTCTACCTTTATGGGTTCTATAGACGTGCTTTAGTCCTTTTAGGATTCAATAGACGTGCTTTAGTTCTTTATGGGTTCTATAAACGTACTTTAGTCTTTTAAAAGTTATATTTTTTTAAATAATTGATCAGTATTATGTAATATATATATTATATGAACACGCATGAATGTAATAGTAGTTGATAGACGAATGATCACTATAAATAGTCCATAAACGCATGTTCACTATAGATTTAGCAAAATAATAGAACGAAACGTCATTGAGATTGTATATTATAATTAGAAGACAGAGCAATTAAGATATATATTTGTTTTAAATAGACGTTGATCATGGAAGACAAACACTGAAATTTCTTGTTCTGCAAATCCTTTTTTGACATCAGTGTATAATGAGATAATGTGTCTCTTGTCTAATGTGTCTCTTTATCAATCATTTATTAACGAAATAGATCCAGTGCTCACAACTTTAGGCAATTTTAAATGTGAAATTATTTTGACAGGTGATTTGAACATAAATCTATTAAATGTAAATGTAAAACTTATTTTTAATGAATTTCTTGACATCATCACATCACATAGTTTTTACCCTCACATAACATTACCCACTAGATTGTCTCGTAGATCAGGTACACTTATTGATAACTTTTTTTTGCAAGTTTACTTCTAGCCTATCTGATGTATCATCCTGTATTTTCACAAGAGGAATATCTGATCATTTCCTTTATTATATTAGCATTAATGTCACACGTGCAATTATTGACCCTATTAAATATATCTATGCAAATAATCATTCAAATGAAGCAATGAATCATTTTAAAACAGAAACTGAACCCAATTTAGACCCTAATTACAATTATATTATTACAGAAGCAAAACAGAAACATTTACAATGTAAAAAAGTGAAATTCAACAAACATAAAAAAAAAAATCATTATGGATAACAAAGGCTATACTTAGGTCCATTAAACGTAGATTTTTTATATAGAAAACATAAAGAAACACCTCCAGATTCTATTGAGTATGAACACAGAAAAATTAATGTTCGCACTTATAATATTATTTTAAGGCGAAGTATTTTTATTTCAATTTTTTTTTATCACTCTCAATTTCAAAAATACATTTTTAATATAAAAAGTACATGGTCAGTGATACGAAATATATTGAATAAAAACAAATCAAAAAGTTCTCTACCAGATGAAATGAAAATAAATAAATGTTTAATTAAAAATAAAGAAACTATAGCTCATTCTTTCAATAAATACTTTGCAAACATAGGCAGTACACTGGCATCAGGCCTCAATGATGTACCTGACAATTCGCACATGAATTATTTAAAAGATCCAGTTTCTACTTTTTTTTCATTTCAAAATGTAGACGAAGATACTGTGTCAAAACTAATTGATAACATTAATTCTAAAAATAGTTCAGGTGTTGATGGGTTATCAACAATTCTGATTTAATTGGTTAAATCGGATTTATTAAAACCATTAACAACAATAATAAATCAATCACTTCACACTGGTATTTTCCCTTGCAAATTAAAAATAGCTAAAGTCATTCCTCTTTTTAAAAAGGGAGACCCTACTCTAATCGAGAATTATAGGCTATATCTCTCTTACCACCAATTTCTTAAATATTTGAACGTGTTATTTTTAATCAAATTAATGATTACTTTACTCTAAATAACCTTTTTTATGATAAACAATATGGATTTCGTAAATATCACTCGACTGAATTAGCTGCTCTAAATGTTGTTAATACTATTGTAAATCATATGGATAAAGAAAATACACTTTTTGCTGTCTACCTGGATTATACCTGGATATGTCAAAAGCGTCCGATACACTACATCACTCTATTTTATCGGACAAACTCAAATTTTACGGTTTTAGAGGAACGTCTATAAACCTGATAAAACATTATTTATCAAACAGGAACCAGTGTGTGGAAATTGACCGTTTCAGATCTTCTTATATAAATATATCCACAGGGGGTCCACAAGGGTCAATATTAGGGCTCTTGCTGTTTATCATCTATATGAATGATCTCCCGAACGCAAGTCGTTTATTCAAATGCATAATCTATGCTGATGACACAACCCTTATCGCAAATTTAAATGATTTTCATGCTAAACATGATTCTGGGCTAAATATTAATATATTAAATGATTAATTAGAAAAAATAAGTTAGTGGTTATTAGTTAACAAGCTGTCCCTAAATCAAAGTTCATGCTTTCATCAACCACAGAAACGTGTAACAATTCTAAAATTAAAAATGAACAATACATTAATCGAATGTGTGAATGAATTTAATTTCCTGGGACTAATTATAAATAAACACCTCAAATGGAATTTATATGTTAATAAAATAGGAAATAAAATATTGCAGACAATAGGTGTGATTAATAAACTTAAACACTAAATACCACAAAAACACTATTGACCATTTACAATTTTCTCATTCTTCCACATATTAATTTTTAGAAAAGGTACTCACTCATAGTTTAAAAGGTTTTGGACAATATACTAAACACTATCCAATAGAGAAATATTCTGACATTTGTCTAATTCATAATTGTTATGTTTGTAGTTTGACAACACCTAATTAATTCATTGATTATGTATGTGTGTATGTATATATATATATATATTTATATATACATTTTCCTTTTGGCCACAATGTTATTTATTTGTAATTTTCGCCCCATTTTGTGGCTGTATCTCGCTGACGCGACTGACAGGTTCAGCTGGGTGGAGATTATTTTGATTTGATAAATTTATGTTTGAGTTAAAATCCTATCCCATATTTATCCAAACTTTTTCATTTGCACAGTACCTTTTAAATTTAATCTGACAAGCTGCATAATATTTTGTATAATAATTTTGTATCGTGATTTACTATATTATAAAGTATTTTATATTTTATATTATTTATACTTAGGTGGCTTCCATGCCAGCGACTCTTTGAGTCTTAATGGTAGTCATCCTAACATGTTATTTGATTTGTATTTTTTCAGTGTCATTTGTCGAATAAACATTTTTCTTCTTCTTCTTTTTCTTCTTCTTCTTCTTCTTCTTCTTCTTCTTCTTCTTCTTCTTTTTCTTCTTCTTCTTCTTCTTCTTCTTCTTCTTCTTCTTCTTCTTCTTCTTCTTCTTCTTCTTCTTCTTCTTCCTCTTCTTCCTCTTCTTCTTCTTCTTCTTCTTCTTCTTCTTCTTCTTCTTCTTCTTCTTCTTCTTCTTCTCTTCTTCTTCTTCATATTGTATCAGATTCTGACGTATAAAGACGGTCCCTGTACTGAAAGGGTTAAATTCCATTTTATCAGGCTCTAAAATTTCGAAAAGTGAACTAGACATTTGTTTCGCTATATTGAATATGAATTCATGCAGTCCATCAGTTGTTAAATCCACATTATATGCTAACAATAATATTACGATGTAGATTTGTGCCCACACGAAAGTCACACGTGAATCTGAAAATCTGTTCACGAGATAACGTATTTACAAAAACTCGAAAAATTAAAAATCACTGGGATATAAGTAATACATTACACCCTTATTATTTTGCAGTCAGGCAGCTATTAACCCTTTCAATCCTGAATTTACCATTATCATCTTCATCCACTACAAGCCGCGAATTGCTGTCGCAATTTTCGACTTCTAGTGAATGAAGATGACTGGAAGTGGGTTATAAATTAAAGAAAATTACCATGTATTCGTAGAGCAGTTTCATCGAAATTTGCCTTCTAAAACCTTTAGTTCTAAGAAAATCAAGTGTGTTTTCAATGATGTAAAATGATGCTTTAATGCATCGTGAGGACTTAAAGGGTTAAGTCGCTACGTGTAAAATCATGAGTGATTCGGGTCAGCGGTTCTCAAGATACCCCTCTCAAAAATTCTTGCGAGCGACGCCTATGAAGTTTCATAGTACTCCAATAGCGGCAGGACTTCGTATATATCACACCCATATTCTTAGTCAAAACCATGAAGCTGTAACTACTCACTTGAAACGTAAGCAGTTACGGCCTTTCACCTTTACACGGCACACTGATGCGGTTGGTTGAGAATGGAGCGATCATTTCTCCGACGCCTGTAATGACTGCTCAATCGGTGCAAACTCAAGAAACACGAGACGGATCTAATGTCGGGGCAACGTTGGCCCACCGTCTGCTACGCTGTCCCAGCATTGATTCAACACGCGATTTATATATTAGTTGCGGGTCGCGGTAGCGAGACACAACCTCAAGTGGGTGAACATTTTTTTTTTAATATAGAGCTTTAAGGATGAATAATGTTAAAGGGACTGGCCCAGGCTAAAATAATAAAAAATCGGTGATTTTATTTTGGCTTCTTAATATGACCATATGATGTAAACATGTCCATAGACTAGAACCGCAATTTTGTTTAATTCTTGTGCTGCACATTCAAGTCGTTTTTAATTAAATTGATTTTCCATTCAAATCACTTATATTGTAATGAAATGACTGTTTAAACATCAAGATTTGTAAATGTTCGGTCTCAAATTAAACAAATATGGGTAATTTTCAATCACTTGAGGTTGTGGATCGCGGTAGCGAGACACAATCTCAAGTGGTGGAAAATTAAAAAAACTAATTTAGCGCGTTAAAGGTCTAACTGGCGGAGTGACTTTATAATTATAATATTACTCAGTGGTGGTGACTCTAGCCGTATATTGATGTGTCATACAATAGCAATCTCGTCAGATTTATAATGGCCAGGTTTTACTTAAATTGAAGGAAAAACTTATGTCAGTTTCAATAGTTCATTGATTGGCCAAGATTTGATCAATTGTTCAGATATAGGCCTAGTCAAAACGTTCTGTCCACACTAAACTAAAAAATCGAAATAAATTCAGCATAATTATAGGTAACCCGTTTAATTTTTTTTCTAAATCTGTGACGTGTCTGAATTTCACTAACCCTCTGGGTCAAAGCTAATGCTTGTGCAAATATAAAGTTGATCAATCAATGACAAGGTGATCTGCATCACCATGTTATATATACATGTTTTCTGCTTGTAGTATAATATGAAGATCATATTTGTTTGATAAGACATCACACAATGTTGGGGTGAATAGCCAAGAATAACAGGTTAGAAGTTTTGTGATTCAATATATTAACCCTTTGACTTCCAGGCCGGGGTGCATACCAGGATCTAGATATACTGGTGTAGGAGTTCTATTTTTCGTCATTTGAAGCTGGAATTGCTAACGCAATTTTCAGCTTCAAATGACGAAAAATACATAAATGTAGTATATATTTGACGAAAATTTGTGTCATTTTATGGTTACGTTCATTGACGAATGACGACGGAAATTTCCGTCATGTATGGTAGTGAAAAGGTTAATATTCAATATATGGGTTGTTTTACTTCACTGAGCAATAATATTTACATTGTGGCGGATCCCATTCCTGTGGACGTTGACCATGCTGTGCATTCGTGTGGGCCCACAATGATTAATCAGCGAATAATAACGAACCGGTCCACCTACTTTAAGTCACAGGAGGCAAGATGAATGGTTTCCCCCCCCCCCTTTGTGTGTAGGCCTACCCAGCAAACACAAGATATTTGTATAACATTTATACAACGTCGGCCCAACGTCTTCGACGTTGGCCCAACATTGCATAAAGTCATACAAATGTTTTGTGTTTACTGGGTAGTTAACACAGCCTGGCTATATATGTTTGGCCAACCCTGTTTCAATGTCATATATTCTGGGCCACTGTTGAGACTGCGCTGCACCAGCGAACACGGGACGTTCACCCAAAGTTGGTTCAAAGTTGGCCCACCGTCTACGACGCTGACCCAGCATTGATCCAACGTTGTGTGAACTGACGGACCTTCTCGTGATGTAGACGCTTGTCTCGGGGAGATCCCCTCAGTTTCCAGTAATTAGCTGATCACAGTCCTTGGAGTGTTCGCCCGTGTGGCCAGGGTAACACTGTCAGGTCACTGAGGCATGCCACTCAGAACTCTGTCACGGTATTGTGACTGTCCGGTAAACACCCGACATTGAACATGTGGAGGCTCAATGATGGGCCAGAGTTAGAGGCGGTGGCCAGCATTGAACCACCATAGGGCCAATGTCATAATGCACCCTGTAAACAGGAGACATATTCAACTGAGAAATCAGAACTGTCTATTCGACTTCTTATGAAAAATAATATAAAGCTTATATTCTAAACAAAAATTATAAATAATATTGGCCCCATGGTGGCTGAATGTTGGCAACAGTCTCCGATGCTGTACCAACATTGAGGACAGTTGGATAGACATATGGGCGGACGAACGGACAGACAACCCGGCTGCAAAGGACGGGGCAAAAACACAGGTACAAAATTAAATGACGAAGTTCTCCTGGTCCGTTTAGCCAATAAGATACCTTGGGCCAATGTTGTCTTGATGTTGGGCCAGCGTCGTATACAGTGGGTCAACATCAAACCGACATTGTGCTCGATTTGTTGAACACTTGCCAAACTCAACCAGGCGTGGCTTTGCATATACCAGACGTTGAATCAATGTTATTTTAAGGTTGGACGAGTGTCGCAGACGGTGGACCGACTTTTAAAGCACCATTGGGTCAGCGCCTCATGTTCCAGCAAACACAATACGTTGAATGATGGCTTAATGTTGGGCCAGCGTCGGAAACGGTGGACCAACATTAAGCCATCATTGTTTCAACGTCTTGTGTTTACTTGGATTGCTCATATTGGTTGCTTGTCGACTTGCATGGCGCCCACCTACATTATAGGTGATGTCGTGTTTCCAGCAAACAATAGACATTGAGCCAATGTTGTGTCAATGATGGGCCGACGTCGTAGACGATGGCCCAACAATAAATCGACATTGGGAAAACGTCGAGTGTTTGCTAGGTAGACGTTAGCCCGACCCTCACTGCACACAAGGTATAGCAATGGAGTCTATTATTGCTTATTCTAATGAAGGAAATGCCTATTATAATACGGTATCGCGCATGTTCTCAGAATTTTTGAAATGACGGATAAATTATGAATTTGGCAGCTCCTTTAGGCCTACATTCGAGATATTTCGTTTATTAATAATATATCTCTCGTGAATGCCTCAATTCGCTTTTGATTGGTCAGGTCTAATTCGCTGGGCAGCTAAACATAATTGTGCCAGTGTCTGGTTGTTGATAGCTGGTGTGCATCGTGCTTTTCCGGGTCACTAATGTATCTTATACGCTCACTAGTGAAGATTCGGTATTGTGGGGAGCCTCCGAGACCGAGAGGTAGCGTGCTCGGCCTTAGACCGCCAGTGTCCTGTGTCTGGAGGGCATCAAATCATCGTTTTACATCTCTGAAACCTGCATGGGGGTGTTAAAACGAAAATTTCCATAGAACTGTTTAATAATTACATTTTTTTCTTTTTTTCACCCACTTCAAATCATCTTAATCCACTACAAGTCGAGAATTGCGACTGCAATTCGCGGCTTGTAGTGGACGAAGATGACAATGGTGAATTCAGGCTTGAAATGGTTAAAGTACATTAATTTTATATCTTATTCCTCACATTTATTCCTGAACTCGTGGTATTATTTATTCATTTAACTCATTCAGCGACGGGACCGTCTAAAGACGTCATATTCTGAACCTCAGATTCTGACGTCTGAAGTCGATCCCCGCACTGAAAAAGTCAAATATTTCTAATGGCCGTAGACCCATAACATAGGTATTCAAATGAAGCGGAAAGAGCTGACTAAGACATTTATGATGATTTGAAATTTAAAAAACCCTTTGGTCTCCATGTTTTATACAAACATATTTCAGCGCTGTGTGGGTTAAGCCTATCATTGCTGACGCAATTGCCAACTTCAAATGAATGAAAAATACCCCTAATTATACAAACTGGCCTCACACATGGAGAGAGGGGCGTGTCGCGCCGGTCTTGAGACATTCCGTGTTCGAATCACGCTGATCTTTCTTTTTTAGAAAATTATAATTTTTTCTCTCCTCTCAATGTGACTAGGCGATCACGTAAATGGCGGCCTCGTCGCGTTAGGGTTGAGACCGATGTATCGCAGTTAATTTTGTGTAGGGACACGCGCTGCGCGCTCCAGTACAGCTTACAAATGGTGTTTTGCTTCTGATCAGCCTTACCTATTCTACGGATCTCTCTTTTTGCTACGAATTTTTGTTCACACTTTATAACATGATATAATCTACGGACGTATTTCGTCTTTTTGACATTTCCACAGACTTTTAAAATCACGCAAACCACCGTTTTCTGGATTTTGCGCTCCATAAAAGTTGAAAAAAAATCTCAGGATTTTTTTCTGTCCAATGTGCGGTATTGAAAGGCTGACAGGGCTGTATGCGTGGCTATCACTTTAAGGGAAAAGATTGACAGGCTAAAATGCACCTGGAATCGGTTAATAATATGCTTCAAATTAATAAAAAATAATCTAATTTTGATGAAAACAGGTTTCGATTAGCCAATTTCTACCTGACTTTGGATGCAAATTGAAAAAGTCAGGGTCCATCTCCGGATTTAAATAGTTAAGATACACGCACTGTGTGATTTATATCGGAAGGCTGAGTAAAGTTAATTAAAAAAATCGAATAAAAAATGTTTTTGATAAGCAATTGCAACCTCACGTTGAATGCAAATTAAATGGAAAAAAACAAGTCAAAGTTGATCGCCGCACTGAAAGGCATGCATATATGAATCAGTTTTTTTACTCACATGTCTCTGGTATCGATATCGGTCAAAAATGATTATCAGATGTCAGGTTTCTGGTCACACGGATTGATAGATAGATATTGGTTGTAGCTCGATCGTCGCCGCCCCACAGAATGAACGGGCCGGGCAGAGATGGGGCTTAATTATGCTGCTACGTGAAGACGTCATCCCGGGTCCCAACAAGAACAAAACATTTGTACAACGTCGTCCCAACGTCTTCGACCTTGGCCCAGCATTGTACCAATGTTATACAAATGTTTTGTGTTTGATGGGGTGGCTAAATCACGTGAGAAGGAGGGTTTTCTCACAGACCGCGACAATTATTTTGACTTTTGCCAGCTTTACTCTTTTCTTTCAAGCCTCAGCAAACACACCATATTATTTTTCCACATCGCTTGTTGTCATAACCCCAACAAACACGATACGTTGGCTGAATGTTGTTTTAATTGTGGGCCACCGTCTACGATACTGGCCCAACATAAAAACAACACTGGACCAACGCCGTGTGGTTGCTGAGACATCTCAGAAGACAGACCAACGTGGGGCAAGCATCGAACAAACAACTGACTGTGCGTTTAAAATTAAACCAAGAGTGGGAAGATATCAGGATGTCAGGTTAAGACGCCAGGTAAAAAAATATGAAGTACAGAGCAACTGAGTGACACGAAGAAACTGATCAACCTAGTTGTGTAGATTATACCGCATTAAAGTCAAATAATTTAAATTTTTACCCACGTGGAGTTGTGTCTCTCTACCGCGACCCACAACTTCAAATGGCTGAAAATAACTCTTGTGGACTAAATGATGAAAGTGATTAGGTCGTATTTTGGCGAGTTTTATATTTTGCTAGTTTTGGATTCTATACAGTATGTAGCATCTTCTCTGACATTTTCCTTAAAAAAATTCGGCTTAATTCGCGATGAAAAAACTGTTTAACCCTTTCAAGCCTGAATTCACCATTGTCATCTTAATCCACTACAAGCCGCGAATTGCTGCCGCAATTCTCAACTTGTAGTGGATGAAGATGATTAGAAGTGGGTGAAACTTAACAAAAATTGCCATGAATTGATAAAGCAGTTTCATCGGAATTTCCCTTCTAAACCCTTGGTTGTAGGGAAATTAGGTGTGTTTCGGGGATGTAAAATGATGCTTTAATGCATCGTGAGGCCTTAAAGGGTTAAGAGATGCTTGTTGGTCCATGCTATTTTAAATAGCTCTTAGCACCTTACAAAACTAGGACATTATTGTGCTGTCATTAGGTAAACTGATAACAAACTGGACTAACCAACTTACACTCCTATCAAATTTGTACAAAAAGACTTCTGTCAGGTGGATTAATCCAGTTAGCCACTTTAACCCTTTTAACGCTGAGCTCCTGGGCACACTTGCATCCCCACCGCTGAATTCCAGGGGAGGGGGGGGGGTTTGAAAAAATCAGGATATTTTGTAATGTCATAGACATAGACATAGACATAGTTTATTTCATATGATCTGTGCAATATACAGACATGTCTGATTTGTACGAAGACACCAGCAGGATGTTAGCTTATGAGCAAATAATAACATGAAAAGGAGTTGTACTTTACTGGTGGATAACACCAAGGTCATGTCAAGGTCACATCAAGGTCATTTCAAGGTCACACTCGCAAAAAATATTGAAAATACCCACTTTTTATCAATTTCAGGCTGATAAGTGGTGCAGTCATCCATTAGAAAAGACTGATGGTGACAAATACTTGGTCGGGTATCATGTCAGCACACATTTTTAGGAAATCTAGGGCAGTGCTGATATTGGGAGGGGTAATGCCCCCATGTTTGCCCTTATTACACCCCCATTCCTGAAGGGTCAATTGAACAAGCAAAATTACAATTATGCAGCAGCGTGTAGCATCAGCCTGGGCTTCCATCGCAAATGATTGGGTATGGAGGTTGACATGGGTTTAGGTTGTGCTTTACTGCATGGATGCCGCCCAAAATAAATGTAAAGGTTAAGTCAAGGTCATGTAAAATGTCAGGTTTATCAGTTTATGGGTGATGTGTACTAAATGCGTAATGATTAGGTAATGCGTAATGATTAGGTGTGCAACCATGAATTCCGTTCTGTCATCTAAGTATTATTATAACATTTTAGGCATGATGATGATGCCAAAGGAAGGTATGGTTTGTTTTATTATATTCTTTGATAACAAAAATATGTGGTTTGATGAAATTTTTTTTTTAAATTTAATAAAAATCTTTAATTAAATGCTTATTTAAAACCAAATTTGATTTTAAATTAGCATTTGTGTTGCAATTTACTAATAATGATTCAATTTTCATATGAATTTGTTGGATATTAAGCTGGGAATAATGACGCACATTGTCTTGATTTTCTGGAAAAGCCGTTTTGTCAGTAAGCTACTTTCAGATGCCCGGATACCGAGGGGGAAAGGGAGGGGGGGGGGGGGTTAAGATGCCCGGATCCCGAGGGGGTTCAGATGCCCGGATCCCGAGGGGGTTCAGATGCCCGGATCCAGAGGGGAAGGGAGAGGTGGGGTTAAGATGCCCGGATCCAGAGGGGGAGAGGGTTCAGATGCCCGGATCCAGAGGGAGGGAGGGAGGGAGGGGGGTGCAGATGCCTGGATCCCGAGGGGGAGAGGGAGGGGATTCAGATACCTGGATCTCGAGGGGGAGGGGGATGGGGTTCAGATACCTGGATCTCGAGGGGGAGAAGGAGGGGGCTCAGTTGCCTGGATCTCAAAGGGGAGGGGTTTCAGGTGCCCGGATCCCAAGGGGGAGGGGGATGGGGTTCAGATACCTGGATCTCGAGGGGAAGAAGGAGGGGTTTCAGATGTCCGGATCCCGAGGGGGAGGGGGAGGGGGTTCAGATGCCTTAATACCGAGGGGGAAGGGGTTCTGATGCCCGGATCCCGAGGAGGAGAGGGAGGGGGTTCAGATGCCTGGATCCCGGGGCGGAGAGGGAGGGGGTTCAGATGCCTGGATCTCAAAGGGGAGGGGTTTCAGGTGCCCGGATCCCAAGGGGGAGGGGGATTGGGTTCAGATGCCTTAATACCGAGGGGGAAGGGGTTCTGATGCCCGGATCCCGAGGAGGAGAGGGAGGGGTTCAGATGCCTGGATCCCGAGGCGGAGAGGGAGGGGGTTCAGATGCCTGGATCTCAAAGGGGAGGGGTTTCAGGTGCCCGGATCCCAAGGGGGAGGGGGATGGGGTTCAGATACCTGGATCTCGAGGGGAAGAAGGAGGGGTTTCAGATGTCCGAATCCCGAGAGGGAGGGGGAGGGGGTTCAGATGCCTTAATACCGAGGGGGAAGGGGCTCTGATGCCCGGATCCCGAGGGGGAGAGGGAGGGGTTCAGATGCCTGGATCCCGAGGGGGAGAGGGAGGGGGTTCAGATGCCCGGATCCTGAGGGGGAGAGGGAGGGGTTCAGATGCTCGGATCCTGAGGGAAAGGGGGAGGGGGTTCAGATGCCCGAATCCTGAGGGGGAGAGGGAGGGGGTTCAAATGCCCGGATCCTGAGTGGGAGAGGGAGGGGATTCAGATGCCCGGATCCCGAGGGGGAGAGGGTTCAGATGCCCGCATCCCGAGGGGGAGGGGGTTCAGATGCCCGGATCCTGAGGGGGAGAGGGAGGGGTTCAGATGCTCGGATCCTGATGGAAAGGGGGAGGGGGTTCAGATGCCCGAATCCTGAGGGGGAGAGAGTTCAGATGCCCGCATCCCGAGGGGGAGGGGGTTCAGATGCCCGGATCCTGAGGGGGAGAGGGAGGGGTTCAGATGCTCGGATCCTGAGCGAAAGGGGGAGGGGGTTCAGATGCCCGAATCCTGAGGGGGAGGGGGTTCAGATGCTCGGATCCTGAGGGGGAGAGGGAGGGGGTTCTGATGCCCGGATCCCGAGGGGGAGAGGGAGGGGTTCAGATGCCCGGATCCCGAGGGGGAGAGGGAGGGGGTTCTGATGCCCGGATCCCGAGGGGGAGAGGGAGGGGGTTCTGATGCCCGGATCCCGAGGGGGAGAGGGAGGGGGTTCAGATGCCCGGATCCCGAGGGGGAGAGGGAGGGGGTTCAGATGACCGGATTCCGAGGGGGAGGGGGAGGGGGTTCTGATGCCCGGATCCCTAGGGGAGAGGGAGGGGGTTCAGCTGCCTGGATCCCGAGGGGGTGAGGTAGAAGGTTCAAATGCCCGGATCCCTAGGGGAGGGGGAGAGGGTTCAGATGCCCGCATCCCGAGGGGGAGAGTGGGAGGGTTCAGATGCCCGGATCCCGAGGGGGAGAGGGAGGGGGTTTCAGATGCCCGCATCCCGAGGGGGAGAGGGAGAGGGTTTCAGATGCCTGGATCCCGATGGGGAGGGGTTCAGATGCCCGGATCCCGAGGGGAAGAGGGAGGGGGTTTCAGATGCCTGGATCCCGAGGGAGTGAGGTAGGGGGTTCAAATGCCCGGATCCCGAGGGGTGAGGTAGGGGGTTCAGATGCCTGGATCCCGAGGGGGAGAGGGAGGGGGTTCAGATGCCTGGATCCCGAGGGGGAGAGGGAGGGGTTCAGATGCCCGGATGGGGAGAGGGAGAATTCATCTTTTTATTCACATGAAATTGTCTCTCTAGCGGGACTGAGAACTTCAAGTGACTACAAAATACTGAAATATAGTCAATTTAAAAAGACATACAACATCCCAATCTTGTAAATTTAAGTCTCATTTCGCATGTTTGAAGGACGGCTATAAATGCGTTTTAGCCCTTTAACCCTGAAAGCGCTGAATATTTGTTATCTTACCCATGGAGACCAAAGGGTTTTATTCAATCCGAAATTATCATAAATGTCTTAGTTAGCTCTTTATGATTCATTTGAATACTTATCTTATGGGTCTACGGCCATTAGAAATATGTTTACTCTTACAGAGCGGGGATCGACTTTAGTCGTCGGCATCTGACGTCTACAGACGCCAGATTCTGACGACTAAAGTCGATCCCCGCTCTGTAAGGGTTACGGGTTCTATGGACGTGCTTTGGTCCTTTAGTGGTTAATTTGAAGATGATAATTTTGTTAGAAACGTCACCCTAAAATCGATTAAAACTGTCAAACAATTTACTAGGTAGAGTTTATAATGGTGGCCAACATTGGTCAGTGTTTGGTTAACAAATTCACAGAAGAATAGGGAGTTCCCTCTGATAGAGCTATGTCATTTGTCACAGGTAAATGGTGACTATGCGTGCGTGGTACGTAGCCGTGAACGACCCACACACTAATGGTGCGAGTCGTGGATTGCCCTAGTCGATTTACCTGTCAATTTTTCAAAACGGCGGTATTTGAAAGCGATCTCAAACTGAATGTCTAAAAAATACACCAAACTTTTTAACCCTTACACTGCGGGGATCGACATTAGTCGTCAGAATCTGACGTCTGTAGACGTCAGATTCTGACGACTAATGTCGATCACCGCATTGTAATATTAAATATATTTCTACATATTTCTACAAAGTTGAAAAAATCCAAACATCCAAATAACATTTGGAAGTGGGTGGGTGGGTCCATGGCCATTTTGGATGGAAAAATGGAAAACCCCCCAAAAAAATTAAAAAAATTGATGATTATTGGTTTCCAAAAAAAAAATTGGTAGGGGGATGGGTGGGTGCTACCCTGACAACATCGCAAGGCTCTGACACAGTGACCTCCATTTTTAAATGCAATAGTTCTAATACGATCAAAAGTTTACGCCTGCTGAAAATGGCCTAGTATTCGTAGGCACTTGAAATATTCGTCTCAATTTCATGGCATCCGAGTTTTTTGGTAGGCAGCGCGAGTGTCGTTTTTACACAGCTGGCTGTGGAAACAAAATGGAGGTCAGTGCGACTGGGCCTCGCGCAGTAAATGAGTTAGGCGGCCCAGTCATACCGGGTAGGTGGGTGCGGTGAGCTCTATCCAAAAGTTATTTGCATGTTTGGAATTTTTTTAACTTTGCAAGGCCCCTAAGCTATACACGTTTTTGAGTGGGCACAATCTGTAGCTGAAGTCACGCTTGGGCTACACGTTACCATGCCAAGCAGCACTTCACGTTGGCCAAGACGGTGACTGTTTCAGGGTTGAGTGAGTTAGCACTTACTAACACGAGATATCTCACCAGAAAATAGTTTCCCAGATAGAATTACACAATTTATAAGAGCTAAATGGTGAATTTGCGACGTATTGTAACATGTCAAGCAATATCGATATTGGCCCAGTGCTGTTTCATTGTTGAGGTATCATTTGGATGTATATGTGCACAAAGGTGACCTAAATCCCCATTCATTTCATTTCATTATCATTTGGATGACATCCTGACCTCCTACTGTTTTTCTTTCATTTAAAGCTGGAATTGCTGACGCAAAATATGCTTATCTATGAAAATAAACAAATCGCAATAGGAGTTATTAGATGAACTGCTCAAGCATCCAATGCAAACTATATTTTCAATTTGAAATCACCATAAATAGCTTAGTTAGGTCTTCCCGCTTCATTTGAATACCTATGTTATGGGTCTACGGCCATTTTAAATGTTTTACTCTTTCAGTAAAGGGATCGATTTTAGACGTCAGAATCTGACGTCTATGGACGTCAGATTTTGACGTCTGAAGTCGTTCCCCGCACTAAAAGAAGAGTTCTACGCACGACTATGATATTTTTTAATCATGTATCATAAACTGTTTTATCATGCATTGTATCATTTGCAGCGACATTATATTCGATTTGAAACTTGATAGAAACCGTTTATATACGAATATAGCAGGATTCCGTCTAAACGCCTAGATAACATGAGATAACATACAGGTCATAAAAAGTCAACGTTCCTTCTGCACAAAAAATCTATCCACCCATCTATGTATCATCTATATTTTAACTCACAAAATGAGTAAAAACTGATTATTAAATGTGGGAATATGTTTTCATTCATTTGTAGTTAGTATTGGTCACACGATTGAATATGTTAAATAGAAATATCAAAAAAGGCAAAAAAGGTAAGGTGCAGGCTTATAGTCTGATAGCAAATATTTCATCCGACTTTTACATTTTTACCCCCTGGTCATTCGTGTGCCATCTCAACTCCACGGAGAGCATACCGTCCTGCAGCCATTTCGGCGCATTGAACTTATTGCCATCTCTGTCCTACCAGGTACTCATTTTCACTTGAGTCAAGTGATGCAACTGAGGGTTAAGTGCCTTGCCCAAGGACACAACATCGAAACAATGTCCCAATATTGAGAGGGGAGAAACATGATATTTCTCTGAAAATCCTGCACCATGAGGGATTCGAAACCGCACGGCAGGCAGCGACATCGGCAAAGTTCCGCACTCTAACCATTGCGCCATGTCCCTCTCAAGAAGTATTATCACACTTAACATTTAGAGTTGGCGTCAGTGTTTAGCGAACATGACTTATGGAAGTCCCCCTGATAGATCTATGTCATTTGTCATATTATTTACATGGTGATTACGGGTCGTGTGAAGTCAAGCCAAAACAGTTTGCCACGTTGATTACGTGTCGTGTGGTATCATGCCCCAAACAGCACGCCACGACAGCACGTAAAGAATATGGTGTGTTTGCTGGGGCTTGAAAGACGGAGCAGGTAAAGATAAAAATACAAGACACGCGGACCCAATGTCGGTTTAATGTTGGGCCAACGTCTGCGACACTGGTCCAACCTTAAACCAACATTGATTCCAATACGAGTCGCGTTTGCTGAGAATTATAACCTGTTTTTCACGTGGTTGGCGGGGGCCCTAGGGTAGTGGTTAGCACCGCTGCCTTTCACGCCAGAGTTCGGGGTTCGGTTCCCGGTCTCGGCGGTTTGAAAGAAACAAAAAGTGTTTCTTCCCCATCCACGTGTGAAAGTCAGTATTGTGGGGAGCCTCCGTGACCGAGAGGTAGCGTGCTCGGCCTCAGACCGCCAGGGCCCGAATTTCGAATCCTGTGTCTGGAAGACAGTGTCATCTCAATCATCTCACCATCCTCAGGAGGTTCTCCTGGCCCAGTTTAGCCTATATGTGCACAAAGGTGGCCTAAAGCCCGATTCATTTCATTTTTTATTTCATGTGGTTTTCTCCTGGAATGACGTCATCACGCAGCAGTATAATTAATTAAGTGTCTCACCTTTCTCAGTGTGACAGCGTCGGCGGCGGCGGCGGCGATAGAACTAATACTAATTACCTGCGTCTGATTCTGAACCTCAAACTTCAGATTGGTGATTTAATGTACCGTTAGCAGAGGCTCGTGAGTAAGTAATTTGTTTTTTTACCAATCTCAACCCAAAACACGTCCGATATAAACCTCATAACGGCCTCTTTGAAGTGCTAATGACGTCAACAGCGGTTTTTGATATTTTCGTTTATTTTGTATTTTAACTCTTTCAAGCCTGAATTTACCATTGTCATCTTCACCCACTACAAGCCGCGAATTGCTGTCGCAATTCTCGACTTGTAGTGGATGAAGATGATTTGATGTGGTTTGAAATGAAATAAAATGAATCGGGCTTTAGGCCACCTTTGTGCACATATAGGCTAAACTGGGCCAGGAGAACCTCCTGAGGATGGTGAGATAATTAAGATGACACTGCCCTCCAGACACAGGATTCGAAATTCGAGCTAATTTCATGGAAATATTCATTCTAAAACCCTTGGTTGTAGGAAAATTAAGTCTGTTTTCAGGGATGTAAAATGATGCTTTAATGCATCGTGGGGGCTTAAAAGGTTAAATACACCCTTCTTTCCCAATAACAGTTATTTGATCGGCTGATAAAACGGAATAAAACGATTATAATCGTGATTAGCGATGAAAGGGTTAAATCCCACAGAACAATGTATTAATTTAACCCTTTGCCTGCTGATCACGACAATAATCGTTTTTAACCTATTTTATCAGCCGATTAAATAATAATAATAATAATAATAATAATAAACTTTATTTCAAGAGGGTAACCATTCAGCAAATTTAATTGCTAATTTGCAATGGGCCCTCTAAAACATATATACAAATTCAAAATACAATATGTACATTTCAAATTAAAAAGTAAAGTACAAATTAATAGGTAAGTATAATAAATAAATATATATATATATATATATATATATATATATATATATATATACATATATGTAGTATCAACTAATTTAGAGTAAACAATATATTTACCATATTAAACCACTGTTATTGGGAATTAAATGGCTGTATAAACATCAAGATTTGTAAATGTTTGGTCTCAAATTAAACAAATATGAGTAATTTTCAAGCAATTGAGGCCAGGCTGCTATGGGTGAGATGGCGTGAAGGGGGCTGAACCCTCCTGTATGTGTGGTCTGGGGGTCTCCCTCAGAAAATAAAAAAATATGACACGTTCTGAAGTGAATTCTGGGGTTAGTGGGCCACCATTCAATCTCCAGGCGGGGGAGGGGGCTGGAGTATTTTTGAAATACATAATTTCGACTCTGCATGAAATAAATAATATATTTCAACTGTTCTATATAAACATGTAACAAGAATTATCAGCACGCCGCCGAGCCGGTTGAAAATAAATAATAGGGCCTACTCCGGACCTCCCCCCCCCCCCCCCTGGAGATTGAATGGTGGCTCCCTGATATTATAACCTATATAGTCTCACCTTCCTATATAAATAAGCCGACATCACGGCAGGTGTCTACTGATGGAACAAAATATGTTCAATGCGCCTGAAGCACACTTCAGTCTTTATTATGATATGCGGCACTAGATAGGGGGAAGTAAAATCGGCCCGTGGATTTGAGGTATTTTACATGTATTTCAATGGAAATGGCATTTGGGGTGGAGAGACCCAACCATTTCCTGGCCGGGGTGCAGTTTTGTAAGAGAGCGTTGAAGACGTCATCATTATTTATCACGGAAAATTAACAGGGAAATTGCGCAGTTGAATTTAACAAACAACATTATAATAACCCTTTATCTGCTAGTGACGCTAATATTATAAAAGATCCCTTTATCTGTTAGTAGCGGTACTTTATTAAAATAATCTTTTATCTTCTAGTGATGCTAGTATTATAAAATAACCCTTTATCTGCTGGTGACGCTAGTATTATAAAAATAGCCCTTTATCTGTGACCATAGTGTTATAAAAAATAACCCGATTAAATAATAAAATGGCCCAACATCAAATCGACATTGGCTCAATGTCTATTGTTCGCTGGAAGTCATTTCAATATTTCATTACAATATCAGCCACTGTTAAGATTAAAGTTAACCCTTTGACTTCCAGGCCGGGGTGCATGCCAGGATCCAGATATACTGGTGTAGGAGTTCTATTTTTCGTCATTTGAAGCTGGAATTGCTCACGCAATTTCCAGCTTCAAATGACGAAAAATACATAAATGTAGTATATATTTGACGAAAATTTGTGTCATTTTATGGCTACGTTCATTGACGAATGACGACGGAAATTTCCGTCATGTATGGTAGTGAAAAGGTTAATGGCCAGCGACGGTGGGCCAGCATAACCCTTGTACTCCTGGAACCCTATAACATATATATACGGTTTCAAGCATCTCTTAGATCAACAGAAATATCACAAAATTTGATAAAACAGTTTTTTGTAGGTGCTCAGCTAGCACAATAATCAATATTAGAGATGTCTATTTTCTCATAAATATAAAGATTTTTCGTCATTTGAAGCTGGAAATTGCGTTAGCGATTCCAGCTTCAAATAAATGAAAAATAGAAACAAACGATTCAGCAAGACAAGGGTTAGGCTGCCCCACCGAGCGCACGTCAGCCACTTGCAGGATTAGTGTTGGGCCGACGTCTCAGAGGCCGGGCCAACGTTGATTCAGCATTGGTCGGCGTCTCGTGTATGGGGAAATTGCATAGTATTACCATACTGAGATTGTCAATATAGGTGTAGAGGCTATGTAACATTTTATAATTTATACTCTCTTACAAAACTGCACCCCGGCCAGGAAATGGTTGGGTGACTTTATGTTCTCTCCACCCCAAATGCCATTCCCATTGAAATACATGTAAAATACCTCAATTCCACGGGCCGATTTTACTTCTTTTTGCCCTCACCCTTGTCTAGTGCCACATATCATAATAAAGCCTGAACTGTGCTTTTAAAAAAACAGCTGCGATGTGGGTTTGCTACCCATGTAACATTTTATAATTTTTCTGCTGCCCATTCACTAGTTTGGATAGATATAGAGACGCAATTCCCATATTTCCTATTTTGACATGGTTGTCAAAAATTCGAAATTAGGAATTTCGTCTCTTTATCTAGCCTAACTGATAAATGCGCAGCACAAAAATTATAAAATTTTGCAGTTCTAGTTTATGGACATGTTCACATCATATGGTTATAATAAGAAGCCAAAATAAAATCACCGATTTTTTTTATGATTTTAGCATTGGCATGTCCCCTTAATATAAAATTGTGTTGGATAACAATCAAAAAAGAGCTTGTCAAATAAAATTATTGTATCCCTTACTATCAACAATGATATTAGGAAAATGGGAAGGCCCCTACACACACGTACACAAACATACACACATATATTTAGAGAATATGAATATATTTAAAGACTCTGTTGTGTGTTGTCTAATTACAAACATAACAAAATTAATTACAACATTTCAGCTTCAAACCGACAAAAAGTCGCCCAATTGTCATTTAAGCATACATATTTTACTAAATTAGTACATGTATATATTTATCAATTCTTTAAATGTGACCTCCCTGGGACCATCATAGTATGACCTTGAAGTTACTCTGGATGATAGAGAATGTATGAGCCTACTTGAGTGTCAATATGCGACAATAAATACCGTATCTCTTAAGAAAAATACAAGGTAAATTTTATATCTCCATTGGTAACACTGTTAATGCTGCATTCAGTATGACCAAAGACCCTGTACAATAAGATGATCAACGGATTTCACCATGCAAATGCGTGTAATACATTGTGCAGTGCTGTTCCCTTTTAACGGGAGTTGGAACTACGCTTTAGCAAGTGTATCATCATATAAAACAAGTGATAATTTCTCCACTTTAGCCGCCAAACACAAAAAAATGTTTTTTTTAGGTTTGACAGTTATGACAATATCTCTGCAATATTTATTTTTGGAACGAAAATAACTGCTAATATAGCAGAAAAGTCATGTTATATTATCATACAATTTTAGAAATTAAAATGTCTTCATTTAAATAACAGAAGAGCTGTGTACAGAAAGTACACAAATATGTGGGCACAGAACGAGAGGGGGGTGACGATATGTCGTCAAGCATAGCGACCACAAAGGAGATCGGGGCAAAACGTTGGTAACAACCATAATTTGGCAGATGTGTATTTTGATTCAAACTTTTATTATTTAAAAACACAAGCCAAGATAACCAAGATAAGGGCACAAAAGCAATATTATAAAATTATAATATGTGAGCCTTCTCTCTCGGACCACTGCCATCAATGTCACTGAGGACTTGAGCGTTAGCAGTATATACTGATATCTTGAAAACAAGACACGTTCATTTTATGACACAATTTATTTATAGTTGAATTTTAATAATTTTCTATTTATCCTGCCGTTACTGGTTTTAAGTGTTTATTGTTTTCCCGCTGTACATGGTGTAGCCAAATGGGGACATAAATATGAAATATTAACGTGAAACATTCACAACTTGCACGTGATTGAGTGTCTTTGATGATGGTAATATTTTGATCTCTGTTGTGACTCCTATGTAGAATGTGTTCAGGTATATTTCCGAAAATTTGTTCATTTGAACCAATTAATTGTATTAAGTTTTGACGTGAAACAAAAGCCCCACACCTTGAATATTCAAATATTGCTTCTTAGACAGAAATGTATGCAATTTATTAGTGGCATCAACATTACTTTACATTGATCACATGCAGATAGCGACACTTTGCGACAAAGATATCCACTGATATATAATAATATGCAAGAAAATTCTCTTCCTCAAAGGTAATTCACCTTTGTGGCGTGAATGATTTCATCATTGAATGAGCTAATTCTGTGACAGAATCAGGAGTAACAGTAACATGCTTTATATCAACAAAATATGTCTGTTCAGGTATATTCCGAATGATAAACATGATAAATGATCCGTGTCATTAGACTATAATATATAGTAATATTATTTTTATAGTATATATTATTTCCATTGCCCTTATATTGTTTTTTTGGCCCGAATCTACCCTTGCACCCATGTCACCTGCCAGCAGATACGAGGAGATGAACCAATAATGGGGTAATGCTGGTCCAGTACTGCAAACCTTGGACCAGCATTACTCTATAATTGAGTCGACGTCTCGAGTTAGCTGGGCGTCACCTGTTGTTTGTAAACAATGAGTATGCATACTTGTTTATACGGGCGCATCAACCCCTGAGGTACCAAAGGGAAGAATACAATTAAAAAGTATTGATAACTAACCAACAAATTATTGGATAAATAAAGAAGTAAATCTCCGTCATCACTTATTTTTCCGATTTTTATGATGTAAAGTATGTATTGTTTTTAATAGGATCAATGTAATAATTACTCGTCGTAATATGGTAAAATCATACTTGATAGATGGCAAAAGCATTAGTTCCAACTCCCAATACCGGGGGACAGCACTGAGAGCGATTTCACGTTTTGGGGAGAGTTGACCATTTTATTGTACAGGGTCTTTGGTATGATAACCAGATCATAGTAAAAACCTCATATTTACTTTTTTCGCTGGATGGATTTAAAAAAATTAAAAGCATAATGTTTTATATCAGCTGGTGTATCTGTCCCTGTAACAAAATCACAAAAATACAATTTGAAAAGGATATAGTAGTACTGTATAATTATTTCTTACGTACATTTGGCGGTCATCTTGGATTTAGTCGGAATTCGGTAATTTTCCATGCTCAGAATCTGGTAGACTTTTACCCCTGACTAATAGACCTATTTTTCAGCTCAAATTCACACAAAAACTAAATAAAGCAATTTTGTTGAACCTCGCCCATTCGCTGACTGGACTATGTCAGACTAATTCTCAACTAAATACTGTGTTGTATATTGTCCAAACCTTGTTGACTATGAGTGAGTAGGCCTACTTTTTCTAATATTGAAAAATGTGTGGTATTTAATAAATATGCCATTTGGTTCGTGATACAATTACGGGAAAACTTATGTTGATAAAAGTGATCCGTAAGAGCGTTACTTATCGAGTTTGAGTAGCTTTTTAAAAATTGTTGACGTGGGTGTATATCAATTACTTTTAAAATGTGTAATCGATTGGCTTGGAATCGTCTCCCAGGCTAATATAAAATAATTAATATATATGATAATTAGATAATTGTAAATGGTTAATATACAATATCGTTTATGGTATTAATTACTTTAATTTATTAATTACACTTATTGTCTGTCATGTTCCTTACACATGAACCATCAGCAATAAATACTTGTTACTTGTTACTTGTTGTTACTTGTCTCTGATAATTTATTTACTAATTTATTAGCATGTGAATTGCATTGTATGTGTTTATTTAGAATTAGTGAAAGGCCATTAAATTAATCTACACATACATTATTGTATTATTTATTTTCAAATTAAGAATATGTACACGTTTCTGTGGTTGATAAAAATAACATTAACTTTGATTTTAGATTACTCAAGGACAAAACTTCAGAATAAAAAGCATTTAAATTGGGGTAAGGTTTGTGTCATAAGCACAGATTATACATTTAAATAAATGACCTACGTTAAGGATATTGTTCACGTAGATGATAAATAACAAGGGTTTTATTTCAGTTTCGGCCACATGTAAGTTCTGCGTGTAGACAAGGACAGATAACGATGACTACAACACAAATATACAGGGAGCAGGAATTGTAAAATCCAAGTGTATTAACAGCCCTAACCAAGTAACCGGGACGTGTCCACTTGACCAATGTTACTCTCTCATTATCAAAAATACACAATGAAGAAGAACGCGGGTGAGTACAAACCTAATTGGACACGTTATGTTGCGAATTTTGAAGATGTCATTTTTTATCACCCTCTGTTTTATGGTCACCAATCTGACCACCAGCATTCTTAGCAATCAGGTATAAACTGTCCTCCAGCATTCTTAATAACCAGATATAAACTGTCCACCAGCATTCTTAATAACCAGGTATAAACTGTCCACCAGCATTCTTAATAACCAGGTATACACTGTCCTCCAGCATTCTTAATAACCAGGTATAAACTGTCCTCCAGCATTCTTAGCAATCAGGCATAAACTGTCCTGCAGCCTTCTTAATAACCAGGTATACACTGTCCTCCAGCATTCTTAGCAATCAGGCATAAACTGTCCTCCAGCATTCTTAATAACCAGGTATAAACTGTCCACCAGCATTCTTAATAACCAGGTATAAACTGTCCTCCAGCATTCTTAGCAATCAGGCATAAACTGTCCTGCAGCCTTCTTAATAACCAGGTATACACTGTCCTCCAGCATTCTTAGCAATCAGGCATAAACTGTCCTCCAGCATTCTTAATAACCAGGTATAAACTGTCCACCAGCATTCTTAATAACCAGGTATAAACTGTCCTCCAGCATTCTTAGCAATCAGGCATAAACTGTCCTCCAGCATTCTTAATAACCAGGTATAAACTGTCCACCAGCATTCTTAATAACCAGGTATAAACTGTCCTCCAGCATTCTTAGCAATCAGGCATAAACTGTCCTCCAGCATTCTTAATAACCAGGTATACACTGTCCACCAGCATTCTTAATAACCATGTATAAACTGTCCTCCAGCATTCTTAGCAATCAGGCATAAACTGTCCTCCAGCATTCTTAATAACCAGGTATAAACTGTCCACCAGCATTCTTAATAACCAGGTATACACTGTCCTCCAGCATTCTTAGCAATCAGGCATAAACTGTCCTCCAGCATTCTTAATAACCAGGTATAAACTGTCCACCAGCATTCTTAATAACCAGGTATAAACTGTCCACCAGCATTCTTAATAACCAGGTATAAACTGTCCACCAGCATTCTTAATAACCAGGTATAAACTGTCCTCCAGCATTCTTAGCAATCAGGCATAAACTGTCCTCCAGCCTTCTTAATAACCAGGTATACACTGTCCTCCAGCATTCTTAGCAATCAGGCATAAACTGTCCTCCAGCATTCTTAATAACCAGGTATAAACTGTCCACCAGCATTCTTAATAAACCAGGTATAAACTGTCCACCAGCATTCTTAATTACCAGGTATAAACTGTCCACCAGCATTCTTAATAACCAGGTATAAACAGTCCACCAGCATTCTTAACAACATTCCAAATAAGCAGGTATCACTTCTCACCTGGAAAATTTCGGCCACAATTCCCAAATTTCCTAAAAAATACCCAAGTAAAATATCTCAAGTTAAAGCTTGTAACGAACACATTGTGATGAATTATACCATTTTGTGTCCATGATTTTATTCAAAATATGTCATGGCATAAATACTATATAGGAGCTTAAATGATACAACGTAATGTCTACATAATTGTCAATGTATTATATGCCTAGGTTACAGTGTTCAGCATTCGCTGTTGCGTGGCTGTGGCCTGCTGGGGACAGAAGCGTAGGGATGTGCTGCAGGGTGTTCCTGCACTGGCACAGATTGCAATACAACACCAGTCCCCGACATCTTGAAGTATCTGTCGTCAACTGAGAAATTAGGCGGGCCTTCAAACGAGAAATCAAGCGAGAAATCAGGCCAATCTTCAAATGGAACATCAAGTGAGAAATCAAATGAGAAATCAAGTGAAAAATCAAGTGAGAAATCTGGCCAGTCTTCAAGCGGAACATCAAGCGTGAGATTAGGTGAGAGATCAGGCCAATCTTCAAATGGAACATCAAGTGAGAAATCAAGAGAGAAATCAAGTGAAAAATCAAGCGAGAAATCAAGCGAGAAATCTGGCGAGAAATCAGGTCAGTCTTCAAACGAGAAATCAAAAGAGAAACCAAACGAGGAATCAAAAGAGAAAACCAACAATTTTGAACCAAAGAACTCCGCCATATCATTCTTATTGATCACTATGACAACTGTTGTCATGGTGATCAATCTAGCCATTCCATGATCGTCAATAGGTACGTACAAGTGTAACAGTTTCAAATTACCCCCTGTTCAGATTAGCCTACCCACATGGGTAATCTTAAGCTCATTTCAAGCTACTCACTCTAGTTTTATATTACCCCCTGTTCAGATTAGCCTACCCACATGGGTAATCTTAAGCTCATTTCAAGCTACTCACTCTAGTTTCATATTACCCCCTGTTCAGATTAGCCTACCCACATGGGTAATCTTAAGCTCATTTCAAGCTACTCACTCTAGTTTCATATTACCCCCTGTTCAGATTAGCCTACCCACATGGGTAATCTTAAGCTCATTTCAAGCTACTCACTCTAGTTTCATATTACCCCCTGTTCAGATTAGCCTACCCACATGGGTAATCTTAAGCTCATTTCAAGCTACTCACTCTAGTTTTATATTACCCCCTGTTCAGATTAGCCTACCCACATGGGTAATCTTAAGCTCATTTCAAGCTACTCACTCTAGTTTCATATTACCCCCTGTTCAGATTAGCCTACCCACATGGGTAATCTTAAGCTCATTTCAAGCTACTCACTCTAGTTTCATATTACCCCCTGTTCAGATTAGCCTACCCACATGGGTAATCTTAAGCTCATTTCAAGCTACTCACTCTAGTTTCATATTACCCCCTGTTCAGATTGTCCTACCCACATGGGTAATCTTAAGCTCATTTCAAGCTACTCACTCTAGTTTCATATCACCCCCCCCCCAACTTTATGGTTGAATTTCCCCAATTTCCAATAAAAACATTTATTTTACATCATATTATCATAACATGACGTTGACGTTGGGGATTTTATTGGTTAGGTTTTATTTTCTATATGACCATTTCACCACTGTGGCAACAAACAAAGAACATTTTTGAGTGATGATTTATAACAAAATGCACTGACCCGCATAAGCCTACAACACATGGCACTGACCCGCATATGCACTGACCCGCTGTGCTGACAACACATACCAAAATGCACTGACCCGCATAAGCCTACAGCACATAACAAAATGCACTGACCCGCATAAGACTACAACACATAGCAAAATGCACGGACCCGCATAAGCCTACAACATAGCCAAAGGGCACTGGCCCGCATAAGCCTACAACACATAACAAAATGCACTGACCCGCGTAAGCCTACAATACACAACAGAATGCACTGACCTGCATAAGCCTACAACACATAGTGAAATTCCTTGTGATTTGGCTATAACTTTAAAATCAAATTAAAGATAAGACAAACGTTGGTCTAATGCTGCCCCAGATCAGTTAAATCGACGTCAGACCGACGTCTACCTGACGTTGTTTCGGGTTTTTTTGCTAACGCTCTTGAAAGACGTTAATCTGACATAGACGAAGTTAATCAACGTTGGCTCAACGAAATACCGTCGGACGTATGTCAGCGACGTTGTATGATCAACGTTAGACGTATGTAGGAGACGTTGATTTAACGTTCTGGCCACATCACGTGTCTACGTCGTCCACAGAAGCTGTGGGACGTGCGGCTAATTAATTGACGGGATATTTTGAATTCAATCCAGGCCTACCAATACTTAAGGAGTCAGTAACAGGGGATTGTGGGGGGGGGGGGGTATATTGAACCCAGAGTTCTTCAAATTTAATATACCGGGGGGTACGCTAAAATTAGTTTCAATGTACTCCTATCATATTAAAAAATAGTTTCAATTAGCCCCCACGGTAAGCTGAAACTAATTCTGAAACTAGAGGAGGCAACTTTAAAGGCACAGTGAAAATAGTTTCAACGTAAGCCTACTGGGGGTACACTGAAATTAGATTCACATTACCCCAACGGTATGCTGAAACGGGGGTACGCTAGACGGGATATCGACTCGAGAAATTTAAACAAAATGGCGGCCGTTTATACTGTTCATACTAGCTGGATCTTATTCTAGCGACAATAAAAAAATATTAGAAGTGGCGGGCCAGCGTTTTTTCAGCTTCACAAATTGTACACCACTAGTATGGATGTCAGATGTGGGCGGGCAGATGTCGGCGGGCAAACAACGAACTGGTGCCTCTAAGATATTTTTCAATTAGGTTGGGAGCCAGTGGAAAAAAAACCTTTGAAATAGGAGCTTGTTGCACCCCCTTTGTAACATTTGCTGTGGGGTATCATTGGAAAGATGAGCATCTTACGAACAATTTGAGCCCGGGTGTGTGTTTCTGTGTACACCTATAAGAAAGTGAAGGGCGGTTAAAGACATGGGGGTCAGGCAAACATAATTTCTCTTTTGTACTATAATCAGGTAATGCAGATGCAATGGAATTATTTTATTGGTGTAATATTATTTTTTTTCTGACATTTTATGTCAATATAATCTTATTTATTAAGAAAAGATCGATGAAATAGGAATTTTTTGGAGAAAACACCCCGGAAAAGTAGTATTTTATCAGCATATACTACCACATTGATGTTTTATTTTTAAATCATAAAATTAATTAATTGGTAATTTCTAACTCCAATACATATAAGTGACCTATTTGTGATGTGTGAGCGCGTTTATAGCCCTTCTTTCATGATTTATTGCCGGCATAAGTGATGTATCAGTACATTAGGTGGGGCCCTGTTGTTGTCCATAATTAGTGGGTATAGTTACGTAAACGTATGTCCTTGCTGTTGTAGTTCACCAATCTGCACATGCAATATATCATATAACAAGACAATGAAATGTGCGTTCATAACATATATATCAAATTGCAGTGGAGTAAATATTCGTCTCTCTACATACGTTCAAACATAAGTTTTATTGCAAAATAATCATCATATTTGACCTATGGTTTCTGAACCCAGACGTGTATATGCTTGAAACCATTTTCTAATGGAAGAATTAATGTTGCGGCATTTTATAAAAATGTGTGTATTTAGGCTGGGCTGAAATCTGAAACATTTATTTTTAAGCAATATTTTAGTGTTGAAGTGTTTACCCACTTGTTTTTACATAATTTGGGTGTGCTGAATTCGAATTGGTCGGATAATATTATAGATTTGGTGTCATTTGCCTTTAAATTAGCAAAACAAAAAATGGCCACCAAAATCACATTTTTTCCAATTTTGGTTGCCCATAAATGCGCAATTTCTGGTTTTTGTTTGATTTGCAGTTGATAAATTTATATCTCATATTTTTCGACCAAAATGACTTATATTTGACCCTCACGTCAAAAACGGATACCGCCACAAAAATTATATATGCGTTTTTAATGCATCTTAACTTACCATAATAAAACAACATATTTTTTGGAAATTTAAAAACGATAGATTAGGTAATACGGCAGATTAGGTTACAATGCCTACTTTGATGTGCTTAGTAGTTTGAAGGACGTCGTGATTTTAGTTGTAAATGTGTGAAACAACAGTCATCTTGGATTTTACGATAAAATATGGGTCAAACGATGAAAAATAAACATCAGAAATGAGTGTTTCGGCCCCCAAGTCATTCAAATACAATAAATTGAGCATTCTCGTGCGACAAACCAAAAAAGGGGTTCATTTACGTTTTGATAGCCATTTTATTTTATGCTCATTTTGGATTTTTTTCCTAATCAATTAACTCGACAGAAACGCTCATTCATGGTCCACAAAGTTTTTATTTCAAATAGGGCATTAAAGTCATGACATTTAGCGGTATAATTGTAGTAACAGTAAATAGATAAAAGCGGCGGACGTCTTGGATTTGAAGGTCAAATTAAGTTCATTTTTTCCAAAGACACTAGAGATAAATTTCTCAACTCAAAATCCTACAGAAACCATAAATGGTACATTTACATACGGGATTTCCTTTACATGTTGGCGGCCATTTTGTGTTTTGGCAATTTGAAGGTGAAACGTACCAAATATAGAATGTTGTCCGACAGATTCGAATTCAGCATACCAAAATTATGTAAAAACATTTGGATACAAAATTATACACTAAAATACCGAGCATAGTTAAATGTTTCAGATTTCAGCCTAGATGAAAAAGACACATTTTGATAAAACGCCGTAACATTCTTCCATTAAAAAAACATATATGACATTTATGAGTATAAAAACACTCTGTTTTAAGCATACACTCATCTGGGCTCATAAAATATAGGCCAAATATGGATATGGCCAATAATTATGTTTTACTATGTCGTTTCCTTTGACCATGTTCACTAGTTTGGTTTGTTGTTGATTTTGATTATTTTGTAAAATAAATAGTTTGAACATTATGTGGAGAGGCGAATGCCATGGAGTCCCTCCAAGCAACCACAAGACGCTGACACAACGTTGGTTTAATGTTGAGCCATGCGTCGCAGACGGTGTGCCAACGTTGAAACGACTCTGGGTGAACATCTCGTATTTGCTGGGACCTAATGTGATTTAATGTTAGCCATCGTCTCAGACGTTGAAACAACGTTAAAACAGCATTGGTCGACATCGTGTCGACATCGTGTTAATATTGTGCCTATTGTGTGTGTTTTAAGTCGGGAAAAAAGTCAATCACGATAAATTCATATATCTATCTGAATATAATCCATCGGTGCTGCGCGCCTGGTACATTCGGATCGGCGATTCTACCAAATTTATTTCTTTCTCTTTGACTGAATTACATAACATATCTGTTCGTAGAAATGTGACTTTTAATCCCATCTGGTTTTTGAAGATTTTTTATGTGTGAACCATGTTAATATCATTACTCAGTAAATATTAGACGTTGTGTCTAACATTGCATTCAATTGTATTCAAGAAGAAAGAGTAACATTCACTGCATTGTATCAGGTTCATCGAACTGAAAGTAAAGTGCCAAAGATGGAAAATTAAATTCAAAACTGACAGGCTGTAATTTAGTTTGCAAAAACATTTATATTTTTATTTCATTTTTTATTTCAATTTATTTTAGTATTCTACTAAAATTATCAAAGTGACTAACTCTTAGGATTGCATAAGCGGTATGTCCGGTAAGCTCCCAGACTGAACGTAAGGCTTATAATGATGGAAACCAACATAGAGTTGTGATAGATTTATTTATGCTTTTGCAACTTTTTTGTTCAAAAATAATTTTTTATTCAAGTTATCAAAATAGTTTTCAGCACTAACTGTATTATTTTAAGTTCACCAAATTGAGATCTCAACAGACAAGCACGTTTTAGATTGTAAATACACTGTAATTGATAAATGTTTGTTCTTGCGACTATTGGAGATTCGAACTCTATTTTATTCATGGCTTTTGCTTTTTATTCAGGATATTTTCACCTTCAGAAAACGCAGACATCTCAATATTGTTCTTCAAACTTTTGTTTTTTGTTGTAGTTCTCATCCGCCTCCTGCTGCGTCTGTGTGTATTTTTTGGTAACGTAGCCATGCTTTATGACGTTAATTTTACTGGGAATTAAGTTAATTGTGTATGTTAACCCTTTCAAGCCTGAATTTACCATTGTCATCTTCATCCACTACAAGCCGCGAATTGCTGCCGCAATTCTCGACTTGTAGTGGATGAAGATGACTTAAAGTGGGTGAAAAATAAATGAAAATTATCATGTATTGGTTAACCAGTTTCATGGTTTCATTCATCGTGAGGGCTGAGGGTTGAACAGACAATAATTGTTATTTTTATGTGACATGCTTTTATAATAAACAGAAATTTTATTTTAGATAATGCACTAGTTTTTTTATTGGTTTAACCCTTACAGCGTGGGGATCATTTTTAGTCGTCACAATCTGACGTATGTAGACGTCAGATTCTGACGACTAAAGTTGATCCCCGCACTGTAAGAGTCAAGATATTTCTAATGGCCGTAGACCCATAACATCGGTATTCAAATGAATCAGAAAGAGCTAACGAAGATACTTATGATAGTTTTAAATTTAAAAACCCCATATGGGTGCGATATTTTTCACAAATTAATGCAGCGCTTTCAGGGATAATCCACCCAGCACTCAGCTCCATATGGATAAAAATGTGCTGATTTTACATCTTCCCACGCAAGGCTCGCTGTTCCCGAGGTCGGGAGCAGCGCCCCTTGCGTAGGTTATACCATTCTTTATTTGATGCATTTAATTCAAAATATACCATGTTCTAACTCCAAGGGGACGAACCAGTTTATAATGGTGGCCAACATTGGTCAGTGTTTGGTTAACATATCCCATAGAAGAATAGGGAGTTCCCCCTGATAGAGGTATGTCATCTGGTGATTATACGCTCATGGTATCTAGCCCCGTGTAGACCGCACGCACTGAACAGCTAAAGGCATGGGCCGTGGAAGGCTCTAGTCATTTTACATGTCAATTTTCAAAACGGCGCTGTTTGACAGCGATCTCTAATCTCAAGATCCGAAAAATCGTTAAATGTACGAAACTGTTTTATGGCGTGACGACATGCGATTATGTGGTACAAATGTTGCCGATTCTAATCAACTTATTGTCGGCCTGAATAATCGAGGCCACCAAATGTTAGATAATTATGACCGACCAAAGGATGCTAGACACGTTTTGAGTTAGCCCCAGTGGCTGAAACAGGTTTCAGCCACAGATTGACCGCGTACAAATTCGTGGGACATTTCTTTAGACTGTCATATTGGAAAATATCGGGGCATAATCAGGTCAAAAATAGTTTTTTTAGAATCAGTAACATTTCAGTTCCATGCCCGCATGCTCAGCTCAGAGGTCGCACTGTGATTAAAAAGTTATGGACATTTTTCGGACCTTGGGGTCGGGATCGCTCTCAGTCACCGCCATGTTGGATTTTTCGGGTAAATCAAATACATCAATCCACGGCCTCGGAGAGGACGACATGGCTAGCTTTGAGTGGATACAATCTGTGGCTGAAACCTTCAGTCACGCTGGGGCTACACGTTACCATGCCAAGCAGCACTTCACGTTGGCCAAGACGGTGGCTGTTTCAGGGTTGAGTGAGTTAGCACTTACTAGCATGAGAGATCCCGTCATAAAATAGTTTCTCAGATAGAATTATAGGCCTACAATTTATAATAATTAAATGGTGGATTGGCGACGAATTGTTACACACCAAGCGATATCGATAACAGCCCAATGCTGTTTCGTGGTTCAAGTATCATTTGGATGACATCCTCATTTAAAGCTGGAAATTGCGTTTGCAATTTCCTGCTTGAAATGACGAAAAATATATGTTTATTTATGAAAATAGAAATTAGAAATTGAGTTATTTGAAGAACTGAGTTCGTATTTTCGTTCAAGTTACAAAAACAGATTAATGCTGAACCGTACTCTATGCTTATCACCACAAATCCTATGTTAACGAGTGCTAAACTAAGTATATCTATGATGGCAAAACAATCTCGCAAGTTAGTACGATAAAATACCTTGGTATTGATATTGATTCCAAACTTAATTGGAATAACCATATTAACAGGTTTTGCAGAACTATTTCACCCAAAATCGGATTACTGAGGCGCCTTAGACAAATCATTCCAACTGCATGTTTAACTAAATACTATATGGCCACAGTGCAATCTCACATTGATTATTGTTTGACCGTTTGGGGATTTACTTCTGACAAAAACCTCAATAGACTTCAAAATTTTCAAAATCGTGCTGCACGGATTATCACAAATAATTTCAACTGGGACATTAGAGGTGTGAATATTGTGAAAGACTTAGGGTGGTTAAATATAAAACAACGTAGAGATTACTTTGTAGGTCTGCTTGTTTTTAAATCACTCAATTACTTATTGCCTGAATATATTACTTATAAGTTCACCATGACAAGTGAGATTGAGTGTCGTTCCACCAGATCCACTTCAGTCAATAAACTATTTTTGCCACAAGCCAACAAAGCTATTTATACATCTTCACTTGAGCACAGCGGACCTTTAGTATGGACTCAGCTCCCTAACTCAATCCGTAAATTAGATTTTATGTATTCGTTTAAAAAGAATTTCGCGAAATACTTACTAACACAAATGACACCTCAAGCGATCGACCTACGAACATTAATCTGTGAATTTTACATTGTGGAGCATTGTCTGCCTGGCTCGAATTCAGGCCGGAGACAGTCTCTGATACTGTTCGGAGCAGACCGACATTACTCTACATGATCAAGCTTTCCATGATCTGCCATAGGGTATTACCACATGGTATGGATGGCTGTTTCCCTCAAAATTATTTTATGTTTTTACCTATTTTATTTTTATGTTCAATGATTTTTCAGACGCTGAATTTCAAAGATCTTTCATTATCTGATTTTCTCCCTGAGTTCGGGATTGTTTTTTCTCTCAGTCTATTATTGCAAATGAGGTACTTTGCTGTTTTCGTGAATGAAATATTGTGATCCAAATATATTTAAATTGGAATATTTTACGCATCTATTAATGTAAGTGTTACGTTTTGTGTACAATTGTATTGTTTTGACAAATATTACATTCATATTTTTATGGCACTATAAATGAATCCATATTTTATATCCTATACATGTATGTTTATGCCTATATGATGACGTCTTTCAACTATTGTGCACTTTAAAGTACTTTTCTTTCTATGGCATCTTTTCATAACTTATATTTTGTTAATGAAAAGCTTGTGTGTACATATATATTATCATCCTGTGTAAATGTCAAGATGCCCTAATGTTACGTAAGTTTCTACGCTTTTCCAGAGTGATTTTTTTACCACTTACCATAATGTGTTTTTTATCTTTGATTGTTGGTGCGGGAAACTGGTATTAACACTTCTATCATGGCAATGCCACTTTTAACATTAAATTGATCTTACGTATTATCAGATATCCACATAATAACATGTACTTTTTAAAAGCTTTTTATGACAGTGTTAATTAATTGATTTTAAGTGTAGCTATGATTAGATTGTGGATATTTTAATCTGTATATATTCCATTTGACATATCCGATATTTTTGAAATGTATTGTATTGAATGACTTTGCACATATTTTAAAAATAGCATCTTTGCTAATATGTAAACACCCTGTATAAATATATTTTAATAAATACATAAGTAAAAATATATCAGATGCCTCGGATTTGCCTGAGATGGCCATCTCGACCAATCGGAAGCCTACGATATATCGTAACTTGTACGAGAATACGGGCCCTGAGCAACTTTTTCAAACTTTTTTGCATTGACATTATATTCGATTTGAAACATGCTGGAAACCGTTTATATACGGGTCTAGCAGGATTACGGCTAAACGCCTAGATAAGATAACACGAGATAACCAGCAGGTCGTAAAAAGTCAAAACATTTTCCTTCTGCACAAAAAATCTATCCACCCATCTATGTATCATCTATATTTTAACTTACAAAATGAGTAATAACTGATTATTAAAAGTAGGAATATGTTATCATTCATTTGTAGTTAGTATTGCTCACGCGATAACGGATTGAAGATGTAAAATAGAAATATCAAGAAGTATTATCACACTTAACATTTAGAGTTGGCGTCAGTGTTTAGCGAACATGGCTTATAGAAGAATAGGGAGTTTCCCCTGACAGTGCAACGTCATTTCTCATATTATTTAAATTACGGACTGTATGGTGCCATGTACCAAGCAGCTCGCCACGTTGCTACGTTGTCGTCATCATTATTTATCACGAAAAATCAGCTGACATAAACACAGTTTGTATATTCTCGTACAAATCAATATAATAGTGCATGTCTCGGTGAACTCCTAAACACGTTACAGTGAACCAATGATGGGGTGGTGTTGGGCCAGCGTCTTAGACGATGGGCCAACATTAACCCATCATTGGTTCACTGTAACGTGTTTGATGGGAGCTGACTAGCCAGGTTTCAGCCACAGATTGAATCTGTAACTTCTCAGTTCCATGCCCGCATGCTCAGCTCAGAGGTCGCACAGGCATTAAAAAGTTATGGACATTTTTCAGACATTGTGGACGAGATCGCTCTCAGTCACCGCCTTGTTGAATGTTTCGGGTAAAGCAAATCCACGGCCTCGTGAGCTCGCGGAGAGGACGACACGGCTAGGAGCTACCACGTCCTTTTTTCTATTGTTTCCAGACGAGATTATCTCGCTGAAAATCGAGTGGACTAGATTTCACCCTGCATTAGTAAACGTTTACCAGTGATTATTTTTAATAATGCTGACTTCACACTGCACAGACACGACGATTTCCAGCGGACTCGTCAATATAGGCGGCCAGCTAAAAAATGAAATACACAGCAACAACACTGAAAGATTGTGTAAGTATCCAACATCTACGCTGTGTTCGCCTTCATTATTACATTTATTATTGAGTTTCTTGTTGTTTTTTTACTCAAGCATGGCTTCCACACCAGCGTCTAGCATGTGTCTCCTGTTTCTCTGAAATGTAAAAAAAATATGTATGTAAACTGTATTATATTTTTATGTAGAAAAATAATAAATTATTGTGAGTCTGAGCCTAATAATATAATATGAGTCCAACAAACAGGAGACGGATCTACAGCGGGGGGGGGGGGGGGGCAGGGAGGGGGAATATTCCTTGATGGTTCTAAATCGTCCAAACGTTGCTACTTGACATAGTGCTGGAGACAAGGGGTGTTGGCATCCCAGATGACCCGATACCACCCACCTGTACTAGTTAGTCGGCCACATGAGGCACATGTTTTGTGAGGGTAATATTCTGACAGTAAGTTATTCCGAAAAATCAAAGCATAAAAAAACGTCAAAATATATGACATTTTACGAATTTAAAGGGACATCATCAGAAATCTAGCGACAGCGACATCAAAACCCTCAAAATGAAGATTTGTGGTCAATATGATTGGATAAAGTTGAAGGTCACCAGAGATCAAGTTGTGGAGTAATTTGATCCCAGCTTTAACTTCAGAAACCCGCTCCCAAAGAGTAAGTAATCGACTTAAAGTGAGTACGATACATTACTGAAATATGCACACTCTCGGCTGGCGTCCCAGGCACACCATAATCATCAGATCATGTTATATAGCCCGGCTAGAAGTGAGTACAATACTGAAATATACACAATTTGAATCAAACCATATCCCAATCCAGCAAATGTGACGCTCGTTTCAATTTGAATCAAAATATATCCTAATCCAGCAAATGTGACGCTCATTTCAATTTGAATCAAAACATATCCCAATCCAACAAATGTAACGCTCATTTCAATTTGAATAAAACCATATCCCAATCCAACAAATGTAACGCTCATTTTAATTTGAATCAAAACATATCCCAATCCAACAAAATAATGTAACGCTCATTTCAATTTGAATCAAAACATATCCCAATCTAACAAATATAGCTCATTTCTCATCAGAATTTTTTGTTTGAAAGACGAGCATAAAAGCCAAAAGGGCAATAGCCGTGATTTAACTGTTTACCCCTTAAAGCGCTGAATTACTTTGTAAAAAAATATCGCAACCAAAGGGTTTTGTTTTCAATTTGACATCATCATAAATGTCTTAGTTAGCTCTTTCCGCTTCATTATGTTCATTTGAATACATATGCTATGGGTCTACGGCCAGTAAGCATATTTTAATTATTTCAGCGCGGGAACCGTTTTTATCTGTCAGAATCTGACGTCTACAGACGTCGGAATCTGACGTATAAAGACAATCCCCGCGCTGTAAGGGCTAAAGCCAAAACGGCTCTAGCCGTGAGATAGCTGTTTAAAGGTTGATTTGAAAATAATTGCGTTAGAAATGCCAGCTTAACAGGTATTGACCTTTGTGCTGCTGGCACCGTAGAAATACCACTAAATCTGATAGATTATGGTAGATGCTCCAGGGCCGTATAGCCAGAGACAAAACCCAGGTGGAGTGAATCTTATAATGAAATATCGGAGATGTATATTATTTCATAAATCTAAATATGTTTCGTCTTTTAAAACTTGAAAGTGCGTTAGCAATTCCAGCTTTAATGAAGAAAAAATAGAAACAAACGATTCAGGAGCACTAGGGTTAAAAGGGTCAAATCACTCACTAGATATCGAGTTTATAATGACGGCCAACATTGGTCAGTGTTTGGCTGACATTTATAACAGAAGAATAGGGAGTTCCCCGCGGTAGCGCTATGTCAATAATCATAGGTGGATGGTGATTTAATGGGTCGTACATGCCAAGCAGCACTTCACGAAGGCCCAAGTGTGCTGTAGGCCTACTGTAGCCTACCACGCCGAGCAGCACTTCACGAAGGCCCAAGTGTGCTGTAGGCCTTCTGTAGCCTACCACGCCAAGCACCACTTCACGAAGGCCAAAGTGTGCTGTAGGCCTACTGTAGCCTACCATGCCATACAGCACTTCAATAAGGCCCAAGTGTGCTGTAGGCCTACTGTAGCCTACCACGCCAAGCTGCACTTCACGAAGGCCCAAGTGTGCTGTAGGCCTACTGTAGCCTACCACGTCAAGCAGCACTTCACGAGGGCCCAAGTGTGCTGTAGGCCTTCTGTAGCCTACCACGCCAAGCAGCACTTCACGAAGGCCAAAGTGTGCTGTAGGCCTACTGTAGCCTACCATGCCATACAGCACTTCAATAAGGCCCAAGTGTGCTGTAGGCCTACTGTAGCCTACCACGTCAAGCAGCACTTCACGAGGGCCCAAGTGTGCTGTAGGCCTTCTGTAGCCTACCACGCCAAGCAGCACTTCACGAAGGCCCAAGTGTGCTGTAGGCCTACTGTAGCCTACCACGCCAAGCAGCACTTCACGAAGGCCCAAGTGTGCTGTAGGCCTACTGTAGCCTACCACGTCAAGCAGCACTTCACGAGGGCCCAAGTGTGCTGTAGGCCTTCTGTAGCCTACCACGCCAAGCAGCACTTCACGAAGGCCCAAGTGTGCTGTAGGCCTACTGTAGCCCACCACGCCAAGCAGCACTTCACGAAGGCCCAAGTGTGCTGTAGGCCTACTGTAGCCTACCACGCCAAGCAGCACTTCACGAAGGCCCAAGTGTGCTGTAGGCCTACTGTAGCCTACCACGCCAAGCAGCACTTCACGAAGGCCGAGGTGTGCTGTAGGCCTACTGTAGCCTACCACGCCAAGCAGCACTTCACAATGGCCCAAGTGTGCTGTAGGCCTACTGTAGCCTACCACGCCAAGCAACACTTCACGAAGGCCCAAGTGTGCTGTAGGCCTACTGTAGCCTACCACGCCGAGCAGCACTTCACGAAGGCCCAAGTGTGCTGTAGGCCTTCTGTAGCCTACCACGCCAAGCACCACTTCACGAAGGCCAAAGTGTGCTGTAGGCCTACTGTAGCCTACCATGCCATACAGCACTTCAATAAGGCCCAAGTGTGCTGTAGGCCTACTGTAGCCTACCACGCCAAGCTGCACTTCACGAAGGCCCAAGTGTGCTGTAGGCCTACTGTAGCCTACCACGTCAAGCAGCACTTCACGAGGGCCCAAGTGTGCTGTAGGCCTTCTGTAGCCTACCACGCCAAGCAGCACTTCACGAAGGCCAAAGTGTGCTGTAGGCCTACTGTAGCCTACCATGCCATACAGCACTTCAATAAGGCCCAAGTGTGCTGTAGGCCTACTGTAGCCTACCACGTCAAGCAGCACTTCACGAGGGCCCAAGTGTGCTGTAGGCCTTCTGTAGCCTACCACGCCAAGCAGCACTTCACGAAGGCCCAAGTGTGCTGTAGGCCTACTGTAGCCTACCACGCCAAGCAGCACTTCACGAAGGCCCAAGTGTGCTGTAGGCCTACTGTAGCCTACCACGTCAAGCAGCACTTCACGAGGGCCCAAGTGTGCTGTAGGCCTTCTGTAGCCTACCACGCCAAGCAGCACTTCACGAAGGCCCAAGTGTGCTGTAGGCCTACTGTAGCCCACCACGCCAAGCAGCACTTCACGAAGGCCCAAGTGTGCTGTAGGCCTACTGTAGCCTACCACGCCAAGCAGCACTTCACGAAGGCCCAAGTGTGCTGTAGGCCTACTGTAGCCTACCACGCCAAGCAGCACTTCACGAAGGCCGAGGTGTGCTGTAGGCCTACTGTAGCCTACCACGCCAAGCAGCACTTCACAATGGCCCAAGTGTGCTGTAGGCCTACTGTAGCCTACCACGCCAAGCAACACTTCACGAAGGCCCAAGTGTGCTGTAGGCCTACTGTAGCCTACCACGCCAAGCAGCACTTCACAATGGCCCAAGTGTGCTGTAGGCCTTCTGTAGCCTACCACGCCAAGCAGCACTTCACGAAGGCCCAAGTGTGCTGTAGGCCTACTGTAGCCTACCACGCCAAGCAGCACTTCATGAAGGCCCAAGTGTGCTGTAGGCCTACTGTAGCCTACCACGCCAAGCAGCACTTCACGAAAGCCCAAGTGTGCTGTAGGCCTACTGTAGCCTACCACGCCAAGCAACACTTCACGAAGGCCCAAGTGTGCTGTTTGCCTACTGTAGCCTACCACGCCAAGCAGCACTTCACGAAGGCCCAAGTGTGCTGTAGGCCTACTGTAGCCTACCACGCCAAGCAGCACTTCACGAAGGCCCAAGTGTGCTGTAGGCCTACTGTAGCCTACCACGCCAAGCAGCACTTCACGAAGGCCCAAGTGTGCTGTAGGCCTACTGTAGCCTACCACGCCAAGCAGCACTTCACGAAGGCCCAAGTGTGCTAGCAACACTTCACGGCCAAGGTGTGTTGTTTCAGGGTTGAGTTAGCAGAGTGAGATTCTGACGTCTAAAGTCGGTCCTCGAATTGAAAGGTTTAACGATAGCACTCGGCCTCAGTCTGTCACGGCTCGAATTTCGAAATCTGTGTCTGGAGGGCAGTGTCATTTCATTCATCACACCGTCCTCAGATGGTTCTCATGGTTTTCAGGTGGCTGTCATGGCCCAGTTCAGCCTATATGCGCACAAAGGTGGCCCAAAACCCCCTTTTTTCATTTAGTTGATATGCACAGCTAACAATATTTATCGCGTGTCCGAGTTTTGCAGGTAAAATCATTACACCATCATTATCATTGGGAAATTGCGTAGTTGAATTTGACAACAATCCTTTATCTGCTAGTGACGCTATTATTATAAAATAACCCTTTATCTGCTAAGGACGCTAGTATTATAAAAATAACCGTTTATCTGCTAGTGAGGCTAGTATTATAAAATAACCCTTCATTTGCTAGTGACGCTATTATTATTATAAAATAACCCTTTATCTGCTAGGGACTCTAGTATATAAAATAAACTTTTATCTGCTAGTGACGCTATTATTATAAAAGTAACCCTTTATCTGCTAGTGACGCCAGTATTATAAAATAACCCTTTATCTGCTAGTGACGCTAGTATATAGAAGTAACCCTTTATCTGCTAGTGGCGCCAGTATTATAAAATAACCCTTTATCTGCTAGTGACGCCAGTATTATAAAATAACCCTTTATCTGCTAGTGACGCCAGTAATATAAAATAACCCTTTGTCTGATAGTGACGCTATTATTATAAAAAAACCCTTTATCTGCTAGGGACGCTAACTAGTATTATAAATAACCCTTTATCTGCTAGTGACGCTAGTATAATAAAACAACCCTTTATCTGCTAGTGGCGCTAGTATTATAAAATAACCCTTTATCTGCTAGGGACGCCAGTATTATAATTAACCCTTTATTTGCTAGTGACGCAAGTATATAAAAGTAACCCTTTATCTGCTAGTGACGCCAGTATTATAAAAGTAACCCTTTATATTCTAAGTGACGCTAGTATTATAAAATAACCCTTTATCTGTTAGTGACGTCAGTATTATAAATAACCCTTTATCTGCTAGTGACGCTAGTATTATAAATAACCCTTTATCTGCTAGTGACGCCAGTATTATAAATAACCCTTTATCTGCTAGTGACGCTAGTATTATAAAATAACCCTTTATCTGCTAGTGACGCTAGTATATAAAATAACCCTTTATCCGCTAATAGTATATAAAAGTAACCCTTTATATTCTAAGTGACGCTAGTATGATAAAATAACCCTTTATCTCTTAGTGACGTCAGTATATAAAATAACCCTTTACCTGCTAGTGACGCTAGTATTATAAATAACCCTTTATCTGCTAGTGACGCTAGTATATAAAATAAACCTTTATCTGCTAATGGCGCTAGTATATAAAAGTAACCCTTTATCTGCTAGTGGCGCAAGTATATAAAAGAAACCCTTTATATTCTAAGTGACGCTAGTATTATAAAAAAAAACCTTTATCTGCTAGTGACGTCAGCATATAAAATAACCCTTTATCTGCTAGTGACGCCAGTATTATGAAATAACTCTTTATCTACTAGGGACGCTAGTGTTATAGATAACCCTTTATCTGCTAGTGACGCCAGTATTATAAATAACCCTTTATCTGCTAGTGACGCTAGTATTATAAAATAACCCTTTATCTGATAGTGACGCTAGTATTATAAAAATAACCCTTTATCCGCTAGTGACGCTAGTATATAAAATAACCCTTTATCTGCTAGTGGCGCTAGTATTATAAAAATAACCCTTTATCTGCTAGTGACGCTAGTATATAAAATAACCCTTTATCTGCTAGTGACGCTAGTATTATAAAATAACCCGTTATCTGCTAGTGATGCTAGTATTATAAAATAACCCTAATCTGCTAGTGGCACTAGTATTATAAAAACAACCCTTTATCTGCTAATGACGCTAGTATTATAAAATAATCCCTTTATCTGCTAGGGACGCTAGTATTATAAAATAACCCTTTATCTGATAGTGACGCTAGTATTATAAAAATAACCCTTTGTCCGCTAGTGACGCTAGTATATAGAATAACCCTTTATCTGCTAGTGGCGCTAGTATTATAAAAATAACCCTTTATCTGCTAGTGACGCTAGTATATAAAATAACCCTTTATCTGCTAGTGACGCTAGTATTATAAAATAAACCTTTATCTGCTAATGGCGCTAGTATATAAAAGTAACCCTTTATCTGCTAGTGGCGCTAGTATATAAGTAACCCTTCATATTCTAAGTGACGCTAGTATTATAAAATAACCCTTTATCTGCTAGTGACGTCAGCATATAAAATAACCCTTTATCTGCTAGTGACGCCAGTATTATAAAATAACTCTTTATCTACTAGGGACGCTAGTGTTATAGATAACCCTTTATCTGCTAGTGACGCCAGTTTTATAAATAACCCTTTATCTGCTAGTGACGCTAGTATTATAAAAATAACCCTAATCTGCTAGTGGCACTAGTATTATAAAAACAACCCTTTATCTGCTAATGACGCTAGTATTATAAAATAACCCTTTATCTGCTAGGGACGCTAGTATTAGAAATATCCCCTTTATCTGCTAGTGACGCTAGTATTATAAAATAACCCTTTATCTGATAGTGACGCTAGTATTATAAAAATAACCCTTGTCCGCTAGTGACGCTAGTATATAGAATAACCCTTTATCTGCTAGTGGCGCTAGTATTATAAAAATAACCCTTTATCTGCTAGTGACGCTAGTATATAAAATAACCCTTTATCTGCTAGTGACGCTAGTATTATAAAATAAACCTTTATCTGCTAATGGCGCTAGTATATAAAAGTAACCCTTTATCTGCTAGTGGCGCTAGTATATAAGTAACCCTTTATATTCTAAGTGACGCTAGTATTATAAAATGACCCTTTATCTGCTAGTGACGTCAGCATATAAAATAACCCTTTATCTGCTAGTGACGCCAGTATTATAAAATAACTCTTTATCTACTAGGGACGCTAGTGTTATAGATAACCCTTTATCTGCTAGTGACGCCAGTATTATAAATAACCCTTTATCTGCTAGTGACGCTAGTATTATAAAATAACCCTTTATCTGATAGTGACGCTAGTATTATAAAAATAACCCTTGTCCGCTAGTGACGCTAGTATATAGAATAACCCTTTATCTGCTAGTGGCGCTAGTATTATAAAAATAACCCTTTATCTGCTAGTGACGCTAGTATATAAAATAACCCTTTATCTGCTAGTGACGCTAGTATTATAAAATAAACCTTTATCTGCTAATGGCGCTAGTATATAAAAGTAACCCTTTATCTGCTAGTGGCGCTAGTATATAAGTAACCCTTTATATTCTAAGTGACGCTAGTATTATAAAATGACCCTTTATCTGCTAGTGACGTCAGCATATAAAATAACCCTTTATCTGCTAGTGACGCCAGTATTATAAAATAACTCTTTATCTACTAGGGACGCTAGTGTTATAGATAACCCTTTATCTGCTAGTGACGCCAGTATTATAAATAACCCTTTATCTGATAGTGACGCTAGTATTATAAAATAACCCTTTATCTGCTAGTGTCGCTAGTATTATAAAATAACCCTTTATCTGATAGTGACGCTAGTATTATAAAATAACCCTTTATCTGATAGTGACACTAGTATTATAAAAATAACCCTTTATCCGCTAGTGACGCTAGTATGTAAAATAACCCTTTATCTGCTAGTGGCGCTAGTATTATAAAAATAACCCTTTATCTGCTAGTGACGCTAGTATATAAAATAACCCTTTATCTGCTAGTGACGCTAGTATTATAAAATAATTTTAAAAATAACCCTTTATCCGCTAGTGACGCTAGTATATAAAATAACCCTTTATCTGCTAGTGACGCTAGTATTATAAAATAACCCTTTATCTGCTAGTGACGCTAGTATTATAAAATAACCCTTTATCTGCTAGTGGCACTAGTATTATAAAAACAACCCTTTATCTGCTAGTGACGCTAGTATTATAAAATAACCCTTTATCTGCTAGGGACGCTAGTATTATAAATAACCCTTTATCTGCTAGTGACGCAAGTATATAAAGTGACCCTTTATCTGCTAGTGACGCCAGTATTATAAAATAACCCTTTATCTGCCAGTGACGCCAGTACTATAAAATAACCTTTTATCTGCTAGTGACGCCAGTATTATAAATAACCCTTTATCTGCTAGTGACGCTAGTATTATAAAATAAACCTTTATCTGCTAGTGACGCTAGTTTTATACAATAACCCTTCGTCTGCTAGTGACGCTAGTATTATAAAATAACCCTTTATCTGATAGTGGCGCTAGTATATAAAATAACCCTTTATCTGCTAGTGGCGCTAGTATATAAAAATAAACTTTTATCTGCTAGTGGCGCTTGTATTATAAAAATAACCCTTTATCTGATAGTGACGCTAGTATTATAAAATAACCCTTTATCTGCTAGTGGCGCTAGTATTATAAAAATAACCCTTTATCTGCTAGTGACGCTAGTATATAAAATAACCCTTTATCTGCTAGTGACGCTAGTATTATAAAATAATTTAAAAAATAACCCTTTATCCGCTAGTGGCGCTAGTATATAAAATAACCCTTTATCTGCTAGTGACGCTAGTATTATAAAATAACCCTTTATCTGCTAGTGACGCTAGTTTTATAAAATAACCCTTTATCTGCTAGGGACGCTAGTATTATAAATAACCCTTTATCTGCTAGTGACGCAAGTATATAAAGTAACCCTTTATCTGCTAGTGACGCCAGTATTATAAAATAACCTTTTATCTGCTAGTGACGCCAGTATTATAAAATAACCCTTTATCTGCTAGTGACGCCAGTATTATAAATAACCCTTTATCTGCTAGTGACGCTAGTATTATAAAATAAACCTTTATCTGATAGTGGCGCTAGTATATAAAATAACCCTTTATCTGCTAGTGGCGCTAGTATATAAAAATAAACTTGTATCTGCTAGTGGCGCTAGTATTATGAAAATAACCCTTCGTCTGCTAGTGACGCTAGTATTATAAAATAACCCTTTATCTGATAGTGGCGCTAGTATATAAAATAACCCTTTATCTGCTAGTGGCGCTAGTATATAAAAATAAACTTTTATCTGCTAGTGGCGCTAGTATTATAAGAATAACCCTTCGTCTGCTAGTGACGCTAGTATTATAAAATAACCCTTTATCTGATAGTGGCGCTAGTATTATAAAAATAACCCTTTATCTGCTAGTGGCGCTAGTATATAAAAATAAACTTTTATCTGCTAGTGACACTAGTATTATAAAATAACCCTTTATCTGCTAGTGACGCTAGTATAATAAAATAACCCTTTATCTGCTAGTAGCGCTAGTATTATAAAAATAACCCTTTATCCGCTAGTGACGCTAGTATTATAAAATAACCCTTTATCTGCTAGTGGCGCTAGTATTATAAAATAACCCTTTATCTGCTAGTGATGCTAGTATAATAAAATAACCCTTTATCTGTTAGTAGCGCTAGTATTATAAAAATAACCCTTTATCCGCTAGTGACGCAAGTATTATAAAATAACCCTTTATCTGCTAGTGGCGCTAGTATTATGAAAAAACCCTTTATCTGCTAGTGATGCTAGTATAATAAAATAACCCTTTATCTGTTAATGACGCTAGTATTATAAATAACCCTTTATCTGCTAGTGACGCTAGTATTATAAAAATAACCCTTGTCCGCTAGTGACGCTAGTATATAGAATAACCCTTTATCTGCTAGTGGCGCTAGTATTATAAAAATAACCCTTTATCTGCTAGTGACGCTAGCAAGGACTTTTCATTCATGGACAATACTAACATTGGATTCAACCACCTGAAAGGGGACGGACTTCATCTGAATTACCATGGCAAAATTAAATTGGCTAAAAACATAGGTGGACTTATTTCTCAAGCTTTCCCTTTTCACAACGGACACCAGAAAATCCACGTCTGAATGTTGACCCGGTCAGTGCACAACATAGGTACGCAATAGACTTAAACAGCCATGAGCTTACAAACTCGGCTGTCATCAGTAAATGTATAGATACAAAGCATGTATCCACCATGATGTGCACTGAGCGAACCGATGCGCAGAAAGAACATTATACAGATTTCAATGTGTTAAAAACTAAAGATTTAAGTCTAGTATGTCATAATATTAACAGACTTTATTCGAAATTAGACGAAATACGATACCATGTAAAAACAAATTTTCCGGTAGATATTTATGGTGTCGTTGAGACATTTTTGAATAGCACTGTTGATGATTCAGAAATTTGTATAGATAATTATAATATAATTAGAAGAGACCGAATTGGTAGTGGCGGAGGTGGTATTGTGTTATACTTAAAAGATAACTTATCTTACAAAAGAAGGACTGATTTAGAGATACCTAATATTGAAACACTGTTTGTTGAACTTCACTTTAGCAATGGTAATTTTCTAGTTGGTTTTGTGTATCGACCACCCAATAGCAACTTGGTTCACTACTCCGACTGGCTCAAGTGTATGGATATAACACTTGAAAAATGTCACAATGAGAACAAAAAGTTCATAATGTTAGGGGATTTTAATATTGATTTAGTACCAACTGTTTATCAACGAAATACATGGACTAATACATTTCAAAATTATAATTTATCCCAATTAATAAAAGAACCAACTAGAATTACACATCAGAGTAAAACATTAATAGATCATATATATGTATCTGAGGATGTGCATGTTTCTAATTCTGGTGTGTTGTCCTGGTTTGTTAGTGATCACAACCCTGTATATGTCACAGCTAAAAAATCAAATGATATAAGCCATTGTGAAGATAGGGCAACTAATCATAAAACTATTACTTATCGTAAATATAATGACCTGGATATACACTCCATGGGAATAAATATGATAGAAAAACTAAGCTACATTGCATCTAATAATAATTCGGATGTTGAACAAACAACTAATTCCTGGACATCAGAAATAGCGTCGATCCTTGACCGATACTGTCCAAAAATTAAAAAAAGAATTAAACGAGACTTCCAACCAGTATGGTTAAACACTGAAATTCGAAAACTTATGAAACAAAGGGATTTGTGTAAGTCGAGAAAATTGTATGATGCTTACAAGAAATTGAGAAATGAATGTAAAAAGAAAATAAAAGAAGCAAAGACAAATTATTACATAAATTTAATAGAGACAAATAAGAATGACCCCAAAATCTTAACAAAAATATTTCAAGATCTAGGATCGAAAAATAATCGCCATAAATCTATACAAAAATTAAAAATTGATGAAAAAATAATTGAATGTAAAAAAAACATAAGCAATGTTTTTAATCAACATTTTACTTCATTTATAGATACACTTAATACTAATAATACTGCTCTTACAGACTGTGAAAAGCTATCAAATTTTGTGGACAAAAACAGCTCACCGGGGAATTTTTATAAAATTCCATATGTTTCTCATGGTTTTGTATACAAATACCTCTGCAAAATAAAAACTTCTAAAGCTACTGGCTTTGATGAAATTAGTGCAAGATTTTTAAAGTTGTTTGCTCCGTATATTACCGACAGCATAGTTAAACTTTGTAATTTAAGTATAAGAGAAGATAGATTTCCTAATACTTGGAAAACAGCTAGAGTTATCCCTTTGCATAAAAAAGGGTCTACTGACGACATAAATAACTATAGACCAATATCCATTTTGCCTGTTGTTTCAAAGATTCTAGAAAAACACGTCTCTTCTACATTTTATACATTTCTAAATGGAAACAATTTATTAAATCCCAAACAGTCAGGTTTTCGTACACAACACTCTTGCCAAACAGCACTAACGCTTATGACTGAAGAATGGCTTAATGCTATGCATAAAGGTGAACTAACAGGTGTTTTAATGATAGATTTATGCAAAGCTTTTGATTTAGTAGATCATTCCCTTTTGCTCCGCAAACTAAAAATTTATCGATGCAGCGAAAATGCTCTCACTTGGTTCACATCCTATTTATCTGAACGTACTCAAAGAGCTGACATAAATGGGCAAATATCAAATCCTTTAGAAAACAAATGCGGCGTTCCACAAGGTTCAATTCTTGGGCCATTATTTTTCATAGTTTTCATAAATGACATGTATTTGTACCCAGATTTGGAGGATATATCTCTTTTTGCTGATGATGCTACAGCACATCACAGTAGTAAATGTACTCAAATTATCACACAAAAACTTCAAAATGTAGCTACATCTGCAAACAAGTGGTGTGAAGATAATAAAATGCAATTGAGTATTATCAAAACCAAAGTAGCATTAGTTGGTTCAAAACAAAGAATAAATAGAATAACTGATTCTGATAAACAAATTAAAATAATTATTAATGATATCCCAATTGAACAAGTCTCTCATAGCAAATTACTTGGTATTCACATTGATGAATCGTTGACATGGAATTTACAGGTAACAAAAGTAAAAAAGACAGTGGCTTATAAATTATTTCTTCTCAAACGTATTCGACCCTTCTTGCCAACCCAAAGTAGAATTATGTTTTTTAACTACTATATAAAACCGTATTTGGAGTACTGTTGTAGTATATGGGGGAGCACATCCCAAGAAAACATAAATATAGTTGTAAAACTTCAAAAAAGAGCCGCTCGATTGATCCTCGATGCTGACTATTCAATTCGAAGTAAATTATTATTCAGTGAGCTAAAATGGGTTCCCTTTACAGAAATCGTTAAATTTCACCAGCTTAGTCTAGTTTTTAAGTGTATTAATACTATTGTCCCCACTTACTTACACAACATGTTTCGCCCCAAATCCAATGATCATGCATATTTGTTGAGATCTTCTGGGACTGGCCAATTAGATGTACCAAGACAACACACCAGAAGTTTATCGCTTATTGGTCCTAAATTGTGGAACAATTTAAATAAAGAAATACGGAACTGTACCACCTTATCTAGTTTTCAATCTAAGCTTAAGCATTTTTTGTTATGTACTACTGGATGAACATTATGTTAACAGCTATAATATTTAGGTATGTCTCCATCAATATGAATTGTCACATTTTCAACATGTTTATAACATTCTAGCTTTTAAGTTTAAATTGTCATTGTTCTGTAATTATGTTATGTTCATATTCATGTATGTATCCATTACTATGTCTACATTGTGTATATATGATTTTTTTCAGAGGGCCCCATGGCAGATGAGCGAAAGCTCAATGGGTCACCCTCTATAAATAAAGAATATTATTATTATTATTATTATATATATAAAATAACCCTTTATCTGCTAGTGACGCTAGTATTATAAAATAAACCTTTATCTGCTAATGGCGCTAGTATATAAAAGTAACCCTTTATCTGCTAGTAGCGCTAGTATTATAAAAATAACCCTTTATCCGCTAGTGACGCAAGTATTATAAAATAACCCTGTATCTGCTAGTGGCGCTAGTATATAAAAGTAACCCTTTATCTGCTAGTAGCGCTAGTATTATAAAAATAACCCTTTATCCGCTAGTGACGCTAGTATTATAAATAACCCTTTATCTGCTAGTGACGCTAGTATTATAAAAATAACCCTTGTCCGCTAGTGACGCTAGTATATAGAATAACCCTTTATCTGCTAGTGGCGCTAGTATTATAAAAATAACCCTTTATCTGCTAGTGACGCTAGTATATAAAATAACCCTTTATCTGCTAGTGACGCTAGTATTATAAAATAAACCTTTATCTGCTAATGGCGCTAGTATATAAAAGTAACCCTTTATCTGCTAGTGGCGCTAGTATATAAGTAACCCTTTATATTCTAAGTGACGCTAGTATTATAAAATGACCCTTTATCTGCTAGTGACGTCAGCATATAAAATAACCCTTTATCTGCTAGTGACGCCAGTATTATAAAATAACTCTTTATCTACTAGGGACGCTAGTGTTATAGATAACCCTTTATCTGCTAGTGACGCCAGTATTATAAATAACCCTTTATCTGATAGTGACGCTAGTATTATAAAATAACCCTTTATCTGCTAGTGACGCTAGTATTATAAAATAACCCTTTATCTGATAGTGACGCTAGTATTATAAAATAACCCTTTATCTGATAGTGACGCTAGTATTATAAAAATAACCCTTTATCCGCTAGTGACGCTAGTATGTAAAATAACCCTTTATCTGCTAGTGGCGCTAGTATTATAAAAATAACCCTTTATCTGCTAGTGACGCTAGTATATGAAATAACCCTTTATCTGCTAGTGACGCTAGTATTATAAAATAATTTTAAAAATAACCCTTTATCCGCTAGTGACGCTAGTATATAAAATAACCCTTTATCTGCTAGTGACGCTAGTATTATAAAATAACCCTTTATCTGCTAATGACGCTAGTATTATAAAATAACCCTTTATCTGCTAGTGGCACTAGTATTATAAAAACAACCCTTTATCTGCTAGTGACGCTGGTATTATAAAATAACCCTTTATCTGCTAGGGACGCTAGTATTATAAATAACCCTTTATCTGCTAGTGACGCAAGTATATAAAGTGACCCTTTATCTGCTAGTGACGCCAGTATTATAAAATAACCCTTTATCTGCCAGTGACGCCAGTACTATAAAATAACCTTTTATCTGCTAGTGACGCCAGTATTATAAATAACCCTTTATCTGCTAGTGACGCTAGTATTATAAAATAAACCTTTATCTGCTAGTGACGCTAGTTTTATACAATAACCCTTCGTCTGCTAGTGACGCTAGTATTATAAAATAACCCTTTATCTGATAGTGGCGCTAGTATATAAAATAACCCTTTATCTGCTAGTGGCGCTAGTATATAAAAATAAACTTTTATCTGCTAGTGGCGCTTGTATTATAAAAATAACCCTTTATCTGATAGTGACGCTAGTATTATAAAATAACCCTTTATCTGCTAGTGGCGCTAGTATTATAAAAATAACCCTTTATCTGCTAGTGACGCTAGTATATAAAATAACCCTTTATCTGCTAGTGACGCTAGTATTATAAAATAATTTTAAAAATAACCCTTTATCCGCTAGTGGCGCTAGTATATAAAATAACCCTTTATCTGCTAGTGACGCTAGTATTATAAAATAACCCTTTATCTGCTAGTGACGCTAGTATTATAAAATAACCCTTTATCTGCTAGGGACGCTAGTATTATAGATAACCCTTTATCTGCTAGTGACGCAAGTATATAAAGTAACCCTTTATCTGCTAGTGACGCCAGTATTATAAAATAACCGTTTATCTGCTAGTGACGCCAGTATTATAAAATAACCCTTTATCTGCTAGTGACGCCAGTATTATAAATAACCCTTTATCTGCTAGTGACGCTAGTATTATAAAATAAACCTTTATCTGATAGTGGCGCTAGTATATAAAATAACCCTTTATCTGCTAGTGGCGCTAGTATATAAAAATAAACTTTTATCTGCTAGTGGCGCTAGTATTATGAAAATAACCCTTCGTCTGCTAGTGACGCTAGTATTATAAAATAACCCTTTATCTGATAGTGGCGCTAGTATATAAAATAACCCTTTATCTGCTAGTGGCGCTAGTATATAAAAATAAACTTTTATCTGCTAGTGGCGCTAGTATTATAAGAATAACCCTTCGTCTGCTAGTGACGCTAGTATTATAAAATAACCCTTTATCTGATAGTGGCGCTAGTATTATAAAAATAACCATTTATCTGCTAGTGGCGCTAGTATATAAAAATAAACTTTTATCTGCTAGTGACACTAGTATTATAAAATAACCCTTTATCTGCTAGTGACGCTAGTATAATAAAATAACCCTTTATCTGCTAGTAGCGCTAGTATTATAAAAATAACCCTTTATCCGCTAGTGACGCTAGTATTATAAAATAACCCTTTATCTGCTAGTGGCGCTAGTATTATAAAATAACCCTTTATCTGCTAGTGATGCTAGTATAATAAAATAACCCTTTATCTGCTAGTAGCGCTAGTATTATAAAAATAACCCTTTATCCGCTAGTGACGCAAGTATTATAAAATAACCCTTTATCTGCTAGTGGCGCTAGTATTATTAAAAAATCCTTTATCTGCTAGTGATGCTAGTATAATAAAATAACCCTTTATCTGCTAATGACGCTAGTATTATAAATAACCCTTTATCTGCTAGTGACGCTAGTATTATAAAATACCCCTTTATCCGCTAGTGACGCTAGTATTATAAAAATAACCCTTTATCTGCTAGTGACGCTGATATTTTAAAATAACCCTTTATCTGCTAGTGACGCTAGTATTATAAAAATGACCCTTTATCCGCTAGTGTTATAAAATAACCCTTTATCTGCTAGTGACGCTAGTATTATAAATAACCCCTTATCTGCTAGTGACCGTAGTATTTTAAAATAACCCTTTATCTGCTAGTGACGCTAGTTTATAAAATAACCCTTTATCTGCTAGTGACGCTAGTATAATAAAATAACCCTTTATCTGCTAGTAGCGCTAGTATTATAAAAATAACTCTTTATCCGCTAGTGACGCTAGTATTATTAAATAAACCTTTATCTGCTAGTGGCGCTAGTATTATAAAATAACCCTTTATCTGCTAATAACGCTAGTATAATAAAATAACCCATTATCTGCTAATGACGCTAGTATTATAAAAAAACCCTTTATCTGCTAGTGACGCTAGTATTATAAAATAATCCTTTATCCGCTAGTGACGCTAGTATTTTAAAAATAACCCTTTATCTGCTAGTGACGCTAGTATTTTAAAATAACCCTTTATCTGCTAGTGACGCTAGTATTATTAAAATAACCCTTTATCCGCTAGTGTTATAAAATAAACCCTTTATCTACTAGTGACGCTAGTATTATAAAATAACCTTTTATCTGCTAGTGACGCTAGCATTATAAAAATAACCGTTTATCTGCTAGTGATGCTAGTATATAAAATAACCCTTTATCTGCTAGTGACGCTAGTATTATAAAAATAACCGTTTATCTGCTAGTGACGCTAGTATTATAAAATAACCCTTTATCTGCTAGTGACGCTAGTATTATAAAATAACCCTTTACCTGCTAGTGACGCTAGTATTATAAAATAACCCTTTATCTGCTAGTGACGCTAGTATTATAAAATAACCCTTTATCTGATAGTGGCGCTAGTAATATAAAAATAACCTTTTATCTGCTAGTGACGCTAGTATTATAAAAATAACCCTCTATCTGCTAGTGACGCTAGTATTATAAAATAACCCTTTATCTGCTAGTGACACTAGTATTATAAAATAACCCTTTATCTGCTAGTGACGCTAGTATTATAAATAACCCCTTATCTGCTAGTGACGCTAGTATTATAAAATAACCCTTTATCTGCTAGTGACGCTAGTTTATAAAATAACCCTTTATCTGCTAGTGACGCTAGTATAATAAAATAACCCTTTATCTGCTAGTAGCGCTAGTATTATAAAAATAACTCTTTATCCGCTAGTGACGCTAGTATTATAAAATAAACCTTTATCTGCTAGTAACGCTGGTATAATCAAATAACCCTTTATTCGCTAATGACACTAGTATTATAAAATAACCCTTCATCTGCTAGTAGCGCTAGTATTATAAAAATAACTCTTTATCCGCTAGTGACGCTAGTATTATTAAATAAACCTTTATCTGCTAGTGGCGCTAATATTTTAAAATAACCCTTTATCTGCTAGTAACGCTAGTATAATAAAATAACCCATTATCTGCTAATGACGCTAGTATTATAAAATAACCCTTTATCTGCTAGTGATGCTAGTATTATAAAATAATCCTTTATCCGCTGGTGACGCTAGTATTTTAAAAATAACCCTTTATCTGCTAGTGACGCTAGTATTTTAAAATAACCCTTTATCTGCTAGTGACGCTAGTATTATGAAAATAACCCTTTATCCGCTAGTGTTATAAAATAAACCCTTTATCTACTAGTGACGCTAGTATTATAAAATAACCTTTTATCTGCTAGTGACGCTAGTATTATAAAAATAACCGTTTATCTGCTAGTGACGCTAGTATTATAAAATAACCCTTTATCTGCTAGTGACGCTAGTATTATAAAATAACCCTTTACCTGCTAGTGACGCTAGTATTATAAAATAACCCTTTATCTGCTAGTGACGCTAGTATTATAAAATAACCCTTTATCTGATAGTGGCGCTACTAATATAAAAATAACCTTTTATCTGCTAATGACGCTAGTATTATAAAAATAACCCTCTATCTGCTAGTGACGCTAGTATTATAAAATAACCCTTTATCTGCTAGTGACACTAGTATTATAAAAGTACCCTTTATCTGCTAGTGACGCTAGTATTATAAATAACCCCTTATCTGCTAGTGACGCTAGTATTATAAAATAACCCTTTATCTGCTAGTGACGCTAGTTTATAAAATAACCCTTTATCTGCTAGTAACGCTGGTATAATCAAATAACCCTTTATTCGCTAATGACACTAGTATTATAAAATAACCCTTTATCTGCTAGTGATGCTAGTATTATAAAATAACCCTTTTTCCGCTAGTGACGCTAGTATTATAAAAATAACCCTTTATCTGCTAGTGACACTAGTATTTCAAAATAACCCTTTATCTGCTAGTGACGCTAATATTATAACATTAACCCTTTATCCGCTAGTGTTATAAAATAACCCTTTATCTGCTAGTGAGGCTAGTATTATAAAATAACCTTTTATCTGCTAGTGACGCTAGTATTATAAAAATAACCGTTTATCTGCTAGTGACGCTAGTATATAAAATAACCCTTTATCCGCTAGTGACTCTAGTATTATAAAAATAACCGTTTATCTGCTAGTGACGCTAGTATTATAAAATAACCATTTATCTGCTAGTGACGCTAGTATTATAAAATAACCCTTTATCTGCTAGTGACGCTAGTATTATAAAATAACCCTTTATCTGCTAGTGACGCTAGTATTATAAAATAACCCTTTATCTGATAGTGGCGCTAGTATTATAAAAATAACCTTTTATCTGCTACTGACGCTAGTATTATAAAAATAACCCTTTATCTGCTAGTGACGCTAGTATTATAAAATAACCCTTTATCTGCTAGTGACGCTAGTATTATAAAATAACCCTTTATCTGCTAGTAACGCTAGTATTATAAAATAACCCTTTATCTGCTAGTGACGCTAGTATTATAAAAATAACCCTTTATCTGCTAGTGACGCTAGTATATAAAATAAACTTTTATCTGCTAGTGGCGCTAGTATTTAAAAAATAACCCTTTATCTGCTAGTGACGCTAGTATATAAAATAAACTTTTATCTGCTAGTATTATAAAAATAACCCTTTATCTGCTAGTGACGCTAGTATATAAAATAAACTTTTATCTGCTAGTAATTTTGAAATAACCCTTTATCTGCTAGTGACGCTAGTATATAAAATAAACTTTTATCTGCTAGTGGCGCTAGTATTATAAAAATAACCCTTTATCTGCTAGTGACGCTAGTATTATAAAATAACCCTTTATCTGTTAGTGACGCTAGTATTAAAAAATAACCCTTTATCTGCTAGTGGCGCTAGTATTAAAAATAACCCTTTATCTGCTAGTGACGCTAGTATTATAAAATAACCCTTTATCTGATAGTGGCGCTAGTATTAGAAAAATAACCCTTTATCTGCTAGTGACACTAGTATTATAAAAATAACCCTTTATCTGCTAGAGACACTAGTGTTATAAAATAACCCTTTATCTGCTAGTGACGCTAGTATTAAAAAATAACCCTTTATCTGCTAGTGTCGCTAGTATTCAAAATAACCCTTTATCTGCTAGTGACGCTAGTATTATAAAATAACCATTTATCCGCTGGTGACGCTGGTATTAAAAATAACCCTTTATCTGCTAGTGACGCTAGTATTATAAAATAACCCTTTGTCTGCTAGTGACGCTAGTATAGTAAAGTAACCCTTTATCTGCTAGTGACGCTAGTATAATAAAATACCCTTCCTCCTTACTCGGTCACACCGCCGTCACGAGCACCGTTAACGGGCTATAAAATTAACTTTAACCCTTCAACCGCCGGTGTCGCATATATTCTGATTTTCATTTTTTATTAGCACATTAAGTACCACCTTTTAAACATGTTAAAGAGAAAATGTGTCATCAATCAGCAATATTTAAAAACAGTTGACCGCCATTTTGTCAAATCTTAATGATTTTCACTCACTTGAAGTTGTGGATCGCGTCAGCGAGACACAACTTCAAGTGGGTGAAAATTCAGATTGAATAATTTGGAGGTTAAAGGGTTAACCTGCTTAACCCTGAAAGCACGACTGTAGTTGTTTTTAATCTGTTTTTTTTTCAGCCGATGTAATCACTGTTATTGGGAATTAAATGAGTGCTTAAACATCAAGAATTGCAAGTGTTTGGTCTCAAATTAAACAAGGGCGGGGGCCCTAGGGTAGTGGCTAGCACCGCTGCCTTTCAGGCCAGAGCTCGGGGTTCGGTTCCCGGTCTCGGCGGTTTGAAAGAAACAAAAATGTTTCTTCCCCAGTATTGTGGGGAGCCTCCGTGGCCGAGAGGTAGCGTGCTCGGCCTCAGACCGCCAGGGCTCGAATTACGAATCCTGTGTCTGGAGGACAGTGTCATCTCAATCATCTCACCATCCTCAGGAGATTCTCCTGGCCCAGTTTAGCCTATATGTGGACAAAGGTGGTCTAAAGCCCGATTCATTTCATTTAATTTCAAATTAAACAAACATGGGTAATTTTCACTCTCCTGAAGTTGTGGGTTACAGTCGCGAGTAACTTCAAGTGGGTGAAAAGAGTTAAGACAGCTGGGTCGTTATTCTTCACTGAACCATAATGTTTACTCGGCGGGCATCACTCGTGTGGTCATTTACCATACTACGCATGCGTGCCGTTGAATTGTGCACCCACAATGTTTACTCAGCGAATCATGACGGCCCACCTACTTTAAAGCACACCACTACATTATGCTTTATCCGACCACGACATTCTAAGCCGGGAATGGAGAGTTATTGTTGATCAAGTACAGACAATTATCATGGTAGGCCCATGGTACTATAATCAGTCAGGTGTGACCATCAGGGTCGGATGTGTTTTAAGTCAGTTAAAACCCTCGAAGAACTTTATCCTATACGTGAGTTAAGACCCCTTGTCGCGTTGGCCTAGGTGTAGTACTCTAACCTTTACAGTGCTGGGATCGACTTTAGTGCAGATCAGATCGCTTTTAAATTAGAATGAAAAAAAAACTAATTAAAAAACTAAATTGTTAATGCCACGATAATTTCTGCTCTGCTAATCATGTTTTAATCGAGGATACAATTTAATTGTTGATACTTTATCTATTTAGTCGCTGAGATGTGTTTAATACGTACGTTCCATCGATATCAGCTTCGACTACGGCAAAGCCTGAGCTCAGCTGATATCAGTAGAACTCTGAACGCGTTTTGTACTCGGTGCATTAGAAATTTTAGGGATAATTTAAATCTGGTGTGAAATGGTTACCTTTTTGGCAAATAAACATATTTTTTACGTAATATATGCGTACTCAGAAGGTAAAGGTTTGAACCAACTTTTTAGAACAGAAAATTAATCGCGTTGAGAAGGATGCGTCATATTACGCGTTTTCACTTCTTTGGAATTAATTAACATGTGGTCATACTTGTACATTCCCACTCAACTACACTTAATAAAAGTTCCTCATTTTTCTGTCAACCAAGTGCAAAGAATGATTCAGCTAGTTGACCTTAACACCTAATTTGTTATGCAATTTCCAGGGGAATTACAGGCAGTCTCAAAAGTCCTCACACTTCAAATAAACAACTTATCAGATTTAGTATTGATTCAGATTAGGCCTTCCCATTCACCAACTTGCTCAGATTACCCACCCACCACCATTCTCAGATTTTTTTAAAATTTACGTAGCATTGTTGATGTGCAAACCACCACCTACCCATGCGAAATGCTATAGGTATTTCTGAAGTTTGTGAACTTGTGCGACGGCCCCTAAGGCCTCATAAGGTGTTAGTGTATACCAGGTGAACATGCAGTGTAACACTACATGTATACTTATGATAAATAACATAAGTTACCAGTGGCTACGGATGGCTCTAGATCTCAGTCAACGGGTGTATTAGTCTAAGTAAGACCTGCGTCTGATAGATCTATGTGTGTTAGTTGCGTCAAGTACAGTACAATATAACAATGAGGTTCTCTATCTGGTGTTTTATCTGCAGCATGTTGATGCCATCGAGCTCTTCTTATTTAAAAGGTTCTCTAGAAAGCTACACCCCACAGAAAATCCTGGTGCTTAATGATTACAGCTTTTGCTTTACCAGAACACATTATATATCATTAAGACAGATGCTAACACATGGATTCCTATGTGTCAAGTATAACCTGTTCCATTGTACTTTAACAAAACCCATTGAATTCTCTCGAGGGTCGTATGATGATACGTTTCTACCACTGCTAGTTAGCCCCTATTGTGGATCTGTTTGGATGCGGGAAAAATCATTATCATCTTTTAAAAAACATATTTTGATTCAGGTGACAAGAACACATAATATACAGCTGAGTATTCTACACTTTTATTTTTTCTTGGCACGCCCCATGGCCTGTCACCAGCATGGCATACTGCTCAGCTATACTAAATATAAGAGTGAGCCATATTGTGGTGCACGTATTCCCTGGAGCATCATCACCGAAGGCAATGCTTTAGTTGTACATCTGACAATCACAGAATATAAACGTTATGCTTTACAGTTTTTTTACAGCAGCTTTCACACCAACTGGATATCTGCCATAACGTCTGTATTACACATCTACAATGACGGTTTTGGTATTGTGAGAACGTACTCTACAAAATTCAAATCCTATGAATTTTATGTAATGTCACACCCAGATAATTATCTTGAAATACGAGTGATTTCAAAAACAAATTTCAAAGGACATTTCTTCACTATTCGTGATGGACCAGGCTCTTTATCACCTATCATTTTTGAATATGAAGACTTGCAGACGACGGAAACGATTATCAAAACATCGGCATTTTGGGCATTTATACAAATAATACTATTCGATTTCGACATGAGCTCATACTTGCCATTCCAAATTAGAATTGCCCAAAGCATACGTAGCTTTCCATTATGTACAAAAGAAGACATAAATGTGATTGTAGCTAAGTCAATTTTTTGGAAAAATACTGTTTGTATGGAAACATTTTATTTTGAAAAGCGATATCTAACGCTAAACGTGGAAACCTTTCTATTTTCTGGTCCGAACAAGGTAACAGATTTATCAGCCTCAGTATGTCAATATGGCGGATTACTGGTACAATTTAACGGTCGGCTGAAAGAATATGGGTTATGTGAGCCCCTTCACGATCACGTCTTTTATATTGGGAATAATTCTTTTAATCTGATATTGGTCTGGTTCAAAGTATATTCACGTGGTCTGTTCAATGGTTTTATTGGCGAGTCAGATTGTAAGGCTTATTATCCAGAGTTTGACATGCTAGCAAATCAACCAATGTATCGAAACTACGAGCCTATTTCAAAACATGGTTGCACCATATTCCTGAGTCCCTCCCCGATAGCAGAGAAACAGTCCCCATTTAATATAACATTCGGTCCGCCAGCTATTGGATCCACTGTTTTAGCATTTATACATCTCAATACTCGTCTCAGTTTATGTGAACCAGAATATTCATATGAGGAGCATGACCAAAATGTAATTATTGTCGAGACTGTGTCATCAGATAATTGGCCTCTCAATGTAGGAAGCCTAGTCAACTACACTCAGATACAATTTTCCAGCGATGTGCACAGAAATTTTCGTTTTGAGTATTTAGAAAACGCCAAGATATCTTTACCCTACACGTGTAACCCTGCGTTCAGGAGGTTACAACTGGCTGTGGTTATACAGGTATCAACCTGTGTTCTAACTCGTGGCCACGAAAGGGAACTGGTCATGAATAAAATTCCAAGTTTAGCGGACACTTGTCAACTGGCTACATATTTATTTACACCTACTGGGGTGACGAGGAAAAGTTATATGAACTTCATACATACGGACAAAGGCTATCAGACAATTGGAGGAGAAATATATGTGAATTATCGGCAATGTCCAGTTGAATGCCAAAATTATAGGTACAGTATATTCGTGAAGAGAGAAGATGAGGAAACTGTGCTTGAATATACAACACGTGTTGGCCAGGCTACATACGTAGGTCACTATCACAGAGGATTTAAGGTCACAATCCTAAAGCCGGATAAACTATGCCATCAGCATATGGAGTGTGTGCTGGAATTATTGACGAGTAATCTCGACAACAAACCTGAGGACCATCCGACCTTACGTTTCTATAAAAAAAGGTAATTATTATGAATATCCTAAATCACATTTTCAAAACGTCATATGGAAATGTTATAAAACATTATTTTATGGAATCTAGAAAACATATATAAACTTTTTTTAAGAGTTGAAGAAATCACCACTGAAAAAAATATAAAAACGACGTTTTAATAACGTTATTTTAGAACATTATTTATAACGTTATGAAAACGTCTCTAATTCGTAGAGTCGATATTATTCCTTCCAGAGCCATTTGATCTAATTATATGGCTTAAGCGTACTTGAGGCCTTTCTGGGCCATCCGATCAAATTACCCTAAAGTGGGTTAAGCCAATTTGAGGCTTTTCAGGGCCTAAATTGTACAAGAACAACGTCAAACTAGACATGAATTGTGACTTTTCAAGTAACAATAATATTTGGGCTAGGTTTTATGAATTTTTATCGCCCCATTTCTAATTTTGTTGGGTTATTTTTATTATGACAGATTGATTCGAATTTCGGTAAGAGTTTTTTGGCAGCCATTCTGAACTGGAATTTTAGACTTCGGACTTCAGACTTCAAATTTCAGAAGTCCCCACGGGACTTTTGTACTTTTATTTATATATTTATTTGTTTGTCAAATAGAATCGCATTCAGAGTGCCCAAAACACACATTGACCTGTCTCTCTGTTGACTTAATGTTCTATCACTATCCGCTATGCTAGCCCACCATTAAAACAACATTGATTGAACGTTTTGTGTTTGAATAGAATTGCAAATGTTATTTTAAGGTTTCAACTGTCCATACCTAATACACAATATTGGTTTAATACTGGGCCACTGTCTGCGACGCTGGCCCGGAATTAAAAGATTGGATAAATGTATTTTTATTATCAAATCTGGAGACTAAAGGGTAGAGTAGGTCTGGACATAGGTCTGGACATAGGGGCACCGTGTTCACCCTCCTGCCAATGATTGGAGAATCACCCGACATGTCCACTATTGAACGAACATTGGACCCAATTATAGGCCTACTGCCGTGCAAGCCAAAAGGCAATATCTGCTCACTTTACAAGTAAGCAGATACTGCCTTTTGCATTTGAAGAGCAGCATAGTGCAGTATCTGTTCACTTCACAAGTAAGCAGAAACTGCCTTTGGACTTTCAAGAGTATAGTGATCCGGAAAATCACAGGTAAATCCAGAAGAACATGCTGGATGACTTAGAAAAGTCATAGCGGTATACCTGACTACTCTGGGAATATCGTGGCCAAATTTCATGTTGATTGGATAACAAAAACAAAAAACCTGCACAGAATAAAAAGATTAAAGATCCAAAGAGAAACCATTATATTTGGGCATAGCCCAGATATAATTAGAGGGGAATTGTGACTTTTCAAGTAACAATAATGTTTGGACTACGTTTTGTGCGTTTTTGGCGACCATTTTAAATTATTTATAAGAGATTGATTGGAATTTTAGATTTCTGGGTTCTGACTTCTTTGTTGGTTTAATGCTGTATCACTGTCTGTGACGCTGGCAAAACTTTAAAACCCTCTCTGCGATGCTGGCCCCACATTGAAACATTATTGGATATAAGCATCTGTGTTTTAATTTATTAAATGTAGAGAGTACTCAAAGGGTCGGTCGTGTCGCCTCTGACAACGGGCCCCTATTTAATAATCAAGATTCATTCATGGGCTTCTCCGACATGTAAATCATTGGACCGACGTTAATCCACATAGTGATCCAGAAAATCCTGAAGAAATCCCAAAGATTGTGATGTATGACTTAGAAAAGTCATAGCACACCTCCCCAAAATCTAAGGATCATTGTGCCAAGGTTTGAAGTCGATTGGATAAAAACTCGAGGAGAAATAGGCCTCGACATAGAATAATAAAAGTGATCCATACAAAATTAATATATTTGGACCAAAACATCCAAACATAATTAACACATATGCCCAAACAAATATATTCTATTACCATTATTTTAATAATCTGCATTTTAAATTGACCTAAATATGCAAACAAGAGCCTCCCCCCCCCCTTCTTCAGATCCTGAATCCACCCCAGTCGCTGTCAAGCATATCGATAATAATTGCTAGTAATTGTATATGGGTGTGAGCATTATTGTAAATGTATCAGGATGTTATATTATCATTACACATTCTGTAATCTTAAAATACACCCGTGACGTCAGTCTATTGTTAAAACAGTAGATTCGGATCTACGAATCTACTGTTATTTTGTACTGGTCAGGTCAGGCATAGGCCTAATATACGGGTTTAACCATGAGATTGCATGTCTAATATTTTTATGGTTTAGCCATACTGACAATAAAATTGAGGTTTTATATATGCAATTTTGGAACATCTGCACATATTCTGTGTATTTTAAGAAATCAATTTCAATAGATTCGTAGATCCGAATATACTCGGCGCGAACATTCGGATCTACGAACCTATCGAATTTCGTTTTTTTCTCCTTGACAGATTGACATCGTGGAATGAAGCCAGACGCCATTGTGAGTCTGAAAACATGACTTTGCTGCAGTACACACATCAAGTTAAATACATTGGTTTGCTATTCAATGACTTCCCAGCTTATCATCAATTCGGTGAAGTAATATTCATTGGGCTGAAGAGGAACACACAGGTATTGTTTCTATATGATTATCCATATGCATTATTATTTGTGACAATATTGCTGCCATGGCCGGTTTTAGTATATATATATAATATAAATTTCAGTCATTTTCTCTTAATCAGTCAGTCGCAACACATTTATTTGGTGTATTATTTATCAAAAATATTGTTTCAAATAAAACACTAAATATCTTAAAAGTAGATGTTGGACGATTCAAATAATGCTATCATGTGAGTAGGCCTATACCATTTAACCATATATTATTATCTAATATTACTAACAATTCCTTATTTGGTATTCCATATCTATTCGAAGCTAGAATTGCTATCAATTTAATGCTCATCTGTAAGATCAGCCATCCCACTTGCAACTTTACTAACCGTTTCTCAGAATACAGTTTTTCACTCCAACCCTTAGAGTGGTATGAGAATGTGGCATGTACACACTGAGTAGGCCTAAACATGGTGACATGGGTTGAGGTTAGCTTTTACATGTGTGTAAAGGCTGTCTAATTAGCTGCTAGTGATGACAGTAGAGTAGAGAACTCACATTGGGCAAGGTTTGACAGTGTTACACTCATTCTCAGTGTTCTGTCTACGACCACACACTGACACCAGGCATTTCAAATTGTGCACGAGAAACACCCCACCATTGACCGACCTAGTTTTCAGCTGCCGGTTGACATATATGCGCCAGTCAATGAGAGAATGTTTAGCAGGACAGCGTTTTGGTATATATCGGTACTTTCCAATCATTGTATCACCTCTACCGTTAACATAATGTATTCATGACATTACTGTTATAATTTGTATTATTTGCTGCAGGGAGCTTTCACTCATTGGTTGGATAAGCTACCATTACAAGCGTCCTATTGGTACGACCCTTCCATCCATCAGCTTATTAACCTCACAACACACACAAAGAGACGAGGTCATTACACAAACACAACAAGAAAACAACTGATGAACGTGGATCTGGTGCAACCTGATATATCACCTTTGAAAAACTGTACTGCAGCCAGTAGTCAAGCGGGGCTATTAATAGTTTACCCGTGGTTGGCAATCCAATGTGATGCCCAGTATGAAGCATCATTTGTGTGCCAAAATATAGAAACACAAACTAACCAAACAACTACGTCAATGTCAAAGGTAGTTAATCTCACATGTGAGGTGGATTGGTTCATGATAAATGGGTCTGATAAGTGTTTCAGTGTATCACGACCAAACACTGCGCTGTCATACTATCACGCTCAACATATCTGTTCTAAACATAATGCTTCATTGTTTAGGGCTGAGGTAGCCCCTCGTAATGTTCCAATGACACAATGTCGTAAACTGAAGGATATAATAATACATGGTTTGTTAAAATATAGTGAACAAGAAGTGCCTGAGTATATGCGTAATATGCGACCAGAGACTTTGCCTTATATCCTGTTTGGTGAACGTTTACCTCCAGAGATTCCACAAAATCATTTGCCTCAGGTGATTGCAGCATTGTTAGACGTGGGAGCCAAGGCAGATTTTCATCACACATTTTATACAGATATAAGTAACACATGTAGTGTGGTAGAAACTTCAGTAGTCTCTCACATTACGATGCTGGGACAAGCAACGTCTGCCAAAACAAAAAGTTGGGGTGTTAAGTGCAGATCCTGCTTTGAACGTCTGAACACCTCTGCTATAATATGTGAACGAGATAGTAAACCATACATCCAGGACTGTTCAGAGAAGCAGTTCAGGTGTAATGATGGCACATGTATACTGCTTGTATATCGTTGCGATTTAGACAAAGATTGCTTTGACGCAAGTGATGAAAAAAACTGTCTGAAATATAAAGTCGGTACATCACATACAAATCTTAAATTGCCTCACCTACACGCACGAACAAAGACAATAACAGAAATACAAGTGCATACTGTATGTGATGGAATTTACTCCAATAAAACACTGATTCATGGACACAGTTCATGTTTTGAATACAGTTTGAAGCGGATAAATTTGTCCAAAGACAAAACGCTTCCGTACAAACAAGTAGACTTACATTTAAAAAATATTCATTTCACTAATTTGTATTTTGAAGAAATGCGTTTATGTGTGAATTATAACGAGAATCAGACCAGAGTAAACCGAGTTGACTCTGCAAAGCATTACAATAATTTGATGACGCAAAATGCAAAAGATCACTGTTCTCAAGTTAACCAACTGTGTGTTGTCAGTTATAATAGTCCTACACGTTGTGATCATCATCAGTATAATTACGTTTGTGAAAAGGTACTTTGTCCAGGGATGTTTAAATGTAAGAAGTATTACTGTATTCACATGTCACATGTTTGTGACGGACAATATGACTGTAAAGAAGGCGACGACGAGACATTGTGTCCATTGTCATCTTGTCCTGGATTGTTAAAGTGTCGAGGAGAGAATAGATGTGTGAGTAAAGAGGAGATATGTGATAAGACAGTAAACTGTCTGAATTCTATGGATGATGAAATATATTGTGATCAATGTCCAGTTTATTGTAAATGTGATGGTTATAGTACGGAATGTCATTTAGAAAATTCGCTGAATGACACATCATCTATTCCAATCAAATACACTAAGGGATTAACATTAACAGGTGGTCAACATACACTACATGTCCGCAATCTATATATATTCGGCTTAGTTTATATAAATGCATCATTCTGCAAAATTCACAACATCCTAATTTCCCTTCAGACAAACATAAATTCCTTTATAATAATTGCTGACTTCAAATATAACGAGCTTAAAGTAATCACATTTTTAGAAGATCGTATATTTAGGAACATCATTTTTTTAGATTTATCTTTCAATCGTTTGACCACCATAAAATATTCTACTTCGCTTTTCTTGACAAAATTATATATTTTATCTATCGAAGGCAATCCATTGAAATCAATAATAATGCGCATGTCTCATGCTAAATCAGTTTTGCATTTAATTGATATGCGATCTATATCAAATTATGTAGAATTATATACATTCTTTACCAGAAATTTGTATAACAGTCTTAACATCGTAGTGTCTGAATCAATGATGTGCTGCATATTTAATAAAAACATTCAATGCACATCAAATGGTAAAAGTAGAATATGTACGGGTTTATTTAATAATTACACGACTAAAATTATTTTTTATTTTCTTACTGTTTTAACTTTATGCATGTTACTAGTGACGATGACGAGAAGAATTGTTGTAGATAAACCATTTTCTCGAAATGTACGTCCGAGATCAGGAAATAAGAAAACATATTATGTTTTACTTTTGTCAAACTACTTGATAGCAGCCATACTGATTTCCTTGTATTTTGTTGCTTTGCTTTTGGCAGACGTTGTCCAGGTCAACCTCCTTTTTTGGACTGTAAATCCCCTGTGTCTGTTTCTGAAAATCATTCTTTATAATTCTCTTGTGCTAATTATTATGTTTAAAGCAGCTCTGGTCATATTTTTATCATTACAAATTCTTTATCCCTTCAAACATCAGAGTGGTTTTCTTAAGTGGACAGGCCCTGTTTCTTTAGTTGTCTGGTTACTAGTATATTCCTCATGTCTGGTCTCTTTCTACGAGAAATCAAACCAACAGGATTATTTATGCTCCATTGGAAAATGTGACAGAAACGACAATCTGCTTCTAATTATTGCTTGTTTTCTGACCGGTTCGTTTATTTGTTCATGTATATTGCCAATAGTAAAGACATACCTGACTTTAAAACGGCAGATAGCTCAAATGTCTGGTCAACGCACCACGCGGACACACTCCATGAATGTTGTGCATGTCACAATTAATGTTGCAACCCCGATTATTTCTGAACTGCCATTTCAATTGTGTTTGCTTGGCTTAATGGCGATAAATTTAGCTGATATCGAGTTGAATGAGTTTTGTCAATCCATATTTTTATTTGTATTACCTACCAACTTGTGTTTTTCCTTGATCCCGACATTGCTCAAGTAGTGGCATCAAGTATATATTATAACCCTGCGGAAATCACATGGAAGAATGAGCCTATTTTCTTTGTAGTCATTTATGTGTGCATGACAACGTGAAATTTGATATTATTTGAATAGTAAATATTTAAACCTTTCAGTGCGGGGACCGACTTTAGACGTCTTAATTCAACGTCCGTCTTAATTCAACGTCCGTCAATCGCCCAACTAAATTTCTCATGTAAAACAATGTGTCTCTTTTTAACTTTCACTTCTCCGTAGAATACGCAAATATCTCCCAATTAAAACTCGAATTTTATTTTACAATTTATATATAAAACCTATCATAGAATATTGCTGTATAGTTTGGGGAACTGGGTGTAGAATAAATGAAAATATCATAACGAAATTGCAGAAGAAAGCGGCCCGACTAATTTTAGATGCTGATCCATTATCACCAAGTAAAGAAATGTTTAAAAAGTTAAATTGGCTCCCATTTAAAGAATTAGTCAAGTATTAACAAGCTTGTCTGATTTATAAAAGTGCAACAGAACGAACGCCTTCTTATATTCAAGATTTGTTTATAAATGTAGCAGATTGTGTAAGTTATAGCTTCAGATCATCAGCTCAAAATAAATTGTACCTTCCAAGAGCACATTCTAAATACCTGTCATACCTAGGTGTTAGTATATGGAACTCAATCCCCAACGATATTAGACATGCAGAATCTTTGTCCCAATTTAAAGTAGGGTGTCATAAGTTACTATCAGAGCATATACAAAATATTTAGTTTTATATTTCATGTTATGTTGCATCTGCAATGTTATGTATTCTATGTACTAAATACTTAAACGGTCAATGTAAATTGTATTGTTGTGTAATTAATGTTGTGTATTTATTTAATGTTGTGTCGTATGTCATCATATTTCCAACACATTGTAATTTTATTTGAAACTTCACCAGAATATTTTTTCAATACTGTTTCTTTCAGTATGTAGCTAATGTGTAAAAATGTATTATTGTTATTATTATTCTTTTTATGTATTGTCACATGTCATATGTACGAAAATATCTATATGTCATCACATGTGCAGAAATGCAATTTTGTTTCTAATTTTGAAATCTTGTATATTTATGTGTGTTTTGTATATTATGTTGAGGGCCCCAAGACAGATGAGCTATCGCTCATTGGGTTTACCTTCGTGAAATAAAGCTTTTATTATTATTATTATTATTATTATTATTATATAAAGAGTAAAACATTCATAATGACCTGTTTATAAAAATGTATTTACCTATATATTGCACACAGGGAATGTATCACAAGATTGGGTTATTGGTAACATTGTACCCATATATACAAATAAAGGAGACACCACTCTACCAGGTAACTACAGAGGTATCAGTATTTTAAGTTGTTTTGGCGATTTTTCAGAAGCATTAATAATTACAGGCTCAGCAATTTTTTTAAAAATAATTATATTATAAGTGAAAATCAATCCGGTTTTAGGCCAGGATATTCCACTGTTGACCATTTTTTTAGAATTAAAAATCGTATTCATTGATTTTGTTTTATCAAAAAAAAAATTTTGCCTTTATTGATTTTAAGAAAGCATTTCACACTGTATGGCGTTCAGCGTTGTGGTCAAAATTAAAGATATTTACAATAATATTAAATCACCTATTGTGGCCTATTTTGCATATTATATTGATGTTAGACAATGTGAAAACCTTCATTTATATTTTCTTTATTTAATAATGATATGTAAGCTTTCTTCTTAGAAAATGGACCTAATGTATTACAGCTTGATGATAATAAATAATTATGACAATTTAGTCAAAGTGCATTTAATGCTGTATGCAGATGATAGAGCTATATTTTCAAATGACACTCAGGGTCTGCAAACAGGCTTAGATTGTTTTCATTTGTATTGTTATTCTAAATTATAACGGATCATTTGCCAAACGCGAGAAACATGTGATCGACCAGTCACAGAAAGCTATGATTGCATTCTTAAGAAGAATAGACAGTTGGATATGCCCTTTAATTTGCAGCTCGAATTATTAGACTCTTTGATAATGCATATTTTTTTAAATGGATGTCAAATTTAAGGATTTAAAAATATAACAATGATTGAGAAAATACACCTAAAATATTTAAGATACATTCTTGGTTTAAGCAATCAACACCGACGTGCATGGTATTGGGGGAAATAGGCAGATACCTCTTATCAATTTCAATAAAATGTAGAATCTCATATTATGTATAATGTTATTTATCTATATAATTGGCATGATGTGCATACATCCCCATTAGACCAGACTTGGCTAGGGATAAGGTGTCACCCGGAATGGGAATTTAGGCCACTATTATTTTCACATAGCTGGACTGTTCAGGGGCCAGAATCAACCTGTTGATCAGGTTACTGTCGCTGCTTTACTGAAATATGGCAAAAAGTGTACATGACCTATGCGCGATTTTTTTTCGATTTGGAAAAATCTAGCGTATAAAACATTTTCGCCCACTGATATCAATATATTTGATATCAACAACCAGCCGTGTGAAAATAATAGCGGCCTAATTTCCTATTCCGGGTGACACCTTACCCCCAGCCACGTCTGGTCTACATGGTCATCAGAAATATATTAGAATATATTAGACCATAGTTGTCAAACTTTTTTTGGTTATCACAAATAATTCGAGAAATTATTTCCATGGTCCACGCTTTTAACAAATCGCTTCAAGATCAATATGCACCGAAATAGAATACAATTGTTAATAATTCTTCTAAATGTTTTTTATACAGGACTTTTAAAAGGGATTTTGTATTTAAAAAATCTTACCACATTGTCACCATATAATAGAGAATCATTGTGTAAATTTAGGGCTGTTAACCATAAACTGCCAATTGAAGTTGGACAGTATAGTGGACGCCCAATATTCACTCGAAATTGTAATAAATGTAACATGGAGGAACTGGGAATTTAATTTTATCTTACAATGTCCGACCCTACCAACCTTATTACCTCTGCAGTGCCAAAATAGACCTAACACACTCAAATTTGAAAGTATTATGTCCAGTGATGCAATTGTCATTAATTTAAAATTAGTTCGCTATATTGTTTCGCATTTAAAAGATGTATTATGTATATTTGATTTATTTATATATTTAAATAGTATACCTTACAGCGCTACTATGTGACAGCATTGTGTCTAGACCTCCGTCTGCAGCCAACGTGTGCAGCATTGAGTTAAAACCACACAATTCTGTCACAGCATTTAACAAATGTAATGTGTTATTTAAATACGGATTTATTAAAACTATCGTCATGTATATTTAAATACTATACCTATTTATGATTAATCTGTTTGACTTGTATTCATCAATTTATGATTAACTTGATTAATTTGTTTGAATGTTGTCACATTCGTTTGGCATTTAAAAGTTTCCATATGTATATTTGATTCATTTGTACATACATTACATCGCTACTATGTGACATCATTGTGTCCAGACCTCGGTCTGCAGCCAGCGTGCGCAGTACTGAGGTGCCGTGAAGCGACACAATTAGTCAGGCAGAATACTGGCAAAATTTAACCTAACCTGGAAATTCATACAGAAGTTTATATCTTGATTGATTTGTGTTCAGCAGAGGCTAGAGTCATTTTTTCCACCGGGAGTACTATATTTCACCCAGTGGGAATTTTTTTATTTGCATATTTCCAAGATTGCCGCCAATTGCTAGGCTCAAATCTATAAAATGACATATATATATCTGGGCATACTTGTTCAAATTTGATGATCTTGGAGTCAATTCCTATCAAACCAAATGTCATAAGTAAAAAAACAGATTATAAACGCTTATAGTCGTACTTTATGGGTGAGTGAGTGAGTGAGTGAGTGAGTGAGTGAGTGAGTGAGTGAGTGAGTGAGTGAGTGAGTGAGTGAGTGAGTGAGTGAGTGAGTGAGTGAGTGAGTGAGTGAGTGAGTGAGTGAGTGAGTGAGTGAGTGAGTGAGTGAGTGAGTGAGTGAGCCAATCTATTCTCAAGCCGTGTAAGAGTGCACACACTGGATGAACTTTGGTCATTTGAGGCCGACATCTCACTTAATTAGCCTACCTGTGTGCTTCTTCACAGTTCACTAAACATCTCATTTATTTAAAAACGTGCAACTCTTTAAGTGCAAGTGGCACCTTAAGCCTTACAGCGCGGGGATCAACTTTAGTCGTCAGAATCTAAAGTCGCTCCCCGCGCTGTAAGAGTAAAACTATTTCTAATGACCGTAGACCCCCTAACATAGGTATTCCAATGGATCGGAAAGAGATAGCTAAGACATTTATGATGATTTATTATGATTTATTTATGATGATGATTTCAAATTGAAAATAACACTTTGTTCTCCATAATACAAAATATGTCAGCGCTGCATGGCTTAAGTGCGTGCAGCACCTTAAGCGCTTTAGGGGTTAACCCTTTAACCGCCAAATTATTTAATTTGAATTTTCACCCACTTGCAGTTGTGTCTCGCTGACGCGATCCACAACTTCAAGTGAGTGAAAATTATTCAGATTTGACAATTTTTTTTCAAATCTTGCTGGTTGATGTTACATTTTATCTTTAACATATTTAAAATGTGGTACTTAATGTGCTAATAAAAAATGAAAACCCGAATATATGCGACACCGGCGGTTAAAGGGTTGAAGCGCATTCAAACCCATTTTTACAATAAAAAACGATAAACCCTTTACCCAATAAGTTACCTTGTTAAAATATTCACCCACATCTTCAAGTGGGTAACAAGCACCTACATATGTACAATATTTTCACCCACTGAAAATATAAATAAATTACCGTAACAGGGCAAGGGTTACCTCACATTTCTCCTTCATTTTTTTGTTCCAAAAAACAACTTTATTCGTTCTTAGCTGTGAAAGCGCTTAACCCTTAGAGCGCTGACAATTTTTGTAAAAATCATGGAGACCAAAGGGGTTTTTTCAATTTAAAATTATCATAAATGTCTCAGTTAGCTCTTTCTGCTTCATTTGAATACCTATGTTATGGGTCTACGGCCATTAGAAATATTTTGTACTCTTACAGTGATCGACTTTAGTCGTCAGAATCTGACGTCTAGACGTCAGATTCTGATGACTAAAGTCGACCCCCGCGCTGTAAGGGTTTATACGTATCAATTTCGTTTCTCACAACAAGAAATAGGTTAAGATAATTTTTATCATATTATATGTGTAGATGAATATCTAAAATAAATCCCCGAAGTGCATATTAGGCCACTATATTTTATTTCACTGTTTTAGATCAGAAAAAATCTAATGAGGGAGGCGGAAAAAAACATTTGAGAAAAGAAAAAAGAAAAAATTGATTTATTTGAAAAAAATTAATCAGTGTGACGCAAAAAAAAGAAAAAAAACATAGCTGGAAAAATATCCTGAAATAAACTTGTTTTTTTTTAAAATGTTTTTTAATCCCTCAAAATTGACTGTTTTTTCGAAAATAAGCAGCAATCCAATGCGCGCGCTGCGCAGAAAAAAACGTATGTTTTTTTGGTAATGCGCGGCCTAAATCTAAAACAGAAAAAAACGATAGTGGCCTTAGGCCTATTACAATCAGGTGGCCTGACATGTACCCACAACCGGGGACCGAATTTAATGGCTTCAGTGGATAATAACAAAAAAAGTGGACCAATTATTCTGTGGGCCTTATAACTTGTAAAAAGTAAGAAATTGATATTTCGGGCTGGATGTTGTCTGATCCCTTGGGTATAGGGCCTGGGTATGGGGCCTGGGTATGGGACCTGGGTGGGAGGGGTATTTTCCATTCATTTCAATCTGGCATAAGCTTCGAATGAATGGAAAATGTCAACGAGTTAATTAAGTTATTTTAATGTAGGCCCTGTTTCTTTTCAGCGTATATATATATATATATCAACCTATCAATTGCACTTAAAATAGTTAATGAAGTTATTTTAATCTAGGCCCTGTTTCCTTCCAGCGTGTGAGGACATGGACCATAATAGTTGTTTTATTTTAGGTTCAACCCGCCTTTGCGTACTGGGATCGCCCGAGGACAGCTTGTAAATATATATAAACTCCCAACATTTTGTTGTCAAGTATAACAGTTTCAGGCAGTGTTACAGTTCTTGTGTGTGGTAAGAAGAATCTGATTATAAAACAGGTAAGTCAACGAGAAAAAATAATGTGATGAAATATTAGAAGGGACTGGCCCAGGCTAAAATCATAAAAAAATCGGTGATTTTATTTTGGCTTCTTAATATGATCAAATGATGTAAACATGTACATAGACTAGAACTGCAAAAGTTCTAGTTAGACTAGATATAGAGACGAAATTCACGTATTTCTAATTTTTGACATGGTTGTCAATAATTAGAAATTAGGAATTTCGTCTCAATATCTAGTCTAACTGGTGAATGCGCAGCACGAAAAGTGAAATTTTTTTGCAGTTCTAGTCTATGGACATGTTTACATCATATGGTCATATTAAGAAGCCAAAATAAAATCACCATAGTCATCGTCATCCACTACAAGCCGCGAATTGCTGTCGCAATTCTCGACTTGTAGTGGATGAAGATGATTTGATGTGAGTGAAAAATTGAAGAAAATTGCCATGTATTGGTAAACCAGTTTCATGGACATTTTCATTCTAAAACCCTGGGTTGTAGGAAAATTTAATCTGTTTTCAGGGATGTAAAATGATGTTTTAATGCATCGTGAGGGCTTAAAGGGTTAACCAAGATAGAGTATAAACTTACTGGGAGACAGCGATCAGAGCTGGTGCTGCTTTCTCTGGCAGTTAATACAAAAGGCCTATAAAAAAACCTTCAGATTAGTTTGTTATTAGTCATGGGGCTGATTTAATTCTGAAAACTTAGATTTTGTTACACTCCTAGAAGAACATAGGTTTTATGGTATATTTTGTTTCTTTGGTTCACCAGCTTTTATTTTAAAAATATTACCCCTTTCAAAAAATTTGTCCGAAAGACCCTTTGAGGACAATTTCCTGCAATCGCTCATAGTGCTCTGGTGAAAATGAGAACATTGCCATTTGTACACTTGTAACTGACAAAAAACATTTCAACTGTTGCAAATTTCTCCTAGAACCTATTCAACAGAGCAGAACCTTATATACAAAAAAATATTGCAGTGTAATAATTTGTGTTTACCAAAGCATAAATTAAAATTTAGACTTTTTTCTGCAAAAAAATGAGAAAATAAACTAGTTACATACATACCAAATAAAAATAAAAAAAGTGAGAAACCTATGTTCTTTGAGGGGGTGCAGCAATCTCTAGATTCAGACTAGTTCTCAGAATCAGCCGCAGGACTAAAAGTAAAAAAATGCTACAAAAATAACCTGAGAGTTAAGTAACGACTCATTTAAGGCCTAAGGGGTCTTGTCAAACTAAAAAAATCAATCACCGACCCCCCCCCCAATTATTTTTTTTAATGTACAAGAAAACCTACCAAAAAACACCAAAAATCAAAATCCGAGTTGGGGCTTGGCCCACTCATCCACTTCCAAATTTTTACCAGATGATTGCATTTGTTTTAACTTGAAAAGAACCCTATTAAGCTGGGTTAAGTTAAAGTTAATAAGTACGAACGTTTTAGAAAAACATGAGAATTAAGTAAAAACTAAGTGCAGAAAAGATGGGGACTGGGGTAAAATTTTACTACAGAAAAGGGTTGGGAATTAACCCTTTCAGCGCGGGGACCTTCTTTAGAATCTGAATCTGACTAGTCCGAAATGACGCTTCACAGACTCTGTATCGCACACAGAGTCTGTTATTACGGACTAGAATCTGACATCTGCAGACGTCAGATTCTGATGTCTAAAGACGGTCCCGCAATAAAAGAATTAAAATATTGATAATGATCGGAGACCCATAACTTAGGTATTCAAATGAACGAACAAGAGCTAACTGAGACATTTATGATAATTCCAAATAAACTCTTTAGCCAATAATTCAGGGTTGTAAGGGTTAACCTAGGAACTGACACTTAAATTGTAGTCGGTTTAAATACTAAAATAAAGTACAAATTATCAGTTTCTACTATATTTTAGTAAAGCCAGTTCTAGTAAAATAAAGTACTAGCTTATAAGCTATAGAAAATAAATAATTAATCCTGACTTATTTTAATTTTTTCAGTTATGAGAATGAAGACGCTTGGAGCGATTCTATGCCTGGTACTGATTTCAGAGGCAAACACTCAATGTGAGTATCATTACATTATCAACGGCTGTGATCATAGGATGCTAACCCCCCCCCCCCCCCCCGTCAGCGAGACACAACTTCAAGTGGGTGAAAATTCAGATTGAATAATTTGGCGGTAAAGGGTTAATGGTGGGCTACCATCTGCAATGCTTGCCTGACATACAATAATATCTGGTGTTTGCTGCTATTCCGCTCGCATGTTTATAAAATCGCTGATTTGTTATACCTCGTTCAGCATGTTCAGCGTGAGAAACTCCATGCTAACAGCGGGGTAGGGCCTACTACAAATAATTGGCCCAGTGTAGCCCAAAAAGGGGTTATTGACCGTTTGCATGTCAACTTTGGCATACTGGTCATTTTTAGTTATTTATATGTTTTTTTATACGTCAACAGTTTTGGTCATTGCATATGTGTGTACCGTGGAAATATATCGGGCGCAGCTGGACTCGAACCCGACACCCCCGGGCTCTGAGTTACCACGCTACCAATGAGGTATCCTGACGCAGCAGAGTGTGTTTAGAGGTTGCATAAAGTCGGTAGCACGACTTTCACTCGGGTCATTGTGACCGTTATACATTCATATTGAACTTTCAAGTCCTCTCAGCATTTACCTGCTTGTGACGGACATTATTTGCACAAATTTTTCCACCCAAGTATTTCACTCACTTAAATATTTCTAAGTGTACAGTACATTTATTTTTAACTGCAAGTTTTGAATTCAATGAGTAGGCCCACTAATTAAAGGCATCTCTACGATTAATTAATTGTTTTGATCTCTGTTCATTTCAGAGCGATATATTAGGGTTATTTAGTTTGTTTTATATAGGCGGTCCCATTAGGCTGGAACCCTACCGTAGCCAATCCCATGCATTCCCAGATTGCCCTTTCATGTTTTCAATTTGCCTTTTATGTTTTTCAGTCAGCTCTTCCACGTTTTCCGTGTGCCCTTTCATGTTTTTAGTCTGACTTTTCATGTTTCCAGTCTGCCTTTTCATGTCTTTAGTCTGCCTTTTATGTTTTCAGTCTGTCCTTTCATGTTTTCCGTCTCCACTTTCATGTTTTCCGTCTCCCCTTTCATGTTTTCAGTCTGCCATTTCATGTTTCCAGTCTTCCTTTTCATGTTTTCAATCCGCCTTTCATGTTTTCAGTTTGCCCTTTCGTGTCTTCTGACCCTCCTGACAGTATATACTGGATACGGACCGGAGATGGGGAGCTGGAAAAAGTGGGAGACTGTGGAGAAAATAAAAGATTTGATGATTATATGTGCGAGTGTCTAGGTGAGTAAATTAGTGCATAGATACGTAAATTAGAGTGCATATGTATGTAAATTATTGAGCATACAGAGCCGGTGGAACGGCGGTTTGGGCCGAACCAGTTTTCAGCAGAAAAAAATCAAAAATGAACAATTAATATTCTAAAAAATTGTTTACGGATAGAGTCCTTCCAAACTTAAAACCAGTCTATACTTGATAAGTTGTCCAATACTCTTTTCGAAAGGCGAAGCTGAGCCACCACGTTAATGTACCAGTATATTGTTAGGGACCCACCAGTCAATATCCGGGGCGGGGGAGGGGGGCGCTTTTTTTTATTAGGGCCTACATGTTTAGGCCTACAGTTATTGAACTAAATTATTCATTTTTTGACCCGACTTGAAATTATTTATTTAAAAACTACTCCAGTCCACCCTGGATGAATGGTGATCAATGTTGGTCCACCGTCTTCGACCCTGTCTCACGCTGGACCAACATTAAGACAGCATTGGATGAATGCACCGAGTTTGCTAGGTCAGGTGGTGGCATATATTGTGTAGGTCTGACATTGATTCCCGAATTTTAAAATTAGGCCTATATAAAAAAGCGAAGTTGGGGGGTTATGGCATCGTCTCGGATGACCGTCCGTTTTTAAACATATGTTTTAGCTCCTGAGGAATCCACTACAATTACGTATAGCAATTTTTACCAACCCTTTCTTTCCCGAAAGTGGCAAATAATGGACAATTATGAGAATAACCATAAATTTGACAGAAATTCATAAAATTGGTATTTATATATTTGTCCTAGCATCAAACAAAAAAGCGTAGGCCTAATTGAAAGAAAAACCAACCATCACCATTTAATCTCAAAAAAACGAAATTGTATATGATGTTGTATTCATTTTTAACAACCTTTGCATTCCCAAAAAGTATTTTCATATATAATGTAGATTGTTAATCACATAATAAAACAGTTAATTCGAGTTTATTTCAAAGAGCTTAAACTATTAAATTTTAAACTAATAAACTTTTAAAAACGGTTTCATTATTTTTTCTCGGATGCTAAAATATATAATCTAGATACCAATTTTTTTATGAATCTAAGTAAGTCGAATATCGCTCACATCTTACCCTTATTTACCACTTTTCGGGATAAAAGGGTGATTTTACAGCATCATATCCTTTTGTTGCTGGTTGTCGCATAAGTTTAAAATACTTTTACATTTTCTCCCAAGGTAAAACATATCCAGGTAGGCTCTAACAATTTTATAAATCTAGGTAAAATAGCTCACAATTTGTGGTTATTATGCTATTTTTTTGCTTTGGGGATGAAAAAGTGGTAAAATATTAATACAAATGATAATATCAAACACCCCAGGTATGTTTGGATACAAATTTTATGAATCTAGGTCAAACAACTCATTAATTTATGGTTATCACCCCAATTTCACTTCTATTTACCACTTTTTGGAGGAAAGGGTGGTTAAAAATTGATATAATGCTGGCGATTAAAGGGAGGTCGCCGAATTTAAAAAAGTGTTTTTGCTTTTTTCGCCGATGCTAGATACAAATTTTTGGGGGATGAAAGGGTGGCGAAAAAAGAATACAAATAATTTTAATGTCTTCCGCAGGTGCTAAAACATATATTTAGATACACATTTTATAAATTTAGGTTGAATACTTTTAAATGTATTGTTAATACCCAATGTTTACCCTCATTTACCCCTTAATACCCCAATTTCGGGCACTAATACCAGGCGGATTTTGGTGGACTTTTGATATGTTTTTCTATGTTGTTTCAAGAACATATGCTGAAAGTTTCAGCTTGTTACGAATTTGTTCCGGGTTATTATCTAATAGCCCTGGACTATCACACTTCCACTTGCAACCCACCAGCGGGCTAGCAGACGTCCCGTCCTAGCCCCGCTCAACTTTCCACGAGGCTGCCGCCTCGTTCAACATTCCATCACCATCCTAGGATCCATCTGAGACAGTGCACAGCGTTATGAAACTGTTTAATCAATAAAGCATCAAGAACATCATAATCGAGTCAATCTCAAGTTATTTATGAACCGTCGCCCAGACGGGAGTTAGAATAGGCTAGGAACTTCGACCCAAGATACTTCGTCCTATCAGACCTACGTCCCTCAGCCAACAAAGCTTTTTTTCAATATTGCTGATATCTGGCGAACTGTGCCAGATAGCTATATATAGTGGAAGTCGCATTAACTTCCACAGGTTTTTTGCCGATTCCTCATTTCAATTCCCAATCGATTTTCTTGAAATTTCACAAGCACAATTTTCTAGTTCCTCGCCAGTTACCTTGCAAATTTCGTGAAATTGTAGCGAGTATTTTAAAAGTTAAACCATTTGGCATGTAATGCAATTCAGGGCTTAAAACAGACTTTAATTTCAACCAGCTTAATGGGTTTAAAGAGGGATGTCGTAATGAGCAATTTACTACATGTCAAATCATCTGACTTTTGAACTTTTCATTGAAAATTTCCCGGTATATGGAGACTCCAAAATATTTCTTGCTAAAATTAATGAAAATCTGTTGAGAATTGACTGACAAATCGGCGAAACGAGCACTACAAGTTAATGTGACTTCTACTATAGACCATTACCATAAAACAAAAATGTGCGTTTTTTGGTAGGGATCGGCCTATGCTCTGAAAATTCACAAATCAAGAAAAATAAAAATCGGCCATAATTAATTTGTATATGCCTAATATCTGGCAAAGCTTGCCAGATAGCTAGATAAATTTCAACTCCATGAAATTGAAAATGGCTGACTTTAATATGCATAATATCGTGAAAACTGTGCCAGATAACTAGACCATTACTATGAAAAATTGTGTGGTTTGAAAGAGAGATAAGTCTATGCCTTGAAAATGTCAACTTGATCAAATTTATAATGGCCTATTTGCGACCAACATTGACGTTATGTTTTGTATTATACATTCAAAAACTGTGCTAGATAGCTAGACAATTTAGGGCCTACTGTAAAACAAAATATGAGAGTTCTGAAGAGCTGAATTATGTTCCCAGAATTAATCTCAAGTGCTCCCAAGACCAAACCAAACCATTTTTTGCGGAGTCCTTACAGACCCAATGTCATTAAAGAGCCTAACTAAAAGCAATATAATCAGATCTAGCTGATTGTTATCCCATAGATGTCGCTTAAGTAGACGATATGCAGACAGTGTTCATTTGAGTGCGATATTGGAAAATACAGCACTCGGTTAATGAATAAGGTGTGAGCCTTTAGGCAAAAACCTTCTTCTTTGAACATGTGATCTTTTTTCACTTATCGCACGAAAAATGAACGTTTGTTATTTTCTCTAATATAATCAGATCTAGCTGATTGATATCCCATAGATGTTGCTTAAGTAGACGATATGCAAACGGTGTTCATTTGAGTGCGATATGGGAAAATACAGCACTCGTTTGATGAATAAGGTGTGAACCTTATTCTTTGAACATGTGCTGTATTTTCACTTACCGCACGAAAAATGAACGTTTGTATTTTCTCACACGATCAAGTCGCATATTGTGCTCAATCTACAGTTAGAGTGCGATATGGGCTGATACCGATATACGTCTCATGGTGAAAACCACAGCACAGAGTGTGAGAAATAAATAGTATCACATTGTGGAATTCCTTTGGGTCACTTTGATTTGTGGAACCCCAGTTAGTGTATTGAGGAGATTAGCCTGTACCAGTGATGAGTGCCAGTTGTGATAAAGGAGTGGGGTACAACTTATTGACATAGACGTCACCAAAGGTCGATGTAGGCCTATATTAGCATGATAATCAATTAATATTATGCTGAATATTTATGCTTATTATGCAAGGCATATCTAAATTATTGTAACAATAAATTAAATTCGTCCGATTACGATAGGGCAAGGTAAATTAGCATAACAATCTATTTAACTGCTGCTCATTATTACTCTTATTATATCTTGAAATAAATAAGTTGGGGTGATAATTAATTAAATAGCTGTACAGTACATGATTTCAAATTTAAAAAAAACCCTCTGGTCTCCCAATTTTTTCATCAAATTCAGCGCTGTAACCCTTTGATGCCCGAATTTACTATTGTCATGTTCATCCACTACAAGCCCAAATTGCTGTCGCTATTTTCGACTTGTAGTAGATGAAGATGAATTGAAGTGAGGGTTTAATGGGTTAAGGGTTAACCCTTTCAAGCCTGAATTTACCATTGTCACATTCAATAACTAACGTTACAAGCCACGAATTGCTGTCGCAATTCTCGACTTGTAGTGGATGAAAATGATTTGATGTGGTTTAAAAATAATAAAAAATAACCATGTATTGGTAAACCAGTTTCATGGAAATTTTCGTTCTAAGACCCCTGGTTGTAGGAAAATTAGGTCTGTTTTCAGGGATGTAAAATGATGCTTTAATGCATCGCGAGGGTTTAAAGGGTTAATATTGCTGCAAAAGTACATAAATAAAGCTACTATTTATATATTTTTGAATGGGTCATTACCATTGTATTCATTCCATTATACATCATCAGACACCATGACATATGCTTCTGATAAAGATCACTTAACTAAGAAAATCCTTCAGCTAAGCCTGTCCAGAAAAAGATGATTGATAATAAAAAAGATAAATGAATTTCAAATGTTATTGCACATCTATAGATTCCATACACTAGGCAACTTAAAAGTTGGCGAGCTTGCCAGGCAATGGGTTTGTCTGCTTGACTGATTTATGTGATAGAAATAATTTGAGATAATATACTCAACATCACTTATCGCAAACACATGTAATGTATATAATGTATTTAAAAGTCTCCAGGCTTCAATCCGTTGTGATGTTCCCATGATATGCAGAATGCAGCCTAAACAGTTAACTTGCTGTTTAAAATGTGTTCACTCAACTAGAAGTGCAGTTTATTTACAGAATCATCATTAGCAATCATTTGAATTAACTTCTGAATAACCAGGAAGAAATGTTGTAAAAACAGAGCCGGCTCATTTCTAGAAGTTAACCTTTATCGCTCCAAGTTATCTTATTTAAATTTTCACCAACCGTAAATTGGTGTAGATTACTCTTATTTGTTTAAATTGATTAATTTAAATCAAACATTTGGAAATCTTAATGTTTGAACACTAATTTACTTCCAAGCAACAGTTATTTAGGGCCCAGTTATTTACGAGGGCTCATTGTATAATAATATGGTGTCTTTCATATTTATCATATATACATATGGTACCACTGGTCATGTTGTATATTTAATTTAATATTTAATATATTTATGATATATTTCATACTTAAGCCACTAACTAAGACGGCTAAGGTTGATTTGCTGTTTAATTGCAGACTTCACCGCATCGGGGGAGCATATGACTAGAGGACAGTTAGGTTGTTGTACGTGTTATTGCAAAGTTTTGTTGAGACGGCTAAGGTTGACCTGATGTATATTTATTACAGAGTTTGCCACCTCCGGGGTCCGTTTGACTGTGAGACGGCTAAGGTTGACGTGATGTATATTTATTATATAGTTTGCCGCATCAGGGGGTCCGTTTGACTGTAAGACGGCTGAGGTTGACTTGATGTATATTTCATTACAGAGTTTGCCGCATCAGGGGGTCCGTTCGACTGTAAGACGGCTAAGGTTGACCTGATGTTTATAGTGGATCAGTCAGGAAGCATCAGAGAGGACCGATGGCGCAGTGTCACGGACTTCATATGTAAACTCACAGAAGCCTTTGACGTGGCACCCAGAAAAACACAAATTGCCCTCATCGTCTTTAAAAAGAAATGTAGACTTAGATTTAATTTTAGACAACACTATAATAATGAAGATGTATGTAAGGCTGTCCATGCTATTGAATTCGAGAAAGGCAGCACTAACATTGCTTGTGGTTTAAAAAAAGCTAGGAAGAGTTTTACATCTACTATGGCAGGACAAAGCCCTGGGAAGAGCAATATAGCTGTACTGATAACAGATGGTACACATAATAAAAATAAAGAAAATACATTACCGGAGGCAGAACTACTGAAAGAACATGCCACTGTGGTTTCTGTGGGTATTACACCACAAGTGGATGAAGAATTACTGAAAGCCATCGCGACCAAACCAGAATTCTACACTTTTATTCATAATTTCACCATGCTTGACACGAATGTCGACGACGTCAAAGAGATGATATGCAACGCCACTAAGGTTATGACAACCACCATGCCATCAACAACGACAACCAGCCAGCTTCCTCCCGATGACTCATGTTACAGATGCACTGACTACGATGACCAGGGCTTTGGATTCATCGATGACCCAGATAACTCCCTGTGTCACGTGTACTGGCTGTGTAAATCTGTGGGTGGTGTGAATGAGAGGTCAGTACGTTTGGAATGCCCACCAGGTACTGTGTACAGCGCAGGGAACTCTATTAATGGCATACCCTGTGTGCACCAGTGGGAAGTCAACACAACACACTGTGTAGACAATGAAGGCAAAGGCACAATAGCGCGTGAGTACCTAGTTACAGTTGGACACATTTGAATTGGTTTAGTAATGTCACTTTTTTTCTCATAATCTAGAATCATTGGCTATATACATATGTATTTATGGTGTTTTCAGCTCAGAAGTGCCCATACATAACAGTTGGAGGTGACAACAATAAATTCTGGTCAATAAACGAGAACGGACAAACAATTTTAGCAGGAGATTGTGGTATAGGAGGCAGTTTTGATATGTCTTTGTGTACTTGCATGAACACAGGTAAGATTATAGATCAACAATTTAATGCTAGTCTGAGTAAAAGCTCGAGTGACAGAGGTAAGATTATAGGTCAGTGGTGAGGATTTAATGCCAGTCTCATTAAAAGCTTGACAGAGATAAACCAAAAATGAGGATGTGCTGCCAGTCTGAGTGAAAGCTTGAATGATGAAACATGTAAGATGATCAATACCTTGACAAAAAGCTACACAATTCTGCTCATCAAATTTGAAACTGATGAGATATTTATACATCACTGACAAGAGCGTAATGTCTGTCAAAGCTTGAAGGAAGACAGCTATCACAGCAAACACGAGACATTGACCCAATGTTGCTGTATTGTTGGGACAGACTCGCAGACGATGGCCCAACAATACAGCAGCATTGCGTTAATATCTTGTGTTTGCTGGATATTAAACTCACTCATTCACTAATCATGCCAATCAAATTTGAAATTGGTCAGTATAATATTTATACTTCATTGACAGTACAAGTCCATACAGTGCAAATATTTTATACTCTATTGATACAACCCCATGCAGTTAAAGGGACAGGCCCAGGTCTAAAATCATAAAAAAATCGGTGATTTTATTTTGGCTTCTTAATATGACCATATGATGTAAACATGTCAATAGACTGGAACTGCAAAAGTTTTTGTGCTGCGCACTTACCAGTTAGGCTAGATATAGAGACGAAATTCCCGTATTCCTTATTTTTGACATGGTTGTCAATAATTAGAAATCGGGAATTTCGTCCCTATATCTAGCCTAACTGGTGAATGCGCAGCACAAAAATTAAAAAACTTTTGCAGTTCTAGTTTATGAACATGTTTACATCATATGGTCATATTATTAAGCTAAAATAAAATCACCGATTTTTTTATGATTTTAGACCTGGGCATGTCCCTTTAAAATATGTATGCATTATTGACAATGCAACTCCATACAGTGGAAATATTTATATATCATTGACAATACAACCCCATGCAGTTAAAATATCTATACATTATTGACAATACAAACCCCATACAGTGCAAATATTTATACATCATCGACAATGCAATGCCATACAGTGCAATTATTAATACATCATTAACAATACAATATCATACAATGCAAAGTGTAGATTCTTGGCCAAATCACTGTAATTAATGGTGTGTACATAATCGCATGCCACCTCACAGTAGATTTACATATTCAATCAAGCACAAATCCACACGTTTGGGGTCGCTCAACACTTCATGTAATAATTTTATTTAATTGTCCTGACTATTCAATGCTACTGGGGCTGACATTTCATACTAACAAAATGTCTTAACATATCATGAATAGGGTGGGGCGGGGTGCAGACAGTCACCTGTGTGATTTATTATCTGTCGTTTGAAGTATACTTGTACAGTCGCTGTGTGTTTGTTGACACCAAAACCCATGCTTGTGGTACATTGACTTGGATATATTGTCAGTCAAAGCACGATGGAAAAAAATTGTTTTTCTAGTTGTCTGCCGCTGTCGTTTACACATCAGATTTGAAGATACCTTTGAAGATAAAAGCTGCAGCCAAGGCCACGTGACTCAAGAAGGACCAGTTGATGTGTATTTTTACCAATCAGGGTATTTTAACCTGGCAGGGGCATTTGATGGTTTATAGTGAGTAACATTGTCTACCTATAGTTTGTACGATCGATGATAGCAAAGTATCGTAGTTTTATTATATGCTCCGTTATACCGTGACCGATGGTAACGCAGGTTACGTTGTAATTTACGTTACGTTGTTCCATTTAAATAGCCTTGATTATGCTATATGACAGCAGATATAATGTATAGCCCAAGAGAGACAAGAGAGCTGCATTATTGACAGTTCTAGAAGCAGGTGAGGAGAATAAAATATATTAATCAATTGTTCTAATTAAAAATATTTCTCTACAACGCGAGCCCTGGTCAGAGTATCACAAAAAATAATTAATTAATTAAAAAATGGTTGAAAATAACACCTGATTAGGTAGGACACAAATGTTATGTTGATAGCCGCATTTTGAGGAAAACACTCTCAATATAGTGTAGCCTCATATGTCACAAATAACACTTTCGTGCAAATTGTCTGTTAAAATTGATTTTTCATAATATCATAAAGATCAAGAAAAAGAGGGATTGCATTTTTTTATAGGTCGCGAAAAGGTCTAAAATGGCGAAATCCAAGACGGCCGCCAAAGTATATAAAAATAAACATATTTACGAATAATTGTGCAACTACATACTCTAGAAACATAAATAATATGTGTATTCTTATGTTTTCAGGTATGGGAAAGCCAATTCTTTCATTTGTTTTTAGAAAAAAATATTGTTAAGTGTATATTTGTGCAAATATGAGCAAAAACAACCGGATATTGCAGTGAAACTGGGGCTAACATTGCTTTGGCTGATAATTTTTTTTTCTGTTTTGATTATGCTTGTCTGGTTCCCCTATGGTGATATCTGGGCGGATGTGGAACTCTCATCCTTGTGGATGTTTTGTAAAACAAGAAATTCAAAATGGCTGCCATGAAATCACTAAAGAAATATTTTCCATAATATTTTTATCAGGAACTACAAACAAAAGAAATCCTACTATTATTCGACATCGTTATAATGCCTTAAATGCTACGATAATTTTATTATATATATTCCCAAGTAAATTATATACCGGCACATATATTCATTATAGGCTAGGCGTGTAGTTAGCTTACTCATTACTGTCTGGGGGTAAATGCCCTAGACATGCCCAGAACCCCTTATTGTGCGAGCGAAGGAAAACACTCTCAATAACCCACCATGCCCTATCACCCCCACCCTCACTTCATGATCTGTACATCATTCATCTCATCAATTGACTACAACATTTTTATCGTATTACAATGTCACTTAAAAAAACATTTGTGCCGAAAAGTGACGTAAAACAATGATTTAGTAGTAGTTAGTAGTAAGCCTATACATCACCCATAAACATAACTAACTGCATGATAGGTTAGAATATGAACCAAGCGTAATTGTTCAGATACACTGAGGTTCCCTTTCTCGATGGATGCTTTATAATGTCAAATCATAGAAAATCCTAATAAATTCATTCCAATCTGGTATATTCTGCGAATAATTCTGAATGGCAAGACGTCAAATGCGCAACTAACACTTCTGGAGGCTAAAAATGCTAAATTATGTCATGTTACATACTAAATTAGAAAAGTGGAAGGATAACTGAACTATTTGTCATATTTAGATATTTACACAGATCAACATATGCATATAGGTATTAATCACTCTGTGCTATATATAGATTATTTGCAAAAGGTCTGACAGAACACGGTCATACCATACTGGGTATGCTAAAGAAAATAAAGATTGCAGGGTTGGCCTTTACAGTAACAAACAAATATGATACCAAGGACAACCTAAGGTGATTGCAAAGTTCGACAATAACTCTTCGTACATAAAACAATTATTACGCAATTCTGGCATTTAGTTGTCATACAATCTAAACTATCCTCCGCAAAACATATTTTATTAATTTGTAGCATCCAATTCATTTATGCAGCTAGGCCTATGTTTTTCTTCCAACTTGGGAGAGTTGAAACTAATATTGGTCATAATATTATGGTGATGGCAAAAGGCGGCAGCACCATCTGGATCTTGCATTGCTGTTGTGAAATTCCTGGAATGTAAGTTACGAGCAGGCCTAATGTATCCTTGTGGCACGTATGTCTGAAAAATTTACTCAATATTTATTGTGTTTGAAGTTAAGATGATCTTAACCGTGTATGGGTCTGGCCTTGAGTTACTTAGCGTTAGAGTTACTGCCCTACTACGATAAATCATTTTAATTTATTGCAGAATGTTATTTATAATAAATAAATGTACGGTACATTATTCAATTTGAATGAGAATTAAACGAGATAATCTGAAATAAAAGAAAATTAATCTGAAATGAAAGAAAATTATTATCTAAAAAGCTATTATAGCTATGATCATGATTGTGTAAAGTCATTATCCTTAAATTTATATTTTATATTATAATTATGTTATATACGTAATTATGTCAATAACCTTATGAAAACTGTTATCGGTACATTTAATTCAATGATACCTCAATCTTACACTAAAAAATAATACAAGATAGACATGGAGATGCAATTATAATATGTAATGGCGAAACGTGTGTGAAACGTGAATCCAAACTACCGTACGTACAGAGGCGAAGCTTTTTTTTAAGAGTTGAGCCGGAAAACCACTCTCAGAAACACATACTTTGTTTATAATTATCTTCTTTTTCGATATATACTTAGAGAAAGGATAGTTCCGCAAATATAAGCAGCAATATATTAAAAATTCTGACTGGTATTGTAATATCAGATAAATGAAGTATGTGAATCAGGCAGATGTGATCATAATTATAAATCACAGATTATTCAATCATTGCATGAATCTATGCACATATAATAATGCTAGTAACATAAAGTAAATCAAGTTACTTGTTTTCAGAGTGGTAAGCATAACACTTTAATCAGTTTTGTCATAATTATTACATTCTTTGACTGCTAGAATTAAAAAGAAATTGTAACCTTCACGTGTTTTTTATTGCAGCATTCCCAATAATATAATTATATAGCTCCATGTTCGACATGTTTGAGGTCCCGACTCGAGTGTAGGTTCAAAAATGTAATATTGACGTTTGAATCACATATTTTTTAAACTTCCACACTATCGTTATATATTTATTTTGCAAACTGAAGTTTACTTTGTGCCAGAATGTATTTTAGTAGCTGTCTTTGTTATTTCCTTGTATTGAAGATAATGTTTATGTAATATTTAAAAAATGATAATTAATTGAATCATATTTCAGAAATTCGTTGGTAATATAAATCATCGGGGGGGGGGGGGTGGTGGCTGAGGTGAAAATAAATGGGTGAATAAGTGAACGAATGACTGGGGTATTCGAACATTTTTGCACATATAAATGAAATGAATCGGGCTTTAGGCCACCTTTGTGCACATATAGCCTAAACTGGGCCAGGAGAACCTCCTGAGGATGGTGAGATGATTGAGATGACACTGTCCTCCAGACACAGGATTCGAAATTCGAGCCCTGGCGGTCTGAGGCCGAGCACGCTACCTCTCGGTCACGGAGGCTCCCCACAATACTGACTTTCACACGTGGATGGGGAAGAAACATTTTTGTTTCTTTCAAACCGCCGAGACCGGGAACCGAACCCCGAACTCTGGCGTGAAAGGCAGCGGTGCTAGCCACTACCCTAGGGCCCTCGCCCTTTGCACATATAAATTATGACTAAACTGAACCAGGATAACGTTCCGTGTACATGGTGTAATAGGGCTGTACCATTTCTGTATTTTCAAGAGGTGACATATGTGGTATATCTAAGGGTATGAAAATCACACGTACTGCATATTCAAGGGTCAATAAAATAACATGTGTTTATTCTAAGGCTGCTTTGTGTCTCGAACATTAGTCCTAGATGAGTGTGCTGCGCAAAAAAGAGGGTTTTCATGTTTTTAGACAGTGGCAGATAGTTTGTTAAAACTTTTAGGGTATCCCGAGCATTGTGTCTATTCAGAAAGGGTGTGTTATTGTCCAAATCTGTATAGGCCTAATACGCCAGAAACTGTATAGGGCCTGGTTATTTTCGGCAAAATTTGTATATTCACAGGTATATTTTCAGCCACAAATGTATATTCAAGTCTCTAAGCATTTGACTATCCTGTCTGCACACCGAACCCAAATTTTCACCGAGTGCACCACCCCCTATAAGGGGATAACCTCCTGAGCATGATGAGATCTAACTTAATTGGCCCTGCCCTCCACATAGTATCTTAAATTCCGTTCAAGGCCTAGCACACAACCTTTCGGACAGGTAGCAGATAATTTATGCTATGTTTTTATATTTTGTTGGTTAAAATTGAAAACAAATCAATTTTAAACTGTTTATTTCTGAAATATAATGGTATTATTAGTTTCGTCGGCTTAAAAACTATACAAATCGATATATTATACATGTTTTTGTGTTCAATATTTCAAAAGTTATGGTGAAATAGATAATATCTTGGAAACATGGCGGCCATTTTGGATTTAGTCAATTTTCATAGATTTGAAGAGTTAGAAAAAAATGCAATCCCTTTTTTTATCATCACTACTATGTTCTGAATGAGAAAAAACAAAAAAATCACTTTTAACAAACATTTTGCACGAAAATACATAAGGGCATATCACGTCATCATCTGTATAACATTTTATATGCGAATTGCACTGCATCAACGTATTACAAAGTCACTTGTTTAGGTTAATGTGATAAACAGTGGCTGTAATATTTAACCCTTAAAGCGCTGAATTAATTTGTTAAAAACATCGCAACTAAAGTTTTTTTTTCAATTTGAAATGATCATAAATGTCTTAGTTAACCCTTTCCGATTCATTTGCATACCTATGTTATGCATCTACGATCATTATAAATATGACTATTCTGACGACTAAAGTCGATCCCCGCGCTGTAGTCCTAAGGATTAAGCTAACATTGATTTACAAATGTAGCATAATAAACCATGTTGACAATATATCAAACTAGCTTTAACCCGTGCCTTAAAATTTAATGCTAGTTCTAATTTAATGATTTACAGCTCACTCTACAACAACGGGGCTCATCTGAAGGCGTGGTCTTTGAATGGAGCGTACTCGTCTAACTGTCTTAGCGGAGGGCTCTATTCACTGTCCGTCTCGCTGTGGTTTAGGGCAGACGGTCCCCTAGACAGGCTACAGGGACTCCTCACGTATGGGGACTGTTTTGATGACAGTCCCAGTTACTACATCTGGCTGGATCATGACAAAATCTGCGCAGGACTTAACACTCATGGATTCCCCAATGTGGAGATATGCATGCCAGAATTTATATATGTGAGTTATCTAAGTTACTTTTCTATTTCCTAATACCATAAAATCCCTTGTAAACTACCATTGCTGAATAATTGCAGACATAACAAATGTTTTTAATATGTACAATTTATTTGTGCTCCGCTGTTTTACAATCAATTTCCTGTAAAGAAGTGCTGTCTAGTTTAACATGGAGAATTATCACGATTCATGACATATCTGCAATCATTTTATTTTCATTCAATTAGTGTTGGAACAGCTGCACCAGCAGAATAGAAAATTGCCATAGTTTTTGTGTTGCGCTATTTTACAAACAATTTTCTGTGAAGAAGTGCTGTTTAGATTTACATGGAGATCTATCACTATTCATGACATAATTATCTGCGATCATTTTATTTTCATGCCATTATGTTGAAACAGCTTTGAAATCAACTATTTTTTTCAGATCTATCCTCAAGAATGGTACTATGTAGTGTTGACATATGACATGCCTGACCTGAGCCTGAGAGTGACCACAGCGTGGGACTACTTACTGTGTGATCATGGTTTCCCTGCACGATCTTGCTTTGTGGGGTATCACGCCAAACAATACGGTAAGTTAAATCATCCCTTTGGATTTGAAAAGGTGTATCTGCCACTTTGTAAAGTTTTATATCCAAAGCCGAAATATCATGGTTTCCCAGTGCAATCCTGCCTTTTGTGGGGTCTCACACCAAGCTATGCAGTAAGTTAAAGATCATGGTTTCACGCCAAACAACACAGTAGGTTGAATCGACCTCTTGTATATAAAAGGGTGTATCTGCAGGCTTCACATGTCCAATCTTGACCAATCCTTAAAACGCTGAAATATTTTTGTATAAACCATGGAGACCAAAGGTTTCAAATCGAAATCATCATAAATGTCTTTGTTAGCTTTTTCTGTTTCATTTGAATACCTATGTTATGGGTCTAGGGCCATTATAAATAATTTGCTCTTACAGCACGGGGATTGTCTTTAGACGGATTCTGACGTCTCAAGTTGATCCCCGCACTGTAAAGATTAAAAATTCTATTATTTTTTTTAGATTTACAGCTTAGTTCAAAGGCAAAATGATGTGGTTTATTTTTATTAGTTACCCAATCTCTAATGTGGTTACAACCTTTGTTGTAAATCTAATGTCTCGTCATAAAATTCAAAGCGGGTAAATGTTTGTCTATCTATACATTATTGTTATTTGTCACCAGGTTGTGTGGCGCCCAAGAACTGCGGAGTACAGATTGGATTAACAGCAAAAGCCAAGAATCCAGATGACAACTTCTTCAGGGGCCTTATTGACGAGGTATGTAATTAGCATCGTAATGCACCTGTAAAATTCAAAGTGTGACACGTGACACGTTCTATCGTTTAGGTCTATCAGTCCCCTGTCATTTATATAAATCAAATGACATATTCTGAATAAATACATAGGGGGACGGCGTGTTCTACCGTTATGTCTTTCTGTCCCCTGCCATTTATATAGTGGGACACGTGATTCTACTGTTTAAGTCCATCAGTCCCCTGCCATTTATATAGTGGGACCTGTGATTTTACCGTTTAGGTCTATCAGTCAGTCCCCTGTCATTTATATAGTTGGACACATGATTCTACCGTTTAAGTCCATCAGTCCCCTGCCATTTATATAGTTGGACACATGATTCTACCGTTTAAGTCCATCAGTCCCCTGCCATTTATATAGTTGGACACATGATTCTACCGTTTAAGTCCATCAGTCCCCTGCCATTTATATAGTTGGACACATGATTCTACCGTTTAAGTCCATCAGTCCCCTGTCATTTATATAGTTGGACACATGATTCTACCGTTTAAGTCCATCAGTCCCCTGCCATTTATATAGTTGGACACATGATTCTACCGTTTAAGTCCATCAGTCCCCTGTCATTTATATAGTTGGACACATGATTCTACCGTTTAAGTCCATCAGTCCCCTGCCATTTATATAGTTGGACACATGATTCTACCGTTTAAGTCCATCAGTCCCCTGTCATTTATATAGTTGGACATGTGATTCTACCGTTTAAGTCCATCAGTCCCCTGCCATTTATATAGTGGGACACATGGTTCTACCGTTTAGGTCCATCAGTCCCCTGCCATTTATATAGTGGGACACGTGATTCTACTGTTTAAGTCCATCAGTCCCCAGCCATTTATATAGTGGGACCTGTGATTTTACCGTTTAGGTCTATCAGTCAGTCCCCTGCCATTTATATAGTGGGACACATGATTCCACCGTTTAAGTCCATCAGTCCCCTGCCATTTATATAGTTGGACATGTGATTCTACCGTTTAAGTCCATCAGTCCCCAGCCATTTATATAGTGGGACCTGTGATTTTACCGTTTAGGTCTATCAGTCAGTCCCCTGCCATTTATATAGTTGGACACATGATTCTACCGTTTAAGTCCATCAGTCCCCTGCCATTTATATAGTTGGACACATGATTCTACCGTTTAAGTCCATCAGTCCCCTGTCATTTATATAGTGAGACACATGGTTCTACCGTTTAACTGCACCGAATATAAGAAAATCTATAACCCGTTTCAGATGCAGGAATTCCAAACTTCCTATTGTACTCGATAGTTTGTGTGCTATTTCACGTGATAGACGTACCTGCACCTTATGTCACAACAGATCCATTGGTGATGATTATCATTATCTTTTCGAATGTGGGCACTTTGAAAGAGACAGAAAAAAATTAATAAGCTGCTATTTTATGATAAACCTTCAACATTTAAAATGCATGAATTAAACTCAAGTGAAAACCGGGAGTTATTGTATCACCTAGCACAACTTATTATTATTATAAATAACATAATGAATGGTTTAAATTAATAACGATTGGCATGCCCTTGTCACAGGTATGTTATATTTACTCACCCTGTATTGCACACCTGGCTTCACATGTCCTACGGGATCCTGAATAAATTACCTTGTTACCTTGTTTAAGTCCATCAGTCCCCTGCCATTTATATAGTTGGACATGTGATTCTACCGTTTAGGTCTATTAGTCCCCTGCCATTTATATAAACCAAATAACATATTCTGAATAAATACATAAACCCTTATCTTTTTTTACTGGATAGTCACGTTAATGACGGCCTCGTCGGGTTGAGGTTAAAATCAGTGTACAAACGTTACTTTCGAAGGCGTGACACGCTTCGCGTTTCAGCTACCTTTTTAATGGTTAACGATATGCTTGTGATGATATTCTATTTTTGTTTCAGGTTAAGATTTCCGACATTGACACTGACAAAGATTGCGCCCGATCTTTCCGAATATAACCAAGAGATAGGACAAACAGCAGAGCAAAGCAGACCTGACCGCACAAGTGAAACGTTATAAACACAAGGAAGCGCTGAATTAATTTTGTATACACCATGGAGAACAAAGGTGTTTTTCAATTTAAAATTTATAAATGTCTTAGTTAGCTCTTGCCAAGTCATTTGAATATTGTGGACGACCAATATAAATATTTTTACTCTTAAAGTGTGGTGATCTTTGGACGTCAGAATCTGACATCTACAGACGTCAGATTCTGACATATAAAGACGGTACCCGTGCTGAAAGGGTTAAGAGAACCCCGTATCATTAATATTTAGAAGTTGCTAATTTACTTTTTTCAATCCCGAAATTATTATAAATAGAGATGGCGTGGAATAAATATTGTTGTAAAAAAAAATAGTCAGGCACTGATATACGATAACATGCATTCTATAACATCACAATCTAGCAGAAAAAATATTACTGTCACTGTTTTTTTACTACTCTCAGAAGCCCTGCTCTGTCCACTCGCGATACATAATTATATATATTTAGATATTTAGGCAGTTTTTCAATGTAGCCATATTATTTTGAAATAATAAAAAGCATATAAAATAAATTATAAGTCTTGTTTTTATGTTAACTTATATAGCTTATACAAATGTCTGATACATATATTGGAGCATGTGTGATGTGGATGGATGGTGCTCAAAATGAATAGATAATGCCAGATTATATTCGGGGAAACAACCAGAACAGATAAAGAAACGTTCATGAAGAACGGGAAACGTCAATAAAGGACAGGAAACGTTAATAATGGAACAGAAAGGTCTATAAAATACAAACAACGTCAATCAGGACGTGCAAAGCGACCACAAGGGATGGAAGAACGTCAATAAGGATCGGGGATGGTCGACATGGGAAGGAAAACGTCAATAGAGAAAAGTGGCGGTTATGATGATGACTTTCGGAGAGTAAAGGTCACTTTATATATGATCAATACTAGTATACGAGTCCCCGCTTGACCTCCGGCGTACAATCATGTCAGTCGACAATGTGGGTTAGTCTTAGAATAACAACTGGCAATGATTGAATCAGACTCGTTTATTTGATCAACATACATAATTTATGATACAACGTGAGGGTATTATAATTTTGATCAGGAGACATTCACTAAGACAAAAGAATGCATGGAGGCTAGCGTGAAGGCCACCTACAAAAATTAACACATATAGACCAATTAATGCATGGAGGCTAGTGTGAAGGCCACCAGCTACAAACATTAACACAGATAGACCAATCAATGCATGGAGACTAGTGTGAAGGCCACCTACAAAAATTAACACATATAGACCAATCAATGCATGGAGGCTAGTGTGAAGGCCACCAGCTACAAACATTAACACAGATAGACCAATCAATGCATGGCGACTAGTTTGAGGGCCACCTACAAACATTAACACAGATAGACCAATCAATGCATGGAGGCTAGTGTGAGGGCCACCTACAAACATTAACACAGATAGACCAATCAACGCATGGAGGCTAGTGTGAGGGCCACCTACAAACATTAACACTAATAGCCCAATCAATGCATAGATGATATATATAGCGTGAAGGCCACCTACAAACATTAACACTAATAGCCCAATCAATGCATGGAAGCTAGCGTGAAGGCCACCTACAAACATTAACACTAATAGCCCAATCAATGCATAGAGGATATATATAGCGTGAAGGCCACCTACAAACATTAACACTAATAGCCCAATCAATGCATAGAGGATATATATAGCGTGAAGGCCACCTACAAACACTAATAGCGCAATCAATACATGGAGGCTAGTGTGAGGGGGGCGCCTACAAACATTAAAACTTTAACCGCCGGGCACAATTAAATTCGGGTTTTTAATTTTTTTATTAGCACAATGTATACCAGCTTTCAAACATGTTAAAAAATAACATTAATCAACAAGATTTCAAAATCGATGACCTCCGCTTTGTCAAATCTGAATAATTGTCATTCACTTGAAGTTGTGTATCGCATCAGCGTGACACAGCTTCAAGTGGGTGAAAATTCCAAATAAATAATCTGGCTGTTAAAACGTTAGCACAGATAGTTCTCTAAACTTTTAGAATATTAGTACACATCGTATTTTATATAGAAAATGAATATTTTACTGAAAAAAATAATACAATATTTGTCTATCAGTATATATATAAAAAATAATGGATATATGAATCCCTATGACAACATTAATTTTGTACATAACATAATACCCAGAAAACACGAGACATTGACTCAATGATGCTTTAATGCTGGTACGCCGTCTTCGACGTCGGCCCAACATTAAAGCAACATTGAAACAATGCCTCGTGTTTGCTGGGTAGTGTAGAAATTGTGACACAAAAATCATCATTGTGAAATATCCCGGTAACATGCGCGGTCGTCAGGGTGACGTGTAACATGTGGTCGTCAGGGTGACGTAGGCTACTAGGTGTGTGTGTCTTTAGCACAAATATTAAAGGTGATCTATCACCCCTTATATAGTATGAATAATTTTGTGACAAATAAATCAAAGTTGCCACAAGATGGGGCACAAGTGTGTCCTTATATGGGGTGATAGGCTATCATGTGACCCTCTGAGAATCACATGATAGCCAATCATCCCATATATGGGGTGATTGGCTATCATGTGACCCTCTCAGAGCCAATCTCCCCATATAAGGACATAATTATTCATACCATATAAGGGGTGATAGATCACCTTTAAACAATAGTATAATAAATAGACATCAGTAGGCGATGCTGCCCAAATTGCTACCTCATAATAATACATACCACGGCTTTCAATGGCAAGGTGTAGGGCAGCGCACTGCTTTTCAATGCGAGTTATTGTTGTCATGAATTCGATTATAAATTATTGTAGGTAAAACATTTTTGCAAAGAGTAGTGACAAGTCCTGTATAACTTGAATTGCATAAAAGAGTTGGAAAGAGGAACTAGTTTTCGAATAGATTGTACTATTTTCGTTCAAATCATTTCACTCATGATCTATAGCGTGTAATTCCTATATTTCATAACGGGATCTGCACAAAATAGAATCATAAACATACGAGCATGTATGTATATCATGGCTCCAGAAGTCTCGGAAGCTGGAAGTCGGAACTCCGAAGTTTGAAACTGAAAATTCGACGTCAGAGGCTGGCTTGTTTTCCAATTTGTTTAAAAGTATCAATTGGAAAACTAATAAAGCAAGCATGTAATGCAATAAAAACTCAATCAAGTTAAGTTAGCATACCGTCTGTCTTAAAATTAGCAGAATTATCTGAATGCATGTTGTAATGCTAAATGTCATATCATTCAATGCCAAGAAGATCACACTTCATGACGGGGTGACTGTTGTAAGCGTTCACGTGAATCAACCAGAAGCGTGAGGTGTAAACTTGACTGAACATCATGTAAGCCGTGCTATCAGCATCATATCCGGCTGACAGATCCTCCCTAACAACCACATCCTGGTACGTGACGTCATCATGGGACGTGGTCACAGTTACCATGGTTACATAATGAACTGTGTATGGATAATCACATCGCTTTTTGATCATCATGCCTTTAATTAAATACTCTGCAGGTAAAGCGATTGCCAACCATGGATTGGTAAGATCGGCGGAGCTAGCAGCCCAACCACAACATATGGTAAAATAGTTATCAATCCTGGCTCTTTGGGCCTCATGACCAGGTAGCTGATAAGACGAGGCGGTGTACACACTGTCTGGTAAATTGTGGGTCTTAACAATAGGCTGCAGAAGAATTATACCAAACTCCTGTGCTATGCATTCTGTCTCCATCATCAGACGTCTTCTGTAATGGGCTCCATTCACAGGAGGATCTAGATGCTGCCAATTCTCCCAGTGAGTTTCCATGACATCTCCAGTGATCACTACAGAAGAATGACACATACAGCTCATCTGGATCATGTCTGCTTGTTTTTTAGGGTAGCAGGTCCTGTTCCAGGTTCCATCAGGACATGCAGGTAAAGCTGGCAGTCTGTCATGAGGAACATAACACGTGGCCGCTGTATTCTCACCACTTGCCTGACATACGGCGAGCTCCATGGACAGATCGATCTGGTCACAAGACGGAGAAGTACGATTAATCAAGGCGGCCATCTCAGATCTCCTCAAATGTTTATCACATGTATCACTAGACGCCGCTACCCATCCTATGGTGGTCATCAAGATAACGACAACTAACTGTGAAGAACACATTATGTCACATCTAACACTGTATATATATAGGTATATTGGTATTTAAAAAAACGCACTTAGGGTTCAGCGAACAGATCCTGTGTCTGTCCACTGAATCTTTAGTCTGGCTCATGTAAATCCCATAACAAAGGAAAGTCATGTATAAATAATAAATACAGTAGCAATGGACCATTTCACGACGAGGGAGAGTGATAATGAAAAGGGGTTTGAATTGTTAATATAAATCAATATATGATCCATAGCATAATACATACAGGACCCATGTGCAGCGGATAACATATGTCACTAGGCCGACTATGTTGACCAAAACAGGAACAAATAAATAATTAAAATCGTCCATATAGTACGTGGGTTGATAGAATGAGATGAGCATAAATACAAGGTCACCAGTGAATGAGAGGTGACACCACTTTTATACATTTATCAGATTAATATATGAGGCATAGCCAACTAACTAGCTGGGGAGGTCGCCTGTCACAGCCCGGCTGACCAGCTGCCTATTGATTTAAATAAAAGTAGTAATTTGATGTTTGCCCACCGCCATCTGACTGTCTAGTTCAACTTGTGACACTGAAAAAGCGTCTGACCGCCACTTCTAATTTTTTTTATGGTCACGTTAAGAAAATATAAACAATTACAAATTTGAATCGATCTGGCATGAACAGTATAAACGGCCGCCATTTTGTTTGAATTTTTCCAATCTATAAACAACATTCAGCTCCCTGTCTGGAAACAAAGTGTCATACAGGCATCCCGTCTACCATGTGACGCTGGTCTATTGTTGCCAGCACCAAAGTCGGTGGGCCAGCATTAATAAGCAGCTTTAGATCAGTGACAATAGGGACCGGCAAATATCGATAGGGGACGGGACACGTCAATAAGAGAAACTACTAAAAGTGGCGGGGCTGATGATTACTTTCATAGAGTAAAGGTCACTTTATATATGGTCCCCTTGGAAAAGAAAGGGTGTATCTGCCACCCTTTCATATGCAAGGGGACGAATTATGGTCATGCCAGCCGACAAGGTGGGTTATAGGCTGTGTTTTATTTATCTGTGTTTTAGATCAGAAAAAATCCAAAATCTGATGAGGGAGGGCGGTAATAAAATGAAATTAATTATTTTAAGTTAATGAGGTCGACGAAAATACAAGCAAAAACACATAGCTGGAAAAAAACTGTTTTTTTTTAAATCTTCCACAATCAAATACGCGGGCTGGGCAGAAGAAAAACACATGTTTTTTGGGATTGCGCGGTCTAAATCTTTTGCGCGTGCTCATCTAGACCTACAACAGAGAAAAAAACATATAGTGGCCTCTGAGTATTAGAATAACAACTGGCAATGTTTGAATCAGATTCAGATTAATTGATTTGATCAAAACAAGTCCTGTACCAAGACCCAATCAATGCAAGGAGGCTAGAAGTATTTTTAAACTGGAAAAATCCACTTATAATCCCCCCCCCCCCCCATGTATAGGGCCTACACACAAAATATGATTATTACTGACGTTTTAAGTAGAGCTACAGTTATGCCTACATTTAAAGTTTTTTTTATAACACTAACATCACTAGCAGATGAAGGGTTAATTTTAAAAATTATACTGGCGTCACTAGCAGATAAAGGGTTATATTATCCGGATAAAGGGTTATTCTCATAACTAAACTGGCGTCACAAGCAGACAAAGGGTTAATCTCTGATAGGCGCCTACTAGCGCCACTAGCAGATAAAGGGTCATTTCTATAATATTAGCGACACTAGCAGATAAAAGGTCATTTTATAATACTAGCGTCACTAGCTGATGAAGGGCCATTTATATAATATTAGCGTCACTAGCAGATAAAAAATCATTTTATAATACTAGCGCCAGTAGCTGATAAAGGATTTTTTTCTTTATAAAACTAGCGTCACCAGATCAATGGTTATTTTCATAATATTAGCGTTACTAGCAAATAAAGGGTTGTTATCAATTCGTCAAATTCAACAACGCAATTTCCCATGTGATATTCCTTGATAAATAATGATGGTGTAATTATTTTACCTGGTAAACTCAGACACGCGATAAATAATGTTAGCTGTGCATATTCACTAGCAGTGGCGGATCCAAGAATTGACAAACGGGGGGCGGGGCGCCGATTTTTTCAAGAATTTATACACGCCACAGCCAGCCTCGTATGCTCTAGAGGGGTCTGGGGGCATGATCCCCCGGGAAAATTTGTAAACTGAGGCCTCAAATAAAGAGTTCTGGAGCATATTTCGACCGAAATATGGCCGGTTTTTTTTTCTAGGACTCTTAAGGGGAGGGGGGGCGTGCGCCGGCTGCGCCCCATCTGGATCCGCCACTGACTAGACTAGAGGCCAGTGAGTCTCGTTTTAAACCCTTTCAGTGCGCGGACCGACTTTAGGCATCAGAATCCAATCTAACTCTGCTAAAAGGAGGTATTACAGGGTTCCCATTGAAAACTGGAAACAAAATTCCATGATTTTTCCATGATTTCTCCATGATACCAGGTTATTTTTCCAGGAAATAAAATAGTATACAATTCTGTTTTGGCTTCATGTGTAATTTGCCTGAATTGTTATTACCGTATTCGCCTAAATTGTCTTTACGTCAAAATATTTGGGCACATGCAACCACCAGTAGTCAAATATCAGGCTAAAAAAACACAAGTGATACAGAATAAATTCTGCAAATTTATTCTGATATTGAAAAAAATGCGGATAACTGAAACAAAATCCCATGATTTTTCCATGAAAATGTCCTTTTAATAGAATTTCCATGATTTTTCCATGCATGGAATTTTTAGAGGCCGAATTCCAGGTTTTCCAGGTGAGTGGGAACCTTGTATAATTACACACGTTCCTAGCTCTTTTTGTTAAAAATGATATTTTCTCTTACTTTACCTTGAAATTGACCTCTTGACCTTGAAGATGACCGTAAATAATCAAAATAATATCAGATATGTAATGCCCAGTCGAAATTGCACAAAAAAAGAGGTATTACACATGTTCCTAACTTTATTTGTTAAAAGTGGTAATTTTGCTTAATTGACCTTGAGATTTGACCTTTTGACCTTGAAGATGACCTTTAGTCATAAAGGTACTACAAGAAATGAATTGCCCGGTCAAAATCACATGAAAATGAAGTATTATTGTTCCTAGCTTCATTTGTTGAAAAGTGATATTTGACCTTGAAATATCTGCCGGCCATTTTGTTTTTCAGCTTGGAAATGACTTTTGACCTTGAAGATGACACTGAATCAACAAAATAATACCATTAATAAATTTCTCAGACAAAATCCAATGAAAAAGAGGTATTACACATGTTCCTAGCTTTATTTGTTAAAAATTGTATTTTTGCTTGTTTGACCTTGAAATGCACTTTTTGACCTTGACGATGACCTTGAGTCACAAAAACAATACAAGAAATGGATTGCCCAGTCAAAATCACATGAAAATGGGGTATTACACTTGTTCCTGGATTCATTCGTTGAAACATTATATTTGAGCTTGAAATATCTGGCGGCCATTTTGTAAGTGTAATGTTATATAAGGTCTCACCACCCTAAATAAGCCGAAATCCAGGGAGGTGTCTACTAATGATGGAATCATCACACAAAATATTTCTAATGCGGCTGTTCCAACCTCTATTGAAACAAAATAAAATACAAAGAAGTAATAATTTTGTGAATATTTAATAAGCCCACGTTATCTTCTTTGTCAAGGATATCATATATTACTGTTTCATGATAACCTCGCAGGGACACAGTGGGTTAAAATGATGTGTGTCTGTTCTGTGAAAGAGAGCACGGATTATAGCCCAATTTTAACAGTATTGACTTTTTTACACTCTAGGGGGCGTAGCTCAAAATCTGTCTGGTAACCATACCCATAGCGGGCCTGTTTTCGAACAAGGACATCTCAAGCTTTATCCTGATATGTCACACTAAATATCTAATAGGGTGAAAAATGGTGAAATCGGCCTGCGGAATTGAGGCAGTTAACATGTGTTTCAATGGGACTGGCATTTGGGGTGGTGAGACCATCAGTAGACACAAGGGGTTTGCATGTTCTGGTCCTTTCTTGACATATTCCAGCCGCTTGATAAAAAATCTGCAGCTTGATATCTATATTTTATTGAGTTTTACTATCGCTGTAACAATCTAAGTGTAATAGTTTTGATTAGAAACTATATAATTGGTGAATAAATGTGATAACCATGTCTAGAAAAGACCAGAAGAGGCCGTGTTTTGGAGATATAAGTCATAGATGAAATTCCTGGTTGGTAGTTTGATTGTCATATGGGCCCAAATAAAAATAAAAAATAGTGAATTTAAGTATGGATGCTACTAATAGCAGTCCATTCTAATATGTGTGGCATATTTCAACAACAATTTTCGAAATACAAGGTAACCATGACGACTTTGTGTGACGAAATAGAGGCGGGAATAGCCACTTCATTTAACTGTTTTATTCAATGCGACTTTCAAGGAAACCAGGCCGATTTTCATGATATCAATAATTATTCAAAGGGCTCCGAGGGCAACAGTTTTCAATATATTTGCCTAATTCAAAAACTATATTGTTCAGAACACCTTCAAGCATCATACCAGGCCGAAATAAAATAATCAAAGAAAATCATATCTCTACATATGGTCTCACCACCCTAAATAAGCCGAAATCCAGGGAGGTGTCTACTAATGATGGAATCATCACACAAAATATTTCTAATGCGGCTGTTCCAACCTCTATTGAAACAAAATAAAATACAAAGAAGTAATAATTTTGTGAATATTTAATAAGCCCACGTTATCTTCTTTGTCAAGGATATCAAATATTACTGTTTCATGATAACCTCGCAGGGACACAGTGGGTTAAAATGATGTGTGTCTGTTCTGTGAAAGAGAGCACGGATTATAGCCCAATTTTAACAGTATTGACTTTTTTACACTCTAGGGGGCGTAGCTCAAAATCTGTCTGGTAACCATACCCATAGCGGGCCTGTTTTCGAACAAGGACATCTCAAGCTTTATCCTGATATGTCACACTAAATATCTAATAGGGTGAAAAATGGTGAAATCGGCCTGCGGAATTGAGGCAGTTAACATGTGTTTCAATGGGACTGGCATTTGGGGTGGTGAGACCATCAGTAGACACAAGGGGTTTGCATGTTCTGGTCCTTTCTTGACATATTCCAGCCGCTTGATAAAAAATCTGCAGCTTGATATCTATATTTTATTGAGTTTTACTATCGCTGTAACAATCTAAGTGTAATAGTTTTGATTAGAAAGTATATAATTGGTGAATAAATGTGATAACCATGTCTAGAAAAGACCAGAAGAGGCCGTGTTTTGGAGATATAAGTCATAGATGAAATTCTTGGTTGGTAGTTTGATTGTCATATGGGCCCAAATAAAAATAAAAAATAGTGAATTTAAGTATGGATGCTACTAATAGCAGTCCATTCTAATATGTGTGGCATATTTCAACAACAATTTTCGAAATACAAGGTAACCATGACGACTTTGTGTGACGAAATAGAGGCGGGAATAGCCACTTCATTTAACTGTTTTATTCAATGCGACTTTCAAGGAAACCAGGCCGATTTTCATGATATCAATAATTATTCAAAGGGCTCCGAGGGCAACAGTTTTCAATATATTTGCCTAATTCAAAAACTATATTGTTCAGAACACCTTCAAGCATCATACCAGGCCGAAATAAAATAATCAAAGAAAATTATATCTCTACATATGGTCTCACCACCCTAAATAAGCCGAAATCCAGGGAGGTGTCTACTAATGATGGAATCATCACACAAAATATTTCTAATGCGGCTGTTCCAACCTCTATTGAAACAAAATAAAATACAAAGAAGTAATAATTTTGTGAATATTTAATAAGCCCACGTTATCTTCTTTGTCAAGGATATCATATATTACTGTTTCATGATAACCTCGCAGGGACACAGTGGGTTATAATGATGTGTGTCTGTTCTGTGAAAGAGAGCACGGATTATAGCCCAATTTTAACAGTATTGACTTTTTTACACTCTAGGGGGCGTAGCTCAAAATCTGTCTGGTAACCATACCCATAGCGGGCCTGTTTTCGAACAAGGACATCTCAAGCTTTATCCTGATATGTCACACTAAATATCTAATAGGGTGAAAAATGGTGAAATCGGCCTGCGGAATTGAGGCAGTTAACATGTGTTTCAATGGGACTGGCATTTGGGGTGGTGAGACCATCAGTAGACACAAGGGGTTTGCATGTTCTGGTCCTTTCTTGACATATTCCAGCCGCTTGATAAAAAATCTGCAGCTTGATATCTATATTTTATTGAGTTTTACTATCGCTGTAACAATCTAAGTGTAATAGTTTTGATTAGAAAGTATATAATTGGTGAATAAATGTGATAACCATGTCTAGAAAAGACCAGAAGAGGCCGTGTTTTGGAGATATAAGTCATAGATGAAATTCTTGGTTGGTAGTTTGATTGTCATATGGGCCCAAATAAAAATAAAAAATAGTGAATTTAAGTATGGATGCTACTAATAGCAGTCCATTCTAATATGTGTGGCATATTTCAACAACAATTTTCGAAATACAAGGTAACCATGACGACTTTGTGTGACGAAATAGAGGCGGGAATAGCCACTTCATTTAACTGTTTTATTCAATGCGACTTTCAAGGAAACCAGGCCGATTTTCATGATATCAATAATTATTCAAAGGGCTCCGAGGGCAACAGTTTTCAATATATTTGCCTAATTCAAAAACTATATTGTTCAGAACACCTTCAAGCATCATACCAGGCCGAAATAAAATAATCAAAGAAAATTATATCTCTACATATGGTCTCACCACCCTAAATAAGCCGAAATCCAGGGAGGTGTCTACTAATGATGGAATCATCACACAAAATATTTCTAATGCGGCTGTTCCAACCTCTATTGAAACAAAATAAAATACAAAGAAGTAATAATTTTGTGAATATTTAATAAGCCCACGTTATCTTCTTTGTCAAGGATATCATATATTACTGTTTCATGATAACCTCGCAGGGACACAGTGGGTTATAATGATGTGTGTCTGTTCTGTGAAAGAGAGCACGGATTATAGCCCAATTTTAACAGTATTGACTTTTTTACACTCTAGGGGGCGTAGCTCAAAATCTGTCTGGTAACCATACCCATAGCGGGCCTGTTTTCGAACAAGGACATCTCAAGCTTTATCCTGATATGTCACACTAAATATCTAATAGGGTGAAAAATGGTGAAATCGGCCTGCGGAATTGAGGCAGTTAACATGTGTTTCAATGGGACTGGCATTTGGGGTGGTGAGACCATCAATATACTGTGCTATATATCTATAGGCATAACCTACCCGGATGTATAGCTGGTAGGCCTAGGCCTACCCTATGTCATATGGCTATGGCCTATGATGTAACGTTGCTGGGGTGGGTGTGGGGTACCCCTAGACTAAAGTTAGGCCTAATGAACTATGGTATAGTCTAGCCTATCACTATCAGTAACTGTATATCAGTTTATTGATATGAATAGTAGGCCTAAACAGCAACACATTCCTCTATGTTTCCATTGTAATCTTGTTCAGCAAATGGGGCTGTCTGATTTATAGGCTAGACTAATAACTTACATCAGCATAGGCCTTCATGGTAAGAGTAGTCTTGACGGTTTGAGTCTAGCCCTAGATCTAGTTCTAACTTCTTGGCTCAGGTTTCAGACGAACCTCACCAAGGTCACAGACCAATAATATGTAGGCCTACCACCTACCCCCTACTTTCTGTAATTGACAAAACGAAACTGACGAGACCAAACAAAACAAAACAAAACCTTAGGCCTAATAGGCTAATAGGCCTACTCTAAAAGGAGGTGGGGGCCTACAGCCTAGTCTATAGGCCCCACACAAACCATATGATACATATGGGAACTTCGAACTTAGAGTTTCGGGAACTTCGAAACTTCGAAACGTGGGAACTTCAGAACGTGAGAACTTGAAGTTCGGGGAACGTGGGAGCTTTGGAAAGCGGGAACTTCTGAACGTGGGAACGTCGGAACTTGAAGTTCCGGAAAAGTGGAAACTTTGGAACATGGGAACTTGGCATGGCAATTTGAAGCTTTTTAATGTTTAATCTGTATATCTTTTAAATGTTGTTTATGTTGTTTAGTCTGGGGGAATTTGTAGCCATACATAATATTTTATGTGTAGGCTTAGGCCTATTAATAATATTAGGCTAACGTTAGCCTTGGAATGTAAACAAATCTAAGAAAAAAATTATATGTTTAATTAGTCTACGTCTTGGTCTTCAGTTTAGGGGCAGCCCATTTAATACCGGGAGGGGGGGGGGGGTATGGTTTTTCTTCCTAATCAAATTATTTTTTTCCTTCCAACAAGAAAACATAACTTTTTTTTTCTCCCTGAGCAAAAACAAACAATTTTTTTCTTGAGATGTCACAGACAAACTTTTTTTCCAGGACATGTTTAAAGAGCCATTCAACTGCGAAACGGGCGTGTGCTGGACGGTCACGTGTAGGCCTACAGTAGCGGATAGAGTACAGGTTGACGGCATTAATGTCAGCAACTAAACTGATTACAAGATACTACTCAAACTAAACATTGACCCAATGCTGATTTAAAGTTAGACCAACGTCTGCGACGCTGGCCCAACGTTGAACCAACATTGCCGGAGTGTACATTGTTTAAGAAAAACTGTCCTGTCAATACACATTATTGGGGCAGCTGTTTCTCAATCCCCACAGTAATAGAATCACCCAGCTAAAGGCCAGAGCTATTAAAGAGCTTTGGTGGAATTATTAACTCATAGATGTCACTCAAGTATAGACCTATATGGACTTGCTATGATTTAGAAACTTGCTCTTAATGCGGCAGTGGATATAAAACGCATATCTTAGTATTTTTATGATATAGAGCCTAGGTATACCCACGGGCAATTTTGCATACTGGGGGACCCATGTCCTGTGAGCTTTAACAGTTGACTGGACCTTTATAATTAATATTATATTAATCCCATAAATTAAAAGGCAGGTGTTATTTCCCATGCTCATTCCAGTGTGCCAGTATAATACCTAGGCTATACACATCAGACGTTTGACCGAGCGGAGCGAGGGAATTTTTGCCTTTCTTTGGCAGTTTCTGACAGATTCAGAAAGATCTGCTGGCTGTCAACAATATATTTTTTTCTTACACATAAATGAACAAATTATTTTTTCTCTCACACTCTATAGAGCAAACTATTTTTTTTTGCCAATTTCGTGAACAAACTAATTTTTTACGAAAAAACCATACCCCCCCCCCCCTCCCTGGTATTAAATGGTTGGCCCCTTAGGTCTAGGCCTACTACCCTAGTCTAGCACTGCTGGAGACTCCTGTGGCAAAGCAGAATAGACCAGCTTCATCTAGTTTAGGCTAGGCCTAGTAGGCTAGCTAGGGCGTAGCCTACTGCGGCAGTTAGGGGCCTAACGTTAGGCCAATGGGTGTGTGAACAAACTGGTAGACTTAGGCCCCTACGTGTTCTCCAGTACAGCCAGTAGGGCCTAGGACCTAATAATGCGGCTTGCCCCCATCTCACGTTCTCACCGCGTCCACAAAAAACGACACAACGCAGTATGAGGACTTGCACAACGTCGTAGGAACGCAGTAAAAAGCGATTAGGAGGTGATATGGTCTCCATGTAGGCGGAGGACGTGGAGGAACATTGAACATGTTCAAAATTTAAGTAGCGAGGCTGTGTTGTCAAGCCAGAGCATAAGGACGCACTGTACAGTGTTGTAACCAAGCGGCTCCTCTCTTAGTGAGAAGAAGAAAGAGATTATAGAAGAAAGACAACATAACCTAGATCTTGCTGGGTGCGTCCCTGGCTTTCTGCAGAAAGAAGACTAGCCTATATATAATTCTTAGTCTATGGGAAGGACATGTGTGGTGAGAGGTTGAGACGTTTATGGTAATACTGGAAGTTACTTTAATTTGTAGCACATCTTTTTCACAGATTTGTCAGTCAATCTCGAACTATTTTAATTAAATTATTGCTGGGACCATTTTCTATTCACCCGCCCACTACCTGAAAATGTTATTTAAAAATATATTTTAATTAATCTATTTCTATTAGTTTACCGTGTAATTATGTAGAGAGTTAGGCATGTAATAAACAAAAAAACAACTGTCACAATAAACCTTATTCATTGAACTTGAATGATAACAACAACAAAATGAGTATAATAACTGGCTGAAATAATTTAGTTCAACGACTAGAAAACCTAAAGTACAAAAACATGGCGACAAACATAAACGTATTTGAGCACAATGCACATAGCCTACACAATTTAAAAGTCACTACTGCATTGGCTTCTGTGGTATTTTGGTTGCTGTTGAGTTTCAAGCTCATTGAAGTCAAGAAGCTGGCAGAGGTAAAACGATGACTTAATAACGTTAGTCTGTAGATCCTTCCCTCAACCTTCTGGGGAAAGCGGCGGACAATGATCGTACAGGTTGCAGTTGTGTTAGTGTGTATTGGTCAGGGAGCCTGCTGTCTCTTCATCTGATCATTTTCTACTATATCTATAGACAGGTCTGGCACATCGTAGAATATCGAGAAAGTCTTTTATCGTGTGTTTCCGCGATATTTACACACTGAGTGATACTTATATTATCGCTCAGGGATAACCTGTCATGTTAAACAGGTCTGGCATGTTGTAGAATATCGCTATGAAAATATTGTGTGTTTCTGCGATGTGATGTTTTTTATCGCGGGTTCCTGCGATGGTGCAAAATAATATACCTTCGGTACCTCATTTCTAGAAAGTAAAACTTACCTCTAAAAAGTGAAACCAAGTAGGCGATAGTATATTCTAAACGGAAACATATCAATCTTTCGGAATAAATTGTCATTGAGTAATCCAAAATTGCTGTTTACTGACACGGACTCACATTATGGCTGGTTTCTTTTGGATGCAGTTTTTCCATGTCAGCGACTTTTCTTAGAATACAACTATCTTAAAGAGACATCTGGCGAAAACGGATAAACTGGTTTGACAGATACACATTTTTTGTTTTGTGTGTACGATTCTATTTGTCTCACGTACTGATCATGTTAGAAGTAGAGACAATGCATGAAACTTACCCCTTCTGTATGAACGATTCTCACACACCCAGTACTATCACTGAAACACGTGATATTTTTATAGCGATATTCTACGACGTGCAAGACCTGATAGAGGGTGCTACTTATATCCTGTTGACATCTCCTCCACAAGTCATGGCTCATATCGTTTATCACAGTCAAAGGGTCCTCACCCAGTCTATAAACGCATCACTCTCTGTCTGTGCTCATCTTGACGTGTTGCAGTAGTTGCTGCTGGTGTACCATCATCTGTTGGCTGCGCTCCTCTAGACCAGCCAGAAGATCATCCTCTGCCTCGGAGATCTGTTTATATGATCTACCTCAGGATGTAGACGGTTTACGGGTTGACTGAGAAGGCCTAGATACCGATGAGGACGGCAAGAGAAGCTGGTCTAGGTTGCCGTTTGGGTTGTCGTTACCATCGATTCGTTATCTTTTGAACCTCATGAATATGCGGGTGCAAAAAGTCTAAATATCTGACAACCCACTCATCCCTCTTGGTCAACTCTGCATCCTCATTACCAGACTTGGTCTTTCTGAGCCTGCCAAATCTGCTGCTTCTGAGGCTTGAATACCAGGTTTTGGGAATGAGAACTGAATTTCCCATCTCAACAGCCGTCTCTTTTTTAGTAGTTTTTTGTATAACATCAACTTCTTGTTATGTCATTGGACGTGTCTTTAGTCACTTAACCTTGGACTGTCCTTCTGGAGACAAATCGCTCACTACCTTCAACTTTTTTGTATTTTCGGCTGGCAGTGGCATTGGCTCTGTAATAGTTACATGTTCCTCAACAGAGATCCACAGAACGGTAGACAACAGGCCTACTTGTAATAAATCCTAACTAAGAATGTCCAGCATTCGTTATATGCGATATAATATAACCCCTGTCATGGCTGTGAGGTTGGTTATTTGTGAATAAACTGTAACCCATGCCATGGCTGTGAGGTTGGTTATATGTGGATATAATGTAACCCCTGCCATGGCTGTGAGGTTGGATATATGCGGATATAATAATGTAACCCCTGCCATGGCTGTGAGGTTGGTTATATGTGGATATAATGTATCCCCTGATATGACTGTGAGGTTGGTTATATGTGGATATAATGTAACCTCTGCTATGGCTGTGAGATTGATTATATGTGGATATAATGTAGCCCCTGTCATGGCTGTGAGATTGGTTATATGTGGATATATTGTAACCCCTGTCATGGCTGTGAGCTTGGTTATATGCGGATATAATGTAACCACTGCCATGGCTGTGAGGTTGGTTATATGCGGATATAATGTAACCCCTGTCATGGCTGTAAGGTTCTATATATGCGGATATAATGTACCCCTGCCATGGCTGTGAGGTTGGTTATATGCGGATATAATGTACCCTTACCATGGTTGTGAGGTTGGTTATATGCAGATATAATGTAACCCCTGCCATGGCTGTGAGGTTGGTTATATGCGGATATAATGTAACCCCTGCCATGGCTGTGACGTTGGTTATATGCGGATATAATGTAATCCCTGTCATGGCTGTGAGGTTGGTTATATGCGGATATAATGTAACCCTTGCATGGCTACGAAATTATTTTTATATAAATATTTTTTATTGCAGGTGACGTATCATTTACTGGTGAACAATCAACTCCATGGATCCTAACAATGATGACCATACGCTCCGTAATCAGGTTTGTTTATTCCTTCCTCATTTTTAAAATTTTTGGTCTCTTCACTGAGCTTCAACATATTATTATGAAGGTAGCGAAATATCAGTTTGAGAACAAAATATTCCGAGGTTTTTACAAGGATGATATTGATAAAGGATAATAAATTAAATATTTTTTTTTGAATAAAGAATCTAAGGGAAACCAAATTGATACCAGAAGAAAATAAAAAAAAAGAGTATGGCCACTACTTCCTCTTTATCAGTGTTGCAGATGTTTACCGAAAACGACCACTTTGTTCTGATAGATGTTTCGAGAAAAATCATGTTGGAAACTAGGTCGACTGGTTCAGTCTGAGCCAGGAAGTTTGGACTGATTATATATACTGTGGAGTTTTTGCTTCAAAAGCTGGTCTAGGATTGCTTGACAAAGATCTGATGCATTAGACAGACAGACATATAGATAGATAGACACACATTATTATAATATATTGATTACTGTTATGAGTTTGTATGGATTTACCTGACCTGATATGTGATAATTTTGGAATGCAAAACTGGCTTCTACAAATTCTACAAATTAAAATACAATCTAAAATGCATAATCGCAAAAGACGTTAACCCCCCCTAGACGAGTTTGTCACACAGGCATGATCTTATATAGTCAGATTAATATTCTATTTCTATACTGGTGGATTGTGGAGCAAACATGTAGTAATACGATATATTGCCATGCAAGACATTCATATTACTTCATGGCATCCATCTTAGGTCAAACAAAAGCATCACCAAAGGGCGAGGTGGGACAATTGCACTTCTGCTGTGTCACCTGAGACCTGATGATCGTCAGTGCTTGTACAGGCATGTACACTGATGAGAAACAGTGAGTTATGTCAGGCTGCTTCGTTTGTGGGCAAATATGCTCATCTACTCACCTTTCATAAGAATTACATTAATTATTTTGGGGAATGTTTGAGTGATTGACAAAGTCATAAGGCCCGGACAAATTGCTTCCAATGCCTTCTATCTCAAACTGGGAATAATCAAACACAGATTCACCTTACAACCACCTAATAAATCAGTGTATTAAATTTAAAATAGTACAGGTTCAACATAAGAGGGTACAGGCTCAACTTTTTGCCTTCTACTATCCCACAAGCTCACTGTGGGTAAGGGGATGTGTATGCGTGTCCACAAACAGCAGCATACCCTGGCGAGTTCAGACTCGGAACAATGTATCCATCTCTTAGGTTTTAGCTATTGCAGTGAGTCAAGAATTGCACTGACAAATCTGACCCAACAGAGAACATTCAGTAAAGATATAGCAGGTTAGGTCTCCACCCAAGGATCATTATGCTAACCTACTCAGCTCATTGGTTCAAAACTCGACGAGAAATAGCGGTGGATAAATTCCCGTAAAATAATAATATTAATAATAAATAGAAAAATCCAAACTGAGAACAACAGTTTGGACGGAGGGAAATCCATCCAAACTAATTACGAGCTACGAGGTGTTTTCTTTCGTTGTAAGCAGCTGACAACCGAGGCAGCAATTGGAATTTTGGATGAAATATTTTGATAACAGGTACTCTCAGCTAATATTTTTAAACCCACAAATTAACTTCAGTGAATAACACTTTAGATCGTCCCTGCACTGACAGAATTAAATATTTATGTAATGGCCATAAACCCATAACATAGTTATTTAAATGAAGCGGAAAGAGGTCACTAAGATATTTATGATGATTTTAAATTGAAAAAAAAGACCTGCTGGTCTCCATGGCTTTTACAAAAATATGTCATTGTTGTAAATGTTCAAAATAGCGCCCATATCACAATAATTTGTTCAGGTATCGCGTGCAGCTCGCAGACTAAGCAGCATGTCACTTCATGCAAGCAGTTACACACTGAGGAAGGTGGGCTCATTTCTTGGGGTCACTGATCCCACAGGTCATCAAATACAGGGGTGGAAAGACATTTGTCTGCACAAAGCTAAGGTTAGTGTATCATGTGTATTGTATGGAAAAAAAGTTCTTCCTGTGAAATATCGAGAAGCTTGTACAAAGCTGAGGTGATTGTGTGTCTCTCTTCACACGTTTGACCAATTTCTGGAAAAGTGATAAGGGTGACGAAATAAAAATCGTGAATAGGCAATCATTCAATGCAGGTGCCGAACAGAAAACAATACATGTGTTTTTACAATGCGTGTACATTTAATGAATTTAAAAAAAAAAATTCAGAGCGACAACTCTACATGGGCTAAGAATAATAAATGTATTTTTTTTTGTCTTGAGAGTTGATAGCCGCTTTCTGGGTTATAATTATGTTTTTGTGCCTTTAGAGTGGTCATATAGGGCTGGAGTTTGGTGAGCTGCTACCCACTAGTGATCTGTATGAGGACACACACGACCTGCATCAATACCTGGAACATGAGCTGGAATCTATCACTCTGGCTGCTGCAGACTCACAAAATAAAGTGGACGAGTTCGAGCGCCGTTGTCAGAATGCACAGAAAGGGGATTCCCCAGCTGTCTACTTATTAACCAGAGGTACAAAATAATTGTCTACTTAACAACTAGAGGTACAATGCTGATTATAGGCTGGCATAATAGACTGTGGGCAGACATCAAGGTAACTTTGTATGCTGAGATCTGACTTCGCAAAATTAGATCATTATAAACAGCAGCGCCGTTATTCCCAAAGCGGCTGACCTAAATCTTAGTCAAAATATCTGGCGATAAAATAATACCCAGTACAATGAATTGCCAAATTAAAAATATATCAATATTTGAAATTCTATGCTCTATATGAAAAAGCATTATAGGCCTATAGCAACAGTCTAAATTTTCTAAAAGCATTGTAATCATGATTATATTGAATGGTAATCATGCTTGCTTTTTGAGCATACATCTCAATAAATAATATATTACTTGAACCGATTTTTAAAGTTTTTTTTAATTTAACTTTTAGAACAGTATGGTAAATGTTGCTATAGGCCTATAATGCTTTTTCATATAGAGCATAGAATTTCAAATATTGATATGTTTTTAATTGGGCAATTCATTGTACTGGGTAGGATTATGATTACGATTCATGATGATTACTGGTCATCATTTTGTCTCGATTACGATTATAATTATGAATGCACGATTAAAAAATATGATTAAGATTATGATTACGATTACAATGTAATCAATTAAAAATTGTAATCGATTAAAAATTGTAATCGGACGATTATGATTATAATCGACCCCACCCCGTCGTGGCGAACCACAACTTCAAGTGGGTTAAAAATTAGTGTATTTATTATATTTATTTCGCGCTTTAACGGTTAACCCTGTCAATGTGCAAAAAATCAAATATAAATTATAGCATTATCAACACGATGGTATTTTATTATTAACTATCTATCTTCAATGGTACATACTCTAAATCAATCTGAAAGTCATAATGCAGCACACGTATAAAATTAAGAAACATGATCAACAGAATTAGAACACAAGAGCGAACCATTTAAGGATCAAAGGATGAACGATGAATTTTGGGAGGAGGAAAATGCAGAGAAAGCTTTGAATGGATCATCCAGGATGGAGTTGGAAAAAATAATTTCCTCTTCATCCGAGAATTATATAATCACCGTAGAAACACTACCGTTGGACCTTGGGATACAGGCCCATGCTGCGCCTATATTAGTGAAAGAAGTTGATGGTACAGAAAGTATTGCTGTTTCCACTTCCATTGATGGTGCTTCAGTGACACCTGATATACATGAAGGTGAGATACTTGTGTTGTATGCGCCATTCAATTGGCGATTTGAGTCGCGTTTACTCTGGTTGCTAGAGATCAATGTGGTATGGAAATATTATGACATTACCAATTGTTATAATAGCACTTGTTCAAGAGTGAGCTGTAGACGAAGCAAATTTGAACCCTTACAGCACGGGGATCGACTTGGCGGGATCGACTGACGTCTACAGACATCAGATTCTGACGACTAAAGTCTATCCCCACGCTGTAAGAGTAAAACATATTTTAATGGCCATAGACCCATAATATGGGTATTCAAATGTATCGGGAAGAGCTCACTAATTTATGATGATTTCAAGTTGAAAAACCTCTTTGATGTCCATGGTTCATACGAAGACAATCCAGCGATTTAAGAAGTAAACATATTGTTATTTATTGTAGAGATGATGGACGCTGGAAAATATGTGGACAGTGTGAGTCTGGGTGATCACATGGTTGATCAGCATGATGAGCAGTCTGATTCACAAGCATTAGGAAATCTGCGGAAACGACCAAAATCGGCTGCCGTCAGCTTCACCGCCTCATCAGAGGTATGTACGTCACACCATCCTCCTGAAAAAAATGAGCTCTTCCCATTTTTATTCTTGATGAGATGATGTGATAAATTTTTGTAGATTGTTTGATCTTTGTGTTTCTATTATGTTTTTATTTTATTTTTCATTCATTTGAGGCTAAACTTCCTACTTCAAATGACGAGAAAAAAATTTCTATGAAAAATGAACATCTCTCAAATTTTATTAACCAGCCATCTACCACAAATTGTTTTTTAATTTCAGTGATATTTTGAAATTTGCTTGAGACTATATATACGGTCCTAGTAGCAGAAGCCTTTATTGGGTTTGTTTTTTTGTAACAGGATGTCAATTTCATCCCGTTTGGTTCTGCAACTCCTGTTCACTTTCACAGATGTGCGTCAGCTCCAACAAGTGATGTTATGAGTGAGATCGATAATACAAATCAGGGACTGAGGAAAAACTTATCATATCCTGGGCTGGGAACAGAACAGGTAACTTGTGTGTCTCTCGGTAATGTTCAGTTAATGTTGGTTCGGGATCGAGGATGCTGGGCCAACATTAACCTTTTACCAGTTAAGTTATTTAACTGCTAATTTATTTAAATCTCCACCCACTTGAAGTTATGGCTCATTATCGTGACTACAACTTCAAATGGCTGAAAATTACTCCTATTGGTTGAATTTCAGACCAAACATTTGCAAATCTGGATGTTTAAACACTCATTTCATTCTCTTATTACCTAATTTAATCAGCTAATAAAACGGATTAAAAGTAGGTTGTAAGTGATAAGTGTAAAATCCTTATTTAAGAGGGTAAACCCAATGAGCATTAACCCATCTTCCTTGGGGCCTCAAAACATTCATTATACAAAATACATGACATGCATATAAACATAAAATATTTACTCTAAATTTAGAATCAAACGATATTATATACTAAAACAATTAAACTATGTATCATAACTATATCTACTTAAAATAAAATTAAATAACATTGTCGTAATATGTTTTCACACCATAACCAGAGGTGGAATAGCTACTGCACATAGCAATAAAAAATCCTCTGGAAAGCGTAGAAACCTAAGAATTAAAATGTACAAGAGTATGTGTAAGAAAAGTGAAGAATAACATGAGCTATTATCTGATTATTATATTCAACATGTTTAAAAATGTGCAATGGTGGAACCAGTAATAACAAAAAACTGAACCTGGGTCACTATCGCAGCCTCCCGGTAACAGATTCTACTAAAACGGAGGTGCTTCTAATATTAATCTAGCTGCTTACTTTTGAATTTTAATTATCTTGGTCTGATTTTTCTTTGAACAAACGCCCCAAATTGAACTGTAATATTCAATCAGTGGCTTGACATAATAATCATAAAATATAATTCTAGTTTCCAATGGTAAATATTTTCTAATTTTCTCAAGAAGGAATAATCAATAAGAGGTGCATTTTTTAACCTGAGCAACCTGCATACACCAGGAAAGTGTTTATCTACAATAACACCCAGTAATTTAGTACTATGTATCTATCTTTGTCAATCGTGTAAGAGAATAGTAAGGTAAACTTCTAGTATTGCTGGGTGATCACCTGTTGTTAGCCGACTGCATACACTGTTTGCCCAATATCAAACCTGCCTTCGATTCACGTCTGTCTTTAACGGGTCATTGTATGTTTTGTTTGTGTGAGATATGAGAACCGTCTGCGCATAGGGGATATGATAATCATATCTTATTAATAGTTATCAGGATCCCTGTGCACATAACCACTTATCTAAAACACACCTGTGACGTCAGTCTAATGTTAATTTGGATCTAAAATTCTACACATATTCTAGTTCTAGTTCTTGTTCATGATAAAATATCGTTCTTTCTGCTTAACATAATCTTATCCAACGCTAATCTTTTGGCCCCAATATACCAATTTCATTATGCATCTCATTATTGGCTGCAGACAAAATCAGGTAAGAGCCCAGATATTGATAATGGTAGACGTTTTCCACTGTGCAGCGTCAGGGTTTCAATAGCCTAACTTTTTTTATTTTAACATGGCGATATTTCTAATTGACTCATTTGACAGTAATTGATATGAAGTTAACCTAATATCAGCCATTATTGAGTTATTTTTTTATACATTTAAATTGTGCTGATCTGGAATATACTAAAACAATAACATTTAAAATTTCATGTTTGATGATGCTGTTTTGTAGTGTATAGGCCCTATATATTGAAAAAAACAGAAATTAAAGGCAAAATTGCTATCAATCATTTCTTCAAATCAGTCAGCTAGACTAGCAGATAAAACGAATTCGCGAAAGGAATGTATTCAAATTAATATTCATGTTTGTGGAAAATTGTGTAAAACTTTGTAAATGAAACATTTGACAAACCATCTAGCCCCCAACGTCCCACTATAGCTTCAGGTGTAACATTAAACCAAAAATATTATGCGAATGTATAGCTTTAATTTACCACATGGTTTTCAGACACAACACTTGATTGATTACAGTTAGAGATCTACATATTTGATTTGATTTTAATTTTGTTCTAAAAACTTTGAATCTTATGATGGAGTTTTTTAGTGAATATATATTTAGCGATGGTACAAATGATAGCAATATTGTTGTGAAATGTTTGTTTATTTTATCATCTGATCTTTTCGTTTTTACAGAACGATGACTCAGTAGAAATGGACTTGGAGCTGTACAAGAGGGAGTTGGAGCGGGTGTTGTATGCTCGCAAGCAGCGTATCCACAGCTTACTCAGTGTATTACAAGGTAGACTGAAATACGCAATGTGCTCAACCTGCATCCCACAGATAAAATAACACACACTGTGAATTGAAACACTCGTTGTACACCCACAGTATGTAGGCCTATGCAAATCTTGTAAATGTTTTCAATTGGTTAGTGTTTCCCTCGCATTTCTGTAATTCTGTTGTAATGATTCTTCACCCTTGAAAGATAGTTATTGGGAGCTTGCGGTTTGCAAACAAACCTTAAGTGGTGGAATTTAGAAAATATAGCTTTGAATGTCCTACGCTGATATGAGTATGTGCTGTACTTTATATAATACATAAGGTGGAGGGGGAGCCTGTCCTGCGAATACAATGGAGATCACAGGAGACTCATACACGGAAGGTTTTCTTGTTACTGTCAAAGCAAAGTCAAATAATGTTGCATCTGACCCTGATGAATCTAGATGCATATAATACATTTAAATCATTAATATTAAACTTGTATTTTATTTGTTATATTTTGTGTTATTATGTCGCTTGTACTAGCTCATCAGGGATATCTTATAATTACTAAGTACTATGTGCGACTTCAAAAAAGCGTATCCCTTATGGTAGTATATGTATTGCTTATTTTGAATAAAATAAATTGAATAATAATGTAATAACTAAATAATATTAAACCGTGTCATGCTGAATTGCTTCAATTGTATTTTTCGGAATTTGAAGCTGGAATTGCTTACGCAATTTCCAGCTTCAAATTACGAAAAATATTACCATTTATGAAAAATAGGTATGTCTACCATCAAATTTTTGGATCAATTAAGCATCTACTAAAAATAATTTTATCAAAATTAAGTGATATTTTTATTGATCTAAACATCCTTAACACCGTATATATCCGGGCATAGCAGGACAAAGGTTAAAGATGTTCCGAGCTTTCACTTTATATATTTTACTTGGGAAGTTTATCAAAGCATGTCATTTTCATTCACCTTAACCTCAATGGAATGATTACACCTCAGCAAACACGAGACGTTGATACAATTTTGATTCAATGGTGGGCCAACGCAACATTGAATCAACATTGGATCAACGGCTTGTGTTTGTTGGGGCAGCATGTTCGCTAAATATGCTAAATGGCGACGAGGATTTTGTATGCTCATTCGGTTCCCACCAATCATTCCTTTGGAGAATTTGCAGAATAATCACATAATTTTCGCAAACGTTAGAACTGTATGAAGGGTGCAGTGATGCTTCACCAATCTAATGTGATTCCTCATCCCGCTCATGTATTTATATGTTTGGCAACACGGTTGGATATTGCCAAAGGTATAACCCCAGTTGTTACATGTCAACGTGTGCCATGTGGAGTTCATATCATACGTAACATGTGCAACGGAAGGGAATTCCTAGTATTTACAGTTTGTGAAAATGCTCAATTTGCTCTGCAGAGTTTAACAAAGTGAATTGGTTGCAAGTCCACCCGCAAGATTACTTTTTGTATCATGGTCCACCTTAAGATTATACTGTCATGGCGAATGAAATATCGTGTTTCTTGTTATTTAAGATCACCAAGAGAAAAGTACTATGGGATGGTGGGATCAGCTGAAAACGTGGTGGCGATCTGAACCTTAAGTGGTGGAATTTAGAAAATATAGCTTTGAATGTCCTACGCTGATATGAGTATGTGCTGTACTTTATATAATACATAAGGTGGAGGGGGAGCCTGTCCTGCGAATACAATGGAGATCACAGGAGACTCATACACGGAAGGTTTTCTTGTTACTGTCAAAGCAAAGTCAAATAATGTTGCATCTGACCCTGATGAATCTAGATGCATATAATACATTTAAATCATTAATATTAAACTTGTATTTTATTTGTTATATTTTGTGTTATTATGTCGCTTGTACTAGCTCATCAGGGATATCTTATAATTACTAAGTACTATGTGCGACTTCAAAAAAGCGTATCCCTTATGGTAGTATATGTATTGCTTATTTTGAATAAAATAAATTGAATAATAATGTAATAACTAAATAATATTAAACCGTGTCATGCTGAATTGCTTCAATTGTATTTTTCGGAATTTGAAGCTGGAATTGCTTACGCAATTTCCAGCTTCAAATTACGAAAAATATTACCATTTATGAAAAATAGGTATGTCTACCATCAAATTTTTGGATCAATTAAGCATCTACTAAAAATAATTTTATCAAAATTAAGTGATATTTTTATTGATCTAAACATCCTTAACACCGTATATATCCGGGCATAGCAGGACAAAGGTTAAAGATGTTCCGAGCTTTCACTTTATATATTTTACTTGGGAAGTTTATCAAAGCATGTCATTTTCATTCACCTTAACCTCAATGGAATGATTACACCTCAGCAAACACGAGACGTTGATACAATTTTGATTCAATGGTGGGCCAACGCAACATTGAATCAACATTGGATCAACGGCTTGTGTTTGTTGGGGCAGCATGTTCGCTAAATATGCTAAATGGCGACGAGGATTTTGTATGCTCATTCGGTTCCCACCAATCATTCCTTTGGAGAATTTGCAGAATAATCACATAATTTTCGCAAACGTTAGAACTGTATGAAGGGTGCAGTGATGCTTCACCAATCTAATGTGATTCCTCATCCCGCTCATGTATTTATATGTTTGGCAACACGGTTGGATATTGCCAAAGGTATAACCCCAGTTGTTACATGTCAACGTGTGCCATGTGGAGTTCATATCATACGTAACATGTGCAACGGAAGGGAATTCCTAGTATTTACAGTTTGTGAAAATGCTCAATTTGCTCTGCAGAGTTTAACAAAGTGAATTGGTTGCAAGTCCACCCGCAAGATTACTTTTTGTATCATGGTCCACCTTAAGATTATACTGTCATGGCGAATGAAATATCGTGTTTCTTGTTATTTAAGATCACCAAGAGAAAAGTACTATGGGATGGTGGGATCAGCTGAAAACGTGGTGGCGATCTGAATCCAAGGCAGAGGGTGGTGATATATACGAGGAAAACTTTCAGAAACACTTCCCATGGTTCACCTGCTGCTTCTGCATTGTGAGTCTATCGTTTCTCTGTCATGATGTCTGGTCGATTTAGTAATTGTGTCGTGATGTTTCGACACAATATGAGTGAATGAGTGAGTGAGTGAGTGAGTGAGTGAGTGAGTGAGTGAGTGAGTGAGTGAGTGAGTGAGTGAGTGAGTGAGTGAGTGAGTGAGTGAGTGAGTGAGTGAGTGAGTGAGGGAGTGAGTGAGTGGGTGGGTGGGTGGGTGGGTGGGTGGGTGAGTGAGTGAGTGAGTGAGTGAGTGAGTGAGTGAGTGAGTGAGTGAGTGAGTGAGTGAGTGAGTGAGTGAGTGAGTGAGTGAGTGAGTGAGTGAGTGAGTGAGTGAGTGAGTGAGTGAGTGAGTGAGTGAGTGAGTGAGTGAGTGAGTGAGTGAGTGAGTGAGTGAGTGAGTGAGTGAGTGAGTGAGTGAGTGAGTGTATCTTCAGGCAATTTTTGTACACATACATGTTAAACCGGAACTGAGCTTGCTGAAAAAGTAAAAGGATAATCAGATGACCCTCCAGACACAAGATTCAAATTTCGAACCCTGGCAGCCTGAGACAAACTATACTACATCTTGGTCACAGAAGCTCCGTACAATACTAAATACATATCAAAGAACTGTGTGTTGGTTTGTGCATGGTCCTTATAACTTGTGAAACATTTTTTTCTTCCAAATATTTTAATCCAAATTAAGTTAATATTAACAGCTGCGCTTGTTTCCCCCTTCTAAGTTCATTTGTTGGTGACAATTGTTGTGATAGTCATAGACTAGTTGGTGGAGTGACGTTTGTTTTTTTCCCTTCTAGGTTCAGCAGTTGGTGACCATTGTGATACTCATGTCTGGTAACGTGACGTTTGTTTCTTCCCTTGTAGTTTCAGTTGTTATGGACCATCGTAATACTTATGCCTGGTGGCGTGATGTCTGTTTTCTGGAGAGGGGGACATGGCGCATTGGTAGAGCACCTGGCTGCCTCGCCAGTCATGCATGTGTCCCGGGTTCGAGCCCTGCTGATATTGCTCAGGGTTTTCAGAGAAATATCTTTGTTTACTAACTCCCAATGTGACTAAACGATCTCTTTAAGGTTGAAACTTGTGTCTGAACGTTAATTTTGTATAGGGTGGCAACGCCTACTTCTGTTTTTAATCTTCTAGATTCAGCTGGTGGTAACCTCTGTGATACTCATACTTGGTGGCGTGACGTCTGTGGGACTGGAACCTCAGCTGCAGTTTAAATATGTCAACACTTTATACGGCACAGAAATGGCGGAGCACTGGAAAATACGCAACATATGGATTGGGCCTTCACATCTATACCTCATCAGTATGGTTAAATTAATCCGATTTTACTTTAAATTGATGTCAGATGGGTCTGATGGGGCTCTTAGGGTTGGAATACCTTTAAACAATGAGAGGGGGCTCCTTGGGATGAAAGACTTGTAGAAATTAAAAGGCGCAAACTTGTTTTCAACATCCCTTAACCCCTAGAACGCAAAATTAAATCATAAAAATTGTTACCCAATTGAAGTTGTGTCTCACTACCGCGACCCACAACTTTAAGTGGATGAAAATAAATCACATTTGTTTAATTTGAGATAAAACATTTGTAGATTTGATATTTGAACGCTTATTTCCTCCCTAATAACAATGATTTAATAGGCTGATAAAATGGTGCCTGTGACGATTAAATTTTCTGTGAAACATAACCTTCATCCCAACAGATATAGGCCCGCTATATGTAAAAAAAACTGTCTTGGTTTATTGTTGTTGGGTCAGAGCTACGTCACAGACTCTTTACAAAATTAATAAAGAACATACACAAGACGTTTGCATTATGTTTGTTTAATGTTTATTATATGTGATTACAAAATTTTAAAAGGTAGAAGAGAATTTGAGCTGCTTTTAAGGGCTTGGTATTGTTGATATTTTACTTGATGTGTACATCCAGTGGCTGATTTAACCCCCTTGACCACCCTTCTCAAAAATATTGATAAAAATTGCAAAAATAGCTTATAGCTAGCTTTCCATGTAAGCATATTGCGTTATCCATATTCCGTAGTGCGTTTCAATCAAGTTTATAGTAGACTAGTGAAAGTCTTTCCTTATGTGCGTATTGCGTATACCATATCGTGTAAACCATCCGTATACAAATCGCTCCTTCCTAGGAGCAATTTGTATACTGTAAATGGAGCGTATAGGATGAAAATTCCCATTTCGTGACGTCATCAGAGGGTTGCTAGCTTCCGTGGACTCACATTCAGGCGTCGTGTCGATTGTTTAGGAAGCTAATAAATTAAAATAAATAAAAAATGAACACGCATTACGAAGTACGGACTGGAAACAAACGCACACACATGGAAAAGAGCAATACGCATTACGGAATACGGTATACGGATTACTCAATACGCATACATGGAAAGCTAGCTTTACTTTGCTACCCAAGTTGCGGCACTACCATCTGACCATTACTATAGTACTACCATAGTGAATACAGTAGACTCTCACCTTCTGCGGTCAGATCGTCATTACGGTCGATTTTTTAGGGCCCGAATTCGTTCTCAGTCAAAGCCATAGCAAAGACGATCACCAATGCGGTCAAACCGCCATTCCGGACTACGGTCAATTTTTTGTGGCTAATTGGCAAGTTCACTCTCGTCATTGCTGCCAAATGAATATTTTAAATTATCTTTATGACCATTTTGTCTCGAGGGAGGATTGTTATATTGACAAACTGTCATCTATGTTTCCACACACATGTACAATGCGTACATCACAAATATGTCAAATAACTTTATTATCATGTGGTGACGATAACATCAAATGACACATTGCTATAGGCCTATATGAAAACAAATTGTTCAAATGTTCTACATTAAAATATTTGATTGATCCGTTAGTTATATAGAAGTTTAAGGGAAATTATTTGTTGATAAAGCGTACCGCTACTTCTGGACATACACTGTCTGCGCGCTGCAGTAACGATTTTATTTCATGCGTTAATTATCTGGTATCGTCAATAAGCACGTGGTATTTATTGCCCGATCACTAATGCGGTCGGACCGCCATTACGGATAAAAAAATTGTGGCCCGTACTTGACCGCATTGGCGGGAGTCCACTGTATATTAGTTAAGAGGACCCCTCTCTTTTTCGTATTTCTGGATCCACCCCTGACATATCGGTATCTGTTCTTCAGAGATTGGTGGTCTTCTGGCGCCGTGCTTACGTCGTGACGTAGACGTAGACCAGCTGTGGATGAGCACGGCGTGGCATAATGTGAGTGACGTCAGTGACTTAGGATGCTGCGTGGCACGTACGCGGGATACTGGCGGAATGACTACACAGCCTGAGTGCTCTGTCATATCGGGAAGTAAGTAAATTAACTGGTTAAACCTTTGACTTCCAGGCCGGAGTGCATGCCAGGATCCAGATATACTGGTGTAGGAGTTCTATTTTTCGTCATTTGAAGCTGGAATTGCTAACGCAATTTCCAGCTCCAAATGACGAAAAATACATAAATGTAGTATATATTTGACGAAAATTTTATGTCATTTTATGGTTACGATTATTGACGAATGACGACGGAAATTTCCGTCATGTATGGTAGTGAAAAGGTTAAACCTTTGTCAACATATTGTGCATATATGTCTATCTTTTGTGTCTTAGCTGTCTGTTCTGGCAGTAAGGATTGTCAAGTTCCCTGTCATATAAGTTATAGTTTCAATGATACAAGTTAGACCTGTAGAAATACAACTTAAAGAATCATTCAGCTTCAAAACGCGCATGCCTGGGACGGTCAAGTGTAGGCCAACAGTAGCCTATTGAGTACAGATTGACGGCATTAATATAGCCACTGAACTGATTACAAGATACTACTCAAACGAGACATTGATCCAATGCTGTTTTAATGTTAGGCCAACGTCTGCGACGCTGGCCCAACATTGAACCAACATTAGATAAATGTACAATGTTTGAGAGAAAGTCCTCCTGCCCAGCAAACGCAAGACATTTGTATGACATTCATGCAATGTCGGTCCAACGTCTTCGACGTTGGTCCAACATTGCATGAAGTCATACAAATGTTTTGTGTTTACTGGGTGACAATACAAACTTGGGGGTCAAGCAGTTTCCAAATCCCCCAGTAATACAGTCAGTTTGTTTGCAAGTAGGCGACCAAGTGGGGGCAAAAGACAAGGGCTTTGAATTATTAACTCATAGATGTCGCTCAAGTATATATGAACTTGCTGTGATTTGAGAACTTGCTCTTAATGAGGCTTTGGGTATGAAACGCATATTTAGTATTATTATGGAATAGGGCCTTGGCTTACCCACGGGCAAAATTGCCTTCTGGGGGACCCTTGTCCCGCGAATTTTGACAGTTGACTACACCTTTAACTGGGTAAACCTTTGTCAACATATTGTGCATATATGTCTATCTTTTGTGTCTTAGCTGTCTGTTCTGGCAGTAAGGATTGTCAAGTTCCCTGTCATATAAGTTATAGTTTCAATGATACAAGTTAGACCTGTAGAAATACAACTTAATGGTGTCTAATTACGTCTTAGCGCTGTACAAATACATGTTAGCTAGGCTTGTTGAAAAACAAGTTAGTGCTTATCAAATTTTATTTGTAAATCGATTTAAAAAAAAAACTTGTATCAGCAGCACAAAATTGTTTTTCATCAACTCGCAACTTGCATGTCGCGAAATACAAGTCCATGTGTTTCCCCTTCTCTGTATTAACTTGTTTTTTCGCTGCTTTAAAACATGTATTTCCACACGACGTATAGGGTGCAGCATCGTCAACGCGATTCATCTTACAACGGGTGTAGATACATGTTAGCTGACCTCAAACAGTCCTTTGTAAACTTTACGCTCCCGTACATTGTACCAATGGTGTACCTACATCTAGTTTGCTGGTATGTGTTATCAGAGAATGCCCCCCCCCCCCCGACAGGGATTACATTAATTATTTTCACCCCCCGCCTCGAGGCCAACTAACATGTTTTTCTACATGCGTGAAGATACGATGATGCTTCAGCATCCTAGCTGTGTCTCGATACAACTTAGACCTGTCGCAATACAAGTTAGACCTGTGGAATTGCAAGTTAATACTGAGACAATGTTAATTTGTATTTCACGACATGACCCCAAATGTCATGCTACAAGTAATGCGGTGGTTGAAATACAAGTTATAACTGTTGAAATACAAATTGTTTTTATCAAAATACAAGTAAAATTTACCTTGTTTTTCAACAAGTTTAACATGTATTTACAGAGTTCAGATGTAAGTAGACAACATTAACTTGTATTTCTACAGATCTAACTTGTATCGAGAAAACAATAACTTATTTTGACAATGTGTACCTGGTAATTGTGGTGGCCTTAAAACGCCACCGTACTTTCAGCATTGACTTTTATGTCTTAGCTGTCTGGTATGGCGGTAAAGATTGTCGCCAGAGACCAGTAGATATCCTCCTGCTTCCTTGTTGCCATGGCACCCAGGGCCACTGCCTACTCGCTTCACCAGAACATTGTCAGTTTCTTCAGGGCACCACCATTACCAAACCCGGCCTACACTGCAGACAGGTAATACAATCTCCCCCACATAAGCTCTCAAACCTGAGTCCGTAGGATGTGTGATATCTTGCTGTCTTCATAGTATTGCTATTATATAATATATCGCCTTCCTCGAGATTTTATGCACCACATATTTTCAATTATTCAATAATAGTAAAATCCACTACAACAAGGTCATTCCAAACTTTTCTTTGATATGCCCTTGATTTGGTTTTATAATTGTAGTATTTCCGTTCACTTTGTGTATTCTTGTTACATAATTTGTTATTAACCCTTAAAGCGCTAAAATATCTTCTTATTAACCCTTAGCGCACCAAAATATCTTTATATAAACCAACTTTTTCTTTCAATTTGAAATCATCATATCTGTCTTAGTTAGCTCTTCCCGCTTAATTTGAATACCTATGTTATGGGTCTACAGCCATTATAAATATTTTACTCTTTCAGTGCAGGGATCAACTTTAGACGTCAGAATCTGACGTCTAAAGCTACCCCCCCCCCCCCGCACTGAAAGGGTTAATATGTTGTGTCTGATGTCACGTCATCATAGACATGACCTTTTAATGCCAAGTTGATGTTATCTACATCAGGTCGACTGTGGGGCCATCCTATGTGGCGCTGAGGTGAAAGACGCTGTGCTGTCACTACCTGAAGCACCAGCAGTCACATGGCGCCAATGGTGGCGCCTGCTTGTGGCGCCATTTCTCCCCCAAGGTTTGCTGCGAACGGCTCTGGATACTGTATTGCTGTTTCTACTAGGGCGTCGCCTGGAGGTGATGTGCGGAACTACCCGGCTGGGAATCATCTTCATGGGAAGCTGTTACACATCTCTGCTGGTGCGTAACAATCAGGGACACAAGTTTAGGATTTCAAATGTTTTCTTCTATTTTTTGTGAAATTTCGTTGGTTATTTCAGCTTAAGCAAAAAATATAGGCCTATATATCACACGAATGCGGTATGTCAAGTTAATCTGTTCTTTCAAACAATATACCTGCTTCTAAAGCAAAATATTTATTGGCACTTTTTACGAAAACAGCTTGCTATTCATTAACAGAGTGGCTACTCGACCTGAGTTGATCGTCATTGAATAACGTTTGCGATGGCAACCGGAGTTATGTATGATTAACTATTTATGTTACATGCCATTTTCAGGCAGGCAGCCTATTCACTCCTTATCTTCCCGTAGTTGGTACATGTGGTGCCACCTGTGGAATGCTAGGACTGTTAGCCATAGAGGTGGGTCAGTCTTGGAGAATACTAGAGCGCCCTTGTCGGCAGACGTTAAAGATTACCTGCTGCCTGCTATTTATATTGCTGTCAGGTATGTGTCGTTCAGCTTGGTTGATAATATATTTTTTTATGTATGAATCACAACTCATACATATATGAAAGAGTGAGTGAGTGAGTGAGTGAGTGAGTGAGTGAGTGAGTGAGTGAGTGAGTGAGTGAGTGAGTGAGTGAGTGAGTGAGTGAGTGAGTGAGTGAGTGAGTGAGTGAGTGAGTGAGTGAGTGAGTGAGTGAGTGAGTGAGTGAGTGAGTGAGTGAGTGAGTGAGTGAGTGAGTGAGTGAGTGAGTGAGTGAGTGAGTGAGTGAGTGAGTGAGTGAGTGAGTGAGCGAGCAAGTGAGCGAGTGAGCAAGCGAGCTACAAACAGGAGTGATTGAGTGAGTGAGTGAACTTGATTGGTTGAGTGAATGAACATACGTGTATACATACAGAGTTTTCGTAAAATGAAAGCTCTTTTTATCGGACACAAAATAGATTATTAATCCTAGGCGAATCCCAAGCTATGTAATTCGTGGTTTGTTCGGATCTCGATTTGTTTGTAACAGTCTCTTTTAGCAATGAAATCTTAAAGGGTGGTTCAAACCAAAAATTAATCCGAAAGAAATATAAATTTATATAGCAGATTCTATGTCTATCAAGAAAATCTTGTATTTTAAATACGTTTCAAGAGTTCTTTTATATGTTAGATATAGTTTCGCATTGTTTTTGAATATGTTCAACCATGTGTCAGTGGTTTTTTAGATTGACTTCGATTGATCATCGCCGACATCGGTCCAGTCACATGGTCAACTTCAAAAATTCTGATATTATCGCTCACGTTGAATTCGTGTTTTTGTTAACTATTAATAATAGTATTATCCGTACGCGCTGTTAATTAAATGTCAAAGTTACTCGAGTCTATTTATAGTCTAGTCTCGGCTTTAACTGTTACTCTTAACTGTTAGTGTTAGTATACTCTATAGACTATACTCTATTATTGCCATAGGCTCCTGGCCTAGCCGCAGTAGGCCTAGCTAAGATTTCAGCCCTGTGTCAACCACATTCCGGGTCACCCACTGCTGGGGCTACAGTAGGCCAGGGCTAGGACTAGACTTTGGTCTAATTAATTTTGAGTCTAATAGTCTAATTCTAGACATTGCACATTAAAAAATTGTAGCTGTCTACAAAAACGTATATAGGCCTAGTCTAATCGCTTTTTGTTTCATTTCATGAAATCAAAAATTAAAATATTAAAATATACGATGTAGACTAGTCTACCATTAGACTGGTTGCAGCGTCATTATTAGTGTAATAGTCGGCAGCACTTCCAGTCTCTGACAGTGACATATTTTTGGAGTGACAAATTCATAATACAAAATTCATCTGGATTGAATTTGGTTTGGACTGTTCTTTCATGATTTCAATAAAATGTAGACTAAAAAATATACAATCTTAGGAATTTAAGCGCTAGTGTTAACTTTAAATTAAGTTAAAAGCACAATGACCATATGATTTTGATTTAATTTAAATCAATGAGAGTGGTGATAGTTGTTTTGAAATTTGATTTAAAATAACAAGAATCGATGAACTTATTGGGGCGATAACCAATCGCACATTTAAAATTTTCAGCTGTCTATACTTTATTTTATATGACTATATGATTCTATAAAGGAAATTTATGTTACAAATAATTTTAATAGTTTGTGTATATATTTGATAATAGCTTTGCGTGGTTATTATTGAATCTGTCTGACCAATTATTTGGATTATGACCCTTATCTTTGTCACATTGACATTGTTGTCTTTTCATGTGGTCTAGTCAGTCTCAAAACCTTAGATTATCGTTCACTCATTCTTTGTTTCAATCGTTAAATCCCGTTGCTATTATATTATCAAATTTAACAAATTGAGCATAAAACAAGAACTCTTATAACTGCAGAGTAACACTGGTCGGTTCCTCATTTATCAAACATTTGTGGAATGACATAACGAAAAAATCATTTGCATTTTCGCATCCAAATTTGGATAACTTTTAATATGTCAAGGGGGATGGAAAATGTTTCATCTTTGTCACATAAAAATTTTGGTTTCATTCAGTTGAAAAAGTACTATGTTAACTTGTTGTGATTCGCTGAGTAATCATTTGAGATGGCGTTCACTTTAATGCTATAGGCAATATTTATTTTATAAATCAACGATAATTGTGTCAGAAAATTTGTTTAACAAAGATTGATTAACTCTTGAGGCGATAACCACTTTGGCTGCTTTTATGCATTTATGCTAGTTTGTGGTTGACTCACTGATTCCTTTCAGGAACTGTTTTCCTGTGGGCCATTTCAGATAGGTCTTGTTGTCAGGAACATATGTTTTTGGCCTTTTTCCTCGTGGTTGGGAGTTTCATCTTTGTTACTTAAATTTGTTTGGGTACATTTTATCGTGTGATTTGCTTGGTCAACTTTATAAATTATCTTGTTAAGAAGATTGATTCTTGTTGTGATTCGCTGAGTAAACATTTGTGATGGCGCTCACTTTAATACAATAGACAATATTAATTTTATAAATCAATGATAATTGTCTCAGAGAATTTGTTTAACAAAGATTGATTAACTCTGGAGGCGATAACCACTTTGGCTGCTTTTATGCATTTATGCCAATTTGTGGTTGACTCACTGATTCCTTTCAGGAACTGTTTTTCCTGTGGGCCATTCTTTGGCATTGCCACTGCGGCCTTATGGGGTTTCAGATAGGTCTTGTTGTCAGGAACATATGTTTTTGGCTTTTTTCCTCATTTTTTGGAGTTTCATTTTTGTTACTTAAATTTTTTGGGTACATTTTATCGTGTGATTTGTAGGGCAAAAATTTACAAATAATATAAATAAATAAGAGGAGCAGTTGTTGTTTCTAGGATTTGATTTAGCAAGAATTGATAAACTCTGGAGGCGATAATCACATTGGCTGATGCCAATTTGTGGTGGACCCACTGATTCCTGTCAGGATTTGTTTCCTGTGGGCTATTTTCTGGCCTCGCCAGTACAGCTTTCGGTTTCAGATAGGTCTTTGTCAAAACTATGTTTTTGGCACCTTTCCTCTTTGATTGGAGTTTTCTTTTTTGCTACTTTTGGTCAATGAAGCATACATACCAGCTTCTCTTAATCTCAAATTAAAATATACAATATTAGTGCTCATAAGGATATTTGAAAATAATTCATGTTAGGAAGTTAAGATTTAACGTTCTCATCAGTAATAATTTAAATTAATGAGAAGAGATATAGTTGATAATCTCTTGATTTCATTTTATATAATTAATGCAATTATGCCAATTTGTGATGACTCTGGAATAATCCCAGGGGCTGGTTTTCCTGTAGGCCATTCTCTGGCTTTGCCAAAGTGACCTTAGGTTTCAAGTGGATCCTATGAAATTATGTTTTGGGTCACCTTTTTCTTTCTAAGTTTTCTTCTTCGTTGCTTGTTTTGTAAAGCTTAGTGATCCAGCTGCTTTGAAATTAAAAAAAAAAAAAAAAAAAAAAAAATTAAAAAAAAATGGCCACAAGAATTAAATCTTTCATCATTCTTACTTATATATATATATATATATATATATAATAAATAATTTGTAAATTGAAATAATTCGGAAGAGTATCCAAGTGTAGGAGTGTAAGGTAAAAGCAATATAATTATTCAATTAAACTACTGCAAGAACATATTATTAGTCAATAAATACAAGGTCAGTTACAACAAGACTTGGCCAGTTGTTACAGGCTGCAGTAATTATTGCATGCCTTATACGCCAACTACATGATGCTCTATGTCTAGCTTGATAATTCCAGCATCAGGACTTGCGCCAGCTGCTGAAATCAGTGCTAGTAATGATAGACAGGATGCATCCGGACTTGCGCCAGATGCAATGAACTTCATGAAGAACCAAACATATGATTATTCATTTGTTAGTTCGGCAGGACTTGCGCCAGCTGTTCTAACTATAGCAAACATGATGGGGAGTGATTTGTCAACTGGATTTGGGCCAGTTGGTTTTTGATACAATATCCACAAGCTCATTCTTACAGGTGGAATTAGTTTAATCTAGCATCAGGATTTGCGCCAGCTTCTGAAATCAGTGCTAGCAAGGATGGGCAGGATGCATCCGGACTTGCGCCAGATGCAATAAACTTTGTGAAGAACCAAACATATGATTTTCCATTTGTTAGTTCGGCAGGACTTGCGCCAGCTGTTCTAACAATGGAAAACACGATGGGGAGTGATTTGCCAACCCGATTTCGGCCAGTCGGGTTTTGATACAATATCCACAAGCTCATTCTTACAGGTGGAATTAGTTTATTCTAGCATCAGGATTTGCGCCAGCTGCTGAAATCAGTGCTAGCAAGGATGGGCAGGATGCATCCGGACTTGCGCCAGATGCAATAAACTTTGTGAAGAACCAAATATATGATTTTCCATTTGTTAGTTCGGCAGGACTTGCGCCAGCTGTTCTAACAATGGAAAACATGATGGGGAGTGATTTGCCAACCCGATTTCGGCCAGTCTGTTTTTGCTACAATATCCACAAGCTTATTCTTACAGGTGGAATAACATTGAATGTGAATGATTTATGTCCTTTTTCTTCTCCCGTAGAAGAGAAGAAAAAGCTAAAATTTTTGCTTTTTCGTCAATAACTGCGTGAGTAAGAAATTATTATTATTTTTTTTTCATTTTTTTTTTCTTAGAATTCTTCAGATCTTGCTTTTGAATGTATATGTAAACAACATTTTTAGTGAATACAGCAATACTCAAGATGTGGACCATTTCCTCATGTTCCTAATTTGCTTAAAATCCTTCTAAATCTATGTTTTGTGGTATTCTTATGTTTTCAAAGTGTGTCTGCAATACCTAGGTCAGCTCAAAATGAGGTCTGTATACTTCTGGGTCAGATTTTACACTTACAGAAAATAAAATTCCACTGACATATAAATCCAGCCAGTCAAAACACTACTGAGACTTGCTTCAGGAATTATAAATACAGTAGATGTTATCATAATGTGTCCCTTATTATCTACATTTGGAAATTTTAATTATTTGGTTATCTATTCATTACATGTAAATTTCAAGTTTCACTTCTGTAGACATCCTAATTTCAATTTAAAAACTAAATTTCAGACTATATAGCACTTCACTATTTAGAATTAGTGTTGTTTCTGATGTCGCAAGTAATGGTGGATTAGACAGATGAGAGGTTGGAATTCATATGTGCTCTTACGATGCATTCGTAAGTTTGTGTTGTGGGGGTCAGACACTTTGTGTCTGTGTGCCGTTTTCATACCCTCCTCAACAACAGATAATCTTGTTTAATAATGTTATTGATAGATTTTGTCAATATTATGTAATTTGTATGTAATGATACAAGAGTCAATGTTCATTAATATATTAATGTGAACAATTAGTAGATTGTTATTGATAGGTTTGGTTTTGTGTGAACAATTACTAGATTGTTATTGATAGTTTGGTTGATATTATCTAATTTGTTTGTAATGATACAAGAGTCAAAGTTCACATTTAAATAGTAGATTAGATCAATCAGAGACATGTATAAATATTCATAGTAGATTAGATCAATCAGAGACATGTATAAATAGTCCTAGTAGATTTGATCAATTTGAGACATGTATAAATATTCATAGTAGATTAGATCAATTAGAGACATGTATAAATATTCACTGGTTAATCCTGTTAACTGACTGTCAAGTAAATTTATACCTATTTTGGTCTTAGGGCTTCACTCTGTTACAACCACGTTTACATTAACAACATTTGAAGTGAAGCCCTTTTTATTTGTAGTCGTTTAATTTGATGTTTATTTTTAATAAACAAATTTTCCCCATTTTATGTGTCTGTTTTTTGTACGATAAATACAGAGTTTTCGTAAAATGAAAGCTCTTTTTATCGGACACAAAATAGATTATTAATCCTAGGCGAATCCCAAGCTATGTAATTCGTGGTTTGTTCGGATCTCGATTTGTTTGTAACAGTCTCTTTTAGCAATGAAATCTTAAAGGGTGGTTCAAACCAAAAATTAATCCGAAAGAAATATAAATTTATATAGCAGATTCTATGTCTATCAAGAAAATCCCACCTCCTCCCGCTTCCATCCGCTGCAAGTTTTTTGTTCATTTTTCTTCTGACCGTTTTCATACCCTCCTCAACAACAGATAATCTTGTTTAATAATGTTATTGATAGATTTTGTCAATATTATGTAATTTGTATGTAATGATACAAGAGTCAATGTTCATTAATATATTAATGTGAACAATTAGTAGATTGTTATTGATAGGTTTGGTTTTGTGTGAACAATTACTAGATTGTTATTGATAGTTTGGTTGATATTATCTAATTTGTTTGTAATGATACAAGAGTCAAAGTTCACATTTAAATAGTAGATTAAATCAATCAGAGACATGTATAAATATTCATAGTAGATTAGATCAATCAGAGACATGTATAAATAGTCCTAGTAGATTTGATCAATTTGAGACATGTATAAATATTCATAGTAGATTAGATCAATTAGAGACATGTATAAATATTCACTGGTTAATCCTGTTAACTGACTGTCAAGTAAATTTATACCTATTTTGGTCTTAGGGCTTCACTCTGTTACAACCACGTTTACATTAACAACATTTGAAGTGAAGCCCTTTTTATTTGTAGTCGTTTAATTTGATGTTTATTTTTAATAAACAAATTTTCCCCATTTTATGTGTCTGTTTTTTGTACGATAAATACAGAGTTTTCGTAAAATGAAAGCTCTTTTTATCGGACACAAAATAGATTATTAATCCTAGGCGAATCCCAAGCTATGTAATTCGTGGTTTGTTCGGATCTCGATTTGTTTGTAACAGTCTCTTTTAGCAATGAAATCTTAAAGGGTGGTTCAAACCAAAAATTAATCCGAAAGAAATATAAATTTATATAGCAGATTCTATGTCTATCAAGAAAATCCCACCTCCTCCCGCTTCCATCCGCTGCAAGTTTTTTGTTCATTTTTCTTCTGACCGTTTTCATACCCTCCTCAACAACAGATAATCTTGTTTAATAATGTTATTGATAGATTTTGTCAATATTATGTAATTTGTATGTAATGATACAAGAGTCAATGTTCATTAATATATTAATGTGAACAATTAGTAGATTGTTATTGATAGGTTTGGTTTTGTGTGAACAATTACTAGATTGTTATTGATAGTTTGGTTGATATTATCTAATTTGTTTGTAATGATACAAGAGTCAAAGTTCACATTTAAATAGTAGATTAGATCAATCAGAGACATGTATAAATATTCATAGTAGATTAGATCAATCAGAGACATGTATAAATAGTCCTAGTAGATTTGATCAATTTGAGACATGTATAAATATTCATAGTAGATTAGATCAATTAGAGACATGTATAAATATTCACTGGTTAATCCTGTTAACTGACTGTCAAGTAAATTTATACCTATTTTGGTCTTAGGGCTTCACTCTGTTACAACCACGTTTACATTAACAACATTTAAAGTGAAGCCCTTTTTATTTGTAGTCGTTTAATTTGATGTTTATTTTTAATAAACAAATTTTCCCCATTTTATGTGACTGTTTTTTGTACGATAAATACAGAGTTTTCGTAAAATGAAAGCTCTTTTTATCGGACACAAAATAGATTATTAATCCTAGGCGAATCCCAAGCTATGTAATTCGTGGTTTGTTCGGATCTCGATTTGTTTGTAACAGTCTCTTTTAGCAATGAAATCTTAAAGGGTGGTTCAAACCAAAAATTAATCCGAAAGAAATATAAATTTATATAGCAGATTCTATGTCTATCAAGAAAATCCCACCTCCTCCCGCTTCCATCCGCTGCAAGTTTTTTGTTCATTTTTCTTCTGACCGTTTTCATACCCTCCTCAACAACAGATAATCTTGTTTAATAATGTTATTGATAGATTTTGTCAATATTATGTAATTTGTATGTAATGATACAAGAGTCAATGTTCATTAATATATTAATGTGAACAATTAGTAGATTGTTATTGATAGGTTTGGTTTTGTGTGAACAATTACTAGATTGTTATTGATAGTTTGGTTGATATTATCTAATTTGTTTGTAATGATACAAGAGTCAAAGTTCACATTTAAATAGTAGATTAGATCAATCAGAGACATGTATAAATATTCATAGTAGATTAGATCAATCAGAGACATGTATAAATAGTCCTAGTAGATTTGATCAATTTGAGACATGTATAAATATTCATAGTAGATTAGATCAATTAGAGACATGTATAAATATTCACTGGTTAATCCTGTTAACTGACTGTCAAGTAAATTTATACCTATTTTGGTCTTAGGGCTTCACTCTGTTACAACCACGTTTACATTAGCAACATTTGAAGTGAAGCCCTTTTTATTTGTAGTCGTTTAATTTGATGTTTATTTTTAATAAACAAATTTTCCCCATTTTATGTGTCTGTTTTTTGTACGATAAATAAATATGCTTTGTATATCAGTAGTGATTTTATGTCGATGGATGATGTCCATAAGAGGACATTTATTTTCACCAATAATGCTATGCTTTTAAAATGTGCCAGAACCTGCAATCAGATTTTAGATATTAGGAGAACCTAATTAAGAAAAGTGTAAAATGAATGACCATAGTGGATACGGGGCGCTAGTCCTGCTTTGGGTCAGTGTTGGGTTGACGTTGAACACGCATGTACTGTACTGGTCGAGGTGGGGCCGGCCCCTAGTGAGCAGCGTGGTGGCAGCGGGCGTTTGATGTTTATCTGATAGTGGTTTGATGTTGCGACATTGACGGTGGACTATAGGATCGATGTCTCGTGTTCGCTGTGTAACTACCCGGCAGACGCGTGTACGTACGCCCGCTGCTGTTTCGGTGTTGGGCCAGCGTCATATATACTGGGCCAGCATTGAATCGGCATTGGGTCGACGCGGCGTGTCTGCTAGACCTGTACCAACCCATTTTATAATATTATCGTCAGTGATAATGTTGTAAAATGGGTAAAATGGGTGAATGGTATGAGCTTTAACTGTTTATCATAATCATTTATATATCATTTCTATCATCTTACATTATCATAATCAGTTTTTATCATACTAAACTATTTTATACACATGTCTTTTTAGGTTGATATATTATTTTACAGTATCTTGTAACTCACATTGAGTGACCAGTCACTACTTTAGCAAACTGTCATTTATGTATGATGTGTATTCATAATGTAAACTGGATGACACATTAATAAAGATTTACTACTATTACATATGTATTTATTTAGTTCTTTATATATGTAGGTGTGAATGAATGAGTGAATGAGTGAATGAATGAATGAATGAATGAATAAATGAATGAATGAATGAATGAATGAATGAATGAATGAATGAATGAATGAATGAATGAATGAATGAATGAATGAATGAATTATTAAATGAATCAGTAGCCTACACGTAGGCTTATAATTTTGGCTGCTTATTGTCACAGACAATTTGAAATTAAATTTATAACATAATTCCAAGATTATTATTAAATTCACCAGTGTATTATACATGATAGGTACGTTACCATTGGTTGATCAGATGTCACAGCTGACAGGATTGGTCAGCTCTGCACTGCTTGGGGTACTGTGTCTGCCTTACATAACGTTTGGCTTCTGGTCTCAGGTAAGAAATGAAGAAATACGTAATATATAAATGTAGCCTACTGTGGTTTGCTCAGAAAATTCCCATGCGTACAATGTCTTCAAATGAGTGTGATGTACAGAATAACAAACTTGAGAAGTCGAATGGGAATCCTGCATATGATTCTCCACTAAACCGGCCCCTGTCATTAATTTGGTTAAGTTTAGGCTCGGTTCTTTCAGAAAGTTGGGACCATACAGTGCCCTAAACTTTTCTAAGGCCTGGAATGTCCAGCACCACCTCATACTGTATACTATTAAGAACCCTTGAATTCATTTGATAACAGTAGGGTATAGTAAAAGCATAGTTCCAAGTACAAGCTCTTCATCGTATATATATGCTCTTCACAAAACACATGATCATTAAAACTTCAACATTACTTCCTGCGAAATTTACAATGTTTGTATGATAATTTCTACCATTCATAATACATTGTTAACTGTTGTACATTTTTGTCTGTGATTATTGATAATTTTATATATATATGTATGTTTTTTTGAATTTTGTCAAAATCTCAATAATATTGCCCTGAATATTCTCCGCAGGTTGATTGTAGGAAAAAAACACAATATAAAACAATCTTTTATATCACTAGATATTTAAGTTATTGGAATGCTTAGCCTGCAGTTTTTGTCATTATTTCGCTGCTGAATGTTGCTTGGGCTCTCATACAAACATTATTTGGTGAATCTACAGGCTTGAAAATGGCCGTTTAAAAAACTTGAAACAATATCTTCTGAACCGTGTGTTGGATTGCATTCAAATTTGGTGTGACAGTTCTTCACACATTTCTCACGATCTGACAATTTGTTCATGGTTACAGAGAAGCCGTCGGTTCCTGGTGATGCTGTCTGCTCTCCTGTTCTTCATGCTGGTGACACTGCTGCTTCACGCCTTTCACAAGCGACAACACCTTCACAGAACATGTGTTGTTTGTGATGCCATCAACTGTGTGCATTATACAGAATCTGTGTGTAAAATAACACAACTCTGGTGAAGAATAGTGCCTGTTCTGTAAATGGATTTTTATTTGTGTTAATTATATTATTCATAATCATTTATTTTTTTGTGAATCAGCAATATTGCCTGTTATTGACGTTTTCAAACACATTTGATTCAATACAAATATAGCAAATCAATTATGAAATTGTTTCTCTTTTGTTAAGCTGGCTATTAGTTTCATTTTGATTAAAACTGCATTTAACTACAACAATAGTCGTTTTTAATCTGTTTTATTAGCAGGATCAATCACAGTTATTGGGAATGAATTAAATGTTTAAACAGCAAGATTTGCAAAAAAAATCACGTGGATGCAAATGCTTAGTCTCAAATTAAATCGATATGAGTAACTTGGGGGTGGCGGTAGTGAAACACAACTCCATGTGGGTGGAAATTTTGTTTTTTTTAATGTAGTCTATTGTTTTAACCCTTATGCTGCCAGGACCATAGGTTTATGTTCGTTTTCAAGCAAATGTCGGACCAAATAAATTGCACTCGAATTGCTACAATATTATATGTGATAGATGATCAAAGTTAATCTAAAAATAAAATTTTAAAGACGTTTATTTCTTCATAAATATACTTATTTTTCTTCATTTGGTGCTGGAAATTGCGTCAGCAATTCCAGCTTTAAATGAATGAAAAATAGTCCAAAATAATTCGGCAGCATAAAACTTATAGGTTCACGAAACGGGTATTGCAGACTACACAGGACGAAAAGTGATGTAATGCCATATTATAGGAGAAACAACCTCTCTCTAAACCATGAAAATTAAAAAAATAAAGGCGTTAAAAAAACTTTTTTTTTTAATTGAAGTCTGAAGGAATAAATAGCTTTATGCATTTCATAAACTCGTTCAGAATCAGGGGCGGATCTAGTTTTTTACCGACGGGGGGGGGTTATAACTGAACAGAAGAATATTTCACTCTAGCGCATGGTCCGAGAAGCCCGAACTAGAGTCATTTTTGATTTTCAAAGCCTTTCTCCTGCAATCTAAGGCATAACGGGCACTGTTTGTCTCTCAGTTCATAAGGAAACCCCTGAATAAGAATATAATTTTTTTCGAGGGGGGGAGGGGGTAAACCCCCCAAACCGCCCCCTTGGATCCCCTGAGAATAGCCAAAAGACAATAAATGACCCCCAAATTATATATTCACCTAGCCGAATAAACAACGTCTCTGGGCGAGCGCAGCGAGCCACAGAGCGATCAGCGCTAATATTCACCCAGCGACATGTTGCGAATTTCACGTGTGGCATTTGCGGCAATCACGAGACATCGCAGCATTGCTGCATTAATGCTGGTCTGCCATCTACAATGCTAAACCGGCATTAATCCAGCATTGTTGCAACTAAATTCACGATTATCAGGGCATGTTCAACACCCAGTGTCCAGATCTTGCCCAGTGTATTTTCTTAATAACTTATCCACTTTAGTATTCCGTGCGAAAGATGCACTGAGGCGTCATCTTGTGGCAGTTGTAGGAACTGCAGCTGTCAAAATGGCTTCGTCGTCGGAGGCGAAACCATCTTCCCGTTCGAAAGAAGCAGTGAGCTTGGCTATTTTTCGCTTTAATTAATTTAAACATTTTATGCAGTCTCGCTTTCTGTGTTTCATTGTTTTGTTGTCTAACTTTTATATTGTTTCAGCCGGGTTTGTTGATGTCCATCGTCAGAACTTTATCTTCCAGGTGATTGTTTTCTTTATATTATCGCTCAATAAAATTAACCTTAGACTGAGTTCTAAAAAAACATTAAATATGGTCTCACCACCCTAAATGAGCCGAAATCCAAGGGGGGTGGCTACTGACTTCAAAAAGATATTAGGCCTAGATCTTTGGAATATACTCTGTTTCACCACATAGTCAACGCTTTATCTTCCAGTTGATTGTTTTCTATTATCAGCTAGACCCTATCGCTCAATAAAATTTACCTAAAATTTAAAAAGGCTAGACCTGGACAGTGGAAGTCAGACTTTTGAGTTTTGCTTATACTTTGGTGTTTTTTTGTGTTTTTTCAGGATTTATGTGAATTTGTGATACACTGGAACAAAAAGCATATTTTTCTTTGTTTGTTCTTTTTGCTCACTATTACTGGTAGAAATGAAGCCATCATTGTAGAATTAAAAGAGTTATTTGTTTTGAATGGCACTTTTATCACCTGTTCTGGGGGTTCCCATCATTAAATTTCTCGCATTTAATTTCATGATAGCTGCAACAAATGCTTGAAGAGGTAAGTGGAATAGGCATGCTGTGGCCCCTTCTAATAATTATTTTACACATGTGCCATTTTTTTAATTTTTGTAAGAATATGCAAAAAAATGAAACTACACTATGTCCACTGCCATATGAGGAAATTCTGGAGGACATTATTAAGATCGTTTGGACAGAACAATGTGGGTGTCTCGAAGAATTGAGATACCTGGGGAAGGCTGCACTAGTTTACCCAGGGTAAAACCTGGGTGAAGTTTTGTTTGCCTGCCCTACGCTTCCTCATGGGGTGCAACGAGGGTGAAAATGGAAGTTTCATAGCCATAAGGATGAAAATCCATCAAAATTTTTCCTTCTTCCATGACGGAGGCTATGCCCAAATTTCTGATTCTTATGTTCATATATGGTATATTTGCTACTGTTACTGTATTGCGGGGCACTCGTTGGGTACCCTGATGTATCTAAAAACTAGAAAGCTCAACTGCGACAACACCTCAGTAGTTTTCTTCAGCTGCTTCAAGAAGGTCAAGTGTCTGGGTGATGTTTTGGATTCTGTCACCCCCATAACAGTATGCAACATTGATGTTTTATAATTTAGCTCAGTTTTTGATCTAGCACAGCATTTTTCTTGCTCAGTGAAAACTGTGGAATGTGGTCAAATATTTCTTTTAGCATGTCGGCGCATGCTTTTCGTCGATTTCTCCATCAATTATGAACCGATTTCCTTGAAATTTAGCACAGGCAAATTTCAAGTCATATCCTAACGTCGGTAAAAATTTCGCTAAATTATATTGAATATTTCAAACGTTAGACCATTTGACATGTAATAAAATTGTAGAATTAGTTTAATGGGTTTAAAGAGGGACGTCACAATTTCGATTTACTACATGTCAAATGGTCTAACTTTTGAAATACTGCATATAATTTTATATAATTTTCAGGGATATTAGGACTCTGTTAAAATATGATTTTTACAAAATTTCATGAAAAGCAGTTAATAATTGATGGAGAAATCAACGAAAAACATGTTGTGACCTAAGGTATAGTAAAAAAGGCTAAATTCTAAAATAATATACAACTACACAACCTGTTCAAAGATATTAGTCTTGATCTACACTAGGGTATAAGCTTTAGGCCTGGCTATAAACTAATGGCCACTCTGTTTCATTCTCTTTCCAATATTCCGCTATTCATCTCTTCGCCATGTGGCGCAGAGGGTAATAGATAATATCGCCACGGCCCTGTTGGTAACCTTGTCCTGGCATAGCACTCGCCACAGCTTTGGTAACCTCGCCACATTGGTCTGAGTAACTTCGTCACAGCCTCACCACACATGTCAGTTGATTTGACATTGTTTTTTGTGCTCTCTCTCTTTAGATCTTGGCTTTTTTATTCCAACTTTTTTAAGTCAACTCGTTCATGTTTTTATCAATCATCAGCTCATATTCTTGTCGGAGGGCAGACAAGATATTCAAAGTAGTTCAATTTGCAAAAAAAATTAAAACACATCATCCTCAAGTTTTTTGGGGTTGTGAGCAATTTCACAATGTAAGTATTTAATAAATAGGGCTATAAAACAATCATTCCCTCCCATAATTTCGAAACAAACATATTTTTAAGGCTGGCCTTTTACAGCAGACTTATGGACACAGAGGATTACCTTGTTATGTTTTTATTAATTTCAGTTCAGATGTAGAGCAGCGGGAGAAAGAAAAGGCTGGATTAGAGAAGGATTACAAGGACAGTGACCAAAAGCTGAATGGTCTAGTGCAAGGTAGAGAAAATACTCAACAAATTCTAAGGAAAATACTTTCACAAAATAATTAAAAAAATTTAAAAAGCCTTCTCCCCAGGAAGAATATATACCATATCAATTTAATAATTGTGTATGAGTTATTTTAACTAAAATGACAACCTAATTTTGCCAACAATATCCCCCTTTGTTTCTGAGTGTGTGTTTGGGGGGGGGGGAGAGGGGTTCGATCCACCGCAGCATAAACTTGTTTTTTGTGTGTTTGGTCAAAACTAGATTTGTTATAATTAACAACTTGTATTATTTTGGTGGTCAGTAATAATTTTGTCACGAAAAAAGTTTGAAAATACTTGAAAACATTAACATTTTTAAATCTACTGTGTTTTTCAGAACATTTACCGGACCTAACTTCAATCATTCAGACTTTTAGTGATATTTCCGCACGTATAACAAGTAAGTACAAAACTGCATGGTGTCAGCAATAAGTGTATTTCTGTAAATTTAATGACCTTTTAAAGGCAAGAAAAAAGCAAGAACCTTTAGCTGATACATTTGTATGTTGCTCATTTGTTGTTTGTCATTGCTTTAATGCTACTGCCGTCCACCCTGTTAGACAGCGAACCATGCGCCTGACTTTTGGACAGTATAAAGTCAAAATGACAGGCAAAAATTGTCCAAATTACACTATAAAGGAGGAAATGTACTGGCAGACTTTGTGCATGACAGTTGTCTAATCCTAGCTAAGACAGTACAGTAGATTCTGTCACCAACGACCTTGCTTCTGCCAGACAAAAAAAGTCGTTGGTGACAGAAAGTCGCTGGTCACAAGAATGAGTTTTTGCTGTAAATTTTGCGGGTGCGGCGGCTGGTTCAATGTTGGACTAATGACAGCGACATTCACCCACCATTGACTGGTAGTCATTGTGGATCAAAGCACGCGTTGCCGCAACAGCTAGCTATGCTAATCACGCTAACAGAGCACATGTTATATAAGCCCAGGTAGCTTCTGACCATTTACAGGCATGAGGCGTTGTATATTTACATTAAATGTGTCACTATAGGACAGATGATGTAGCCCTGGTGAAACAAAAAAATAACTGGTGAAACAAAAAGGGAACAGTTATTCATTACTGATGAATAATACACATGTGTGTTTACACTAACAGGAGCATTATGCCCACACTAGGACGTTTGTACCATCCCAGCTAACAGAATACGTTGAATCAATGTTGGTTTAACGTTGGACCACCGTCTACAACGCTGGACCAACGTTAATCCACCATTGAATCAACGTCTTGTGTCTGCTGGGTATATGTGGCCGGACCAGGCGTATATAGGACGTTTGCTACGTGTGAATAAACACGCGTTAACGGCTCATTAAGGCAGTGTATTGTATTAAAGTGACTGGGGGATTAGTTATGTCCCGACGCCATGTTGTTCTAATGTTGGCCAACCCTGCATCAAGGTCTCGCGCTAGCTGTATAGTCACCCAGTAAACATGAGCCATTGACCCAATGCTGTGTTGACTTCGAAGACAGTGGGCCGCGTTAAAACAACATTCGGTCAACGTCTTGTGTTTGCTGGTCAGTGACGGCGCGTCTCATGTCTGGAGAGGGGTGTACTGCTGACTGGCAGTATGTGTATAGCGTAATTATGACGGCGCCACTCTTGTCTACCAGTCAACACACAACTGAATAGCACTCGACATTTAGTGTGCTATAGACAATATTCTCATGGAGTATCTTCTTATTACATTAATTGAACAATTTAATACGATTGTATTTTAAAACATGTATTAATTAGCGCTATGCGAAATAAACAATTTTATACACTTTTCGACTAATGCGAGCATTAAACATGTTAAATTGATTCATAGGGCATATCTTTAGTTGATCATTGGACATGAAGGGTTGGATGATTTCCTACCGGCGTGAGGTGATATTGCTGTGCAGTAGGCTAACAGCGACGGTCTCAGGTAGATAGGCCTCTTGCGACACCAGCCTGATCTTCCAGCGTTATACCTCTCTCTTAACCATGATATCCACAAAGTCAGATCTGACATGCAGTGGTTTGCTCATGAATTTCTCCAAAAGAGGTATGACGAAAAAAGTTGAGGTCGTTCGACACAAGTAATATAATGATCTTCTGCCAGATATTTGAGGTCGCAAGTCGCGTTAGACAGAAAGTCGTTGATCACAGGTCGTTAACTATAGAAAAATGTTCCGTGCAAGAAAAAAAAATCGTTGGAGACAAAAGGTCGTTGATGGCAGGATCGTTGATCACAGGATCTACTGTACTGCCATCCCATGATGTCCGCTCTGTCATTTTGTAGTAAATTGAAAAAAATTTCAATGAAAGACTACTATATAGATGAATCATTTTTCATATTTGAGGCTAAATGTTTTTTCTTGTTTGCTCATCAGAAGCAAATGTGGCCTTCAAGGGTATTGAAATATGTATAAATTAGCTTGTTAACTTGTTGTAGACCTGACTAGAACAACAAAGTTATAACTCTCAATTGACAAAAGTCCTCAATGAAATAAAAAAATAAACTCACCTGCTGATTAAATTTGAATATTATAATCTTTTGCTTGTCATTATTTTATTACAAGTATTTTTTAATACAGCGTCACAGGAAAAGATTCGGTCAATTCGAGACAGCTTGCAATCTTGTAAAAACTTACTTCACTGCAAGAGAGATGAGCTGAGAAAACTATGGCTGGAAGGAATCGAGTACAAAACCATTGTGTCTATGCTGGACCGCATGTATGTATGGGGGCCCAACCACATGTATGTATGTATGGGGGGAAAGAAAAAAATATATTACATTTTTGACAAAATTCAGGCCCTTTTTCACCTGTTTTAAATCTCAAGTTTTATGACTTAACTAATTATTCAACTTAAACATTTTTACATGATTGAGATCTTCAGAGCCAGTTTTCAGATAAATTCATGATTGTCACTCGATTATTCCAAAAATTTGGATGGATGGGGTTTTGCAATAATTGAGTAGTTATGATTATGGCCGGACCAGTTGATAAATCCTTCCGTCAGGCCTGATCTTTTGAAAACCCTCGTGCCTTCTTGACAACAAAGGTGTTATTTAAAAAATAATGATAAACAAGAAAACCTATCTGCCCTGATATATTTCACCTGGTTATTTTATAAAATTAGATTTATTTTATTCCCTTAAAGGGGTCAATTCACATCTAAAGATTAATAACAAAAATAGATATATCTGGGTGTTAACCGTGTAATGCAGATCCCATATATATATAAATATCTTTAAAATTTTTAAACCAGATAAAATTTGAGCAAACATGGCTGTCATTGATGTTTTAATGTTGGGCCAACATCATAGACAGTGGACTAACATTATAAGATTGGTTCAATCAATGCTTTCTGTTTGCTGGGATGTTACTAATATAGATCAAATCAAGGTTTTAAGTGAGTATATTTGTAAGGGAGTTATTGTAAATATCAGTTTTTGAAGTTAGCAACATCACTGAATTTACCAATATATGCATATCCTCATCAGTTCAATGCACAGTGTAAATAGTAGGTGGTTATTTGCAATAGCTATATCAGTATGTTTGTCTTTTAATTATCCATGATTCTAGATTACCAAGTATATGGCTGTATAAAATATAATCCAGGCTTTCCTGTTATATTTTTAGAGAGAAGATAAAAGATGTATCTGTAAAACTTCAGGTACATCTAGACCAGAGACAATATCTACACGCTACAAACCTTCTTGTATCATCAGGTAATGTAAATTATGTTGATACTGTAGCCCCCCCCCCCCAGTCAATAGCAGTCAATTTTAATTTTTAAAAAGATCTGAAACATACTAATTAACAGATTAAGTGGAATATATATGAAATATTGGTAGAGCAACACAACATAATATTAAATATCTCTGTTACACGCCCATAAACGTCCTGAGGCCGGATTTAGGCGCTTTACAAATGCTATAATATTATTATATATATCTGAGCATAAGTTGAGTTTAGAAAAAAATTGATCATGGCAAATACATATTGTCACAGACCTAAAAGCTAAAATCTCCTGTTAATCACTCAAATAAGAGGCAGATAACACACTAGCTTTGACTTCATGTGATTGTATCTACTTAACCCTTAAAGCGCTGAAATACTTTGTATAAACCATGGAGACCAAAAGGTTTATAGGTCTACGGCCATTTCAAATATTTTTACTCTTACAGTGCGGGGATCTGACGTTGGAATCTGACGTTTACACATGTCAGATTCTGGCGTCCAAAGTCGATCACCATCAAATTCTGACGTCTAAAGTCGATCCCTGCGCTGTGAGGGCTAATTTGATTCCTTCCTTACTTGTAAAAGGTAGCAAATGCGCTAGCAATAGCACCTTTCAACATATTTGAAGTGTCAACAAATAATGCAACAATTAAAGCTTTACCCATAAATTGATTATTTTTATTGCAGTTTCATTGCTGGAGGGTGACTTGGCGAGTGTAGAAGCTCTGAAAGACGTACGCACAGAACTACTTGCAAAGAAACATGTAATTATATAGCTCATTATCATGATATGAATCATAATAGCATCAATCTTAAATTGATAAGAACTAGATTGTAAATAGTGATAAATACAAATGTATAATCATGGCCCAGGGATATCATATTAATAGAAATCTGAGCAGTTATTTGCAGCTTCAGCGATACCACTATGTAGTAGTGTTCGTGTATTAAAGAACTCTGAGAGGTGTGAATGGTTTCATGTGAATTTCAACACAAGGAAAAGACCCTAAAATAACAATGATGAAAATAGTTTAAATAACAAATTTTCACTGATAGCAAGTTAATCAATCAGTTATAAATATAGTCGCATCGCCCTTGTTCTAAATCTCTTACGAAATGCAATTAACTATCATATTCCTTTTGATAATATTAATATCCAAATACTTATATACAACCACACTATATTAAGTTAATGCATTTACAAAATCAATTAAAACCACATTCGCTAGTTAACTCCTTCCAATTAAACCAGATAATCTATTCATGCCAAACGTCTTTTGAATTACATAACATATTGGAATAACAAACATGATAAATACAAAGTGAAAATATAGAATAATGACAATAACAATAAAAACATGCAAAGTAATAAATTTACCCCTTACCCCATCAGGCACATAGCTGGCCTGACAGCAACATCGCTGAACGAGGATTTCAATCCTCAGCTGCTAAATCAGCATCTAAGCTATCAATATCCACCAACTGCCAGAATTAATACAAATTTTAACCTCCCATATTGCCATTACATCTAAATACAAACCAATTAATTAAATACATCCATTATTAGTTTAGTTAATCATACTCTTTTATACAGCTTTAATAATATTTACATAGATTTCAATATTAAATCAATCAGCCTAGCTGTACTCTATTTTCAATTACTCCAATGTTAATACAATATAATTTGACAATTATCTAAAGTCTACAAAATAATCTATAAATTATGAACATGAATCGAATTATTAGGAGGTTATCAAAAACTGTAAGTAATACCATAATTACTTGAGCTGTTACATTCTGCTATAATTAAAGTTTAGATGAATCACTCTGATTGTCAAGACTGTCATGGCTACTCTCTAAACAAATCTCACAAGCATTCAACACCAATCAAATATGTCCTATATATCAGTTAAAATGACAAGCACAACATTCTCATGCAAGTAAGTAATAAAGTACATACCACTTTATAAAGTAATTCATTTCTAGCTATCGGCAAAGACCCAAACTTCACATTTTACAATTAGTGTCTCACATGGCTGACAGTTGGACAAAGTCTGACTGAACAACATCTAACTCCCGCCAAGCAATACTAAAACATTGCCTCATTAGCATATACACTAGAAACCGGTTTAACGTTAAGATCATGTTATTCACCAGGTGGCACCTATGGTGCCCCTGTATGGCCTTTCAGACCATATTCCCACACTACACACCTTAAAAATCATTCTGTAAAAAAACCGATTTAAATGTACAGTGGAACATGTAATCAGCAGCCAACCTTGGAGCACAGGATAAGTGTCCTTTCAAGACAGGTGACCATCATAGAAGGGTTCATTAAGAAGTGTCATTTTGTTTGATTGCCATTTAGGGGTTGGCTTTCCATAAACGTTGGCTGTTCACAGCAGGTTCTATTGTAGTTGACGTTAAATGATCATTTCTATTTCTTCTCTGTTTTTCAAATTCAGGAGCTTTATGAGCTGCTTCTCGATGAGCTCCACAAACAGATTTATGTGAAATCTACAGCTAGCGTGGTGAAGGGATTTCAGCGACAAGGTTCTCAGCGACAAAGCAATCGTAGTGTGAAGGGTGTGCCTTATCCTCTACCCGGCCAGCAAAGTAACAAAGACAGAGATGCTCAAGCTGGTAATTAACCTTTCCAGTCCCGGGATCAACTTTTGACATCAGAATCTGAAGTCAAATGTGATCCACGCACTGAAAGAATCAAATATTTATTATGGTCGTAGACCCATAACACAGCTATTTCAATGAAGCAGAAAGAGCTAACCAAGACACTTATTCAAATTGAAAAACCCTTTGAGTAGCATTTTTCATGAAAAAGATTCTAGCACTGTAAGGGTTAATCTGATAACAGTGTGTTACATGTTATATTCCTTGCACAGCCAATAATGAAACAAAGACAGAGAAGCTCAAGCTGATAGCAGTGTGTTATGGTGAATGTAATTGTAAATAATGTAAATACACATTAGTGTTGAAATTTTTATTGTGTGACTCTGTAATAAAGCAGCCCTAGCCGAGGCGGGCCGTTACTGTATTCCACACGGTCCACCGCCACCTCCACCGCCGCTGCCGCTGTTATTTGTTTTCAAAATAGCTAATATTCTATCAACTTTTGCTTCGTCATACTTCACAGAGCCATCACATACACTGAGGAATTGTTTTGGTGACATTTTGATCCCCATATCATCAACCCTTTAATTACTACGTCCACTAACGAAGAAATGCTCGTTAGTGCCTTTCAGGAAAAAGTTTCCATCAGATCTTCTTTTAATTTGGCATATATGCTCAGCTAGGTCAGCCAATGACTAGATTATCTTTTGGGAGCAAACAATTTCAAAATTTAGCAGCCATTTTCAATTTGCATAATTTTGTGATATTTATGTAACTCAACAAAAATGCAAAATAGCTGGACCATGAATATAAAACAAAATGTAAGGTCTCACACAATGATAACCCATGACAAATTTCGCACTAATAAAATCCAAAATGGCCGTCAGTCGGCCATTTTTTTTTTTGTAATAATTCGGATTCTTGCATGATAGCTGATTTATCAACTTCTGCTTCCTCAAACTTCACATAGCCATCACATACCACCGCGGAATTTTTGATGACATTTTGATTCCCATGTAATCAACCCTTTATTCGTTAGGGCCACTAACAAAGAAATACTCGTTAGTTCGTTTCAGGAAAAAATATTTCAGCAGATCTTTTTTATGCGGCAAATATGCACAGCAATGTCAGCCAATGACCTGATTACCTTTTGGGAGCAAACTATTTTAAATTGGCCGTTTAGCAGCCATTTTGAATTTGAGTAATTTTGTGATATTTACGTAACTCAAAAACAAAGCAAAATAGCTGGACCATGCATATAAAACAAAATGTAAGGACTCACACAAGGATAACCCACGACAAATTTCAGAGAAATGAAATCCAAAATGACTGACTGGCGGCCATTTTTAATTGTTTTTTCTCATTATCTCAGGAATTTTGTTTAATAGCTAAAGCTGTAATATAAAATAAAGCTTGAGAAAGTTTGCTGATCCATATCAAATTTAAAATGGCTGGCTGGCGATAACAGAGGGCTGCTTTCGTGTTCGTTTCAGAACAACTCTTTCTAGTAGTATCAATCCGCCACCATTCATATTGAATTGACATTAATTTTGTGCAAATTGACATTACAGGGCATATTGTGGCCCTGGTATTTGCTAAAATATCGTCTTGGGTCAAAGATTTTTCAGAGATGATAGTCCAATATCAACATAACATTGGCTCAATGCCTGGTGTTTGCTGGATATTAACCAATATCAAACATGTCCTGCTTGAAATAATAATGTGTATTTTGATTAAAATGTGTCTTGTATGTTTTGTAGCTGCAGAAAGACGATTGGCAAGTCTACAAGATGCCAGCTTGCATGACATCCGTAAACCACAGCAGGTGTCAGAAGACATGCTCCAGGAGCCGGATGACGACCCAATCACATTCATTGCTGTCCTCGTCGAATCACTTGGAACTCTGAAAAAGATGCCAGAAGCAGTAGATGTATGAATTGATTATATATCATTGAAATAATAGATTGAGTTAAATATGAACTCATTAGTTCATCATTAATTGATTTTCTCATCTTGTAGATTTGTTTAGGGGTGGGAAGAAAATATTTTTGTAAGTCATACGCAGAGAGAAAACAATGCTTTGTTCTTTGTCCCACTGTAACTGAGCAGTGGATGTCAGTGTGTTAATAATATAACTGAAAAGAAGATTAACTGAAAGAAGAAGCTACACTTAAAAAATGATGTGGTTTAAGAATGTAGTGTGCCTATTTTATGAATATAAAGTCAAAAGACAAATATCGATAAATGTGATAAGCAATGTAAGCCTACATTTCATATTTTCTACAATATTGTAATTTCACTGATATGTATGGTCAGAAGTTTGATAAAAAAAGTAAGAAGTTGCCGTTTTTAACATGCACAAAAAGGTCCATTGAAAATATTGAGAAGTCCTTGAAAGGTCCTTAAATTTTGTATTTGAAAAAGTGTGGGAACCATGCAATTAGCACATTGCCCTTAAACACACTCTATTATTAGACATATTTTGTATATTTTCAGGCATTGAGAAGTTATATAAAGTCTGGTTTGATGGCCATTGTGCAGAGGTCATCTCAACAGGTTGCTGACAAGTATGTTGTATGTCAATACTTTGGGCTTAAAGGGTTAAATTAACTGATAAGACACTTAGCGCTGAAAGTGATGCTTTTTATATTTTGATGTATAATGGTGCGTCTATTGTATTTCATGAAAATCTTCACTTTTTGCCTCATGTGATGGCTGCTAATTTTTATTCATTTATTTCACGAAAGGTGTTTTGATTTATGAAATGCTCCAGAGAAATGGGCAAAGAATATCCCTTAACATGCTGCTGCAATATCTAAGAAAAAAATATTCTTCACGTATCATACCACCCTGATGACATCGCAGGGCTCTGACACAGTGACCTCCATTTTTAAATGTAATAATTCTAATATGATTAAAAGTTTACGCCTGTTGAAAATGGCCTAGTTTTCATAGGCACTTGAATTTTCGTCTAAATTTCATCGCATCCGAGTTTGTTTTTGGTAGGCAGTGAGAGTGTCGTTTTTACACAGCTATGATACCAAAATAGAAATTTTCTTTTGCAGTGCTGTGCTCCGATTATTATGGTTTGTATCTTTTCTGTTTGATTATACATCTTGTTATCTGTGCAGTGCCTACCCGCTGTGTTTTTATTTGATTACCATTTGTATTTGTTGTTATTTCAGTGCCTACCTGGAGGGTGAAGATCTAGCGCTGCTTCCCCAGCCTCAATTCCTGACAGAGCTTCTTCATCTTCTCCTGCAGCAGTTCCGCATCGTCGCTCGTGTCCATCAGATTGTACTGGCGAATATGGCCAGAGTCAAGGTCGGTCAGCTAGGTTGTAAGAGTGCAATTCTATGCTATCCTTAGCCCTATTGAGCCGGATAGACTTTTTATGTCACAATTTGACTTCAAAAGTCTATCCATGAAAGTGAGGACATATGCAGTGACATGGTTTATATATTTATACAGCAACATTGATAACAAACTTCATATTCTGTAATAATTCTGTATTTTAAAAAAATTGTCGATAGGAAGAGTGTAAGCTGCTATGGCCAGCCATCCATGGGTAATTGATATAACAATATTATGTTGATGTCTATTAAAAGTTGATAACAGCTTGATGTATTTCTCTGAGGAATATCCCTGACATAAATTTCTAATACAAATTATTGTCTGTCCATCAGTATGTAATTATATCTGGAATGTCAATAGAAATTGACAGTCATCCTTCCCACCTGTCAGAAAATGCCATGACTTGAGCTATCAACCTTGATAACAGTATATCAACTAATAATTATACCAATCATGCATCTTTTACTAAACTGATTTTTTGAAAAATGAACTTAGCTATCTTGTTCTTAAAAAAAATCTGATGTCTGGTAAATTTGTAGATTTACTGGGCCTATCAGTCAGGTGAAAAATCTCATTTCAAATTCTTGACTTAATTGCGTGTATAATCAGCTGAGATGGCATACACAGCAATACTTGAAATGTTGATCCACATTTATTTAAATTACTTATATTTGTTTAATTTGAGCCCAAATATTTGCAAATTTTGATGTTTTGACACACATTTCTTTCTTAATAACAGTGATCTCATTGACTAATAAAACAGATTAAAAAATAACAATGGTCGTGATCAGCAGGATAAAGATTAATGTTGATCCACCGTCTGCGACGCTGGCTCAACATTAAACAAACAGTGGGTCAACATGCTGTTTTTACAGTGACTATTCCGCAGTATAATATCTATATTTTTGTTTTTTTTGTAAACAGAGCAGTCACACCCAGCTGGCAGACATGTGTTTGTATGATATGGTGGAGGTCTGGAACAAGATACAGGCTGTGGTAGGTACTCGATAAAACCAATAGATACACACTGTGGTAAATACCGTGATTGGTGGACTATACCACGCACTGGTCTATACCGCGCAAAAGGTTAAAATAGGCCTTTCTTAGTGCTTGAGCCTTACACTCCGCGCACTCGTTATTTATGTCGCAGTTCAAAATATCGCCGTGACATTTCCAATGCTGATGGTGTTTTAGTAAGATTGATTTGTGACGGTTTGGGTCCTAATTTTATTAGATTGTGTTTAGTATTATTGTAATATATAATAATAATGATAATTAACAATTAATACTTTTATGTTTACTTAAACTTTTTGCGGTTCAATATAGTCACGTAATTAACACGAATATAGGCTTACGCACGTTTTTGTACCAGGGATCATAATTAGGCCACGCGGGAACTAGTGAGTAGCACATACACACATACCCCCGCCAGATGGTAATCAGGTGATTGCTGCATTGAAGGTGTGACATTTTACAGCCATGGGCCGCGGTTGACCTTCAAATAATTTACCAGCGCATATCATCTTCGAATATGTGAATGCGACGATATATATATACAATGAAAGTTGATAGAAATGGTCAGCGAAATATAGACCTACGTAAATACTGGAATAAAAACTTACCAAATACATTTCACATAGTGGGCGAAATTTTAAATTTGCAAGCCCCAAAATGTCGTCTAGACTCCCACCGTTTGTGGGCCAGTAAAGCATGTGGTATCGTCTCGTGTGGTGTATGCGTATGTGCATGTATAGGCATGCAAGCATGTGCAGTTTGCAGACTTCCCAGCTAACACTATGCATTGACCCAATGTTGTTTCAATGTTGTGCTGACCTCGAAGACGGCGGGCCAACACTAGAACAACACTGGGTCAAAGCCTCGTGTTTGCTGGGATGCATGTATCTGTATTACACGCTGACGCGTAACGTTAGATATTTATCAATCATCATGATATATATATATATACTATCAGCCGCTAAAAAATCCTCAACGTGTTTATAATGTATTGTACAATGTCAGCATGTCAGTTTATTGAGCTGGTAATCCTTCTGATAGATAGTAACGGTGATAAGTGACATGATATAACTAATCTGCTCGTACTATACCCTGCCTGATGAGCCGTGTTCATTCACGCGTCAACGAGGCTACACTCACGGCATAGGTGATAACGGCGCCAACGTGATGACAAAACTATTCTGACCTTTCACAGCTTTGTCAGACAGGTTAATCAGTGATCTAGTCGCATACATCGCGCACTTGTTCTATACCGCGTAGGAGCTCCAATAAAAAAAAAGTAGCGCTGTGTCGTCCGGTAATTACGGTACTCAATAAAACAAATAGAATAGGTGCTCCTACAAACAAACAGATTATTTAATGTCTAGGACCATTTCCAGCTTTGAGCATGAGAAAGTTACTAAAAATGCATCATGAATGAATGAATGAAATCTTATATAGCGCATCTATCCAGCCGGAGGCTGTTCAGAGCGCTGAACATAGAGAGTAACTTAGCAAGGCCTGTTATCATTCAAATTCCAACTCAGTCTCCTGGGAGATATACAACTGAGCTGCCATTGGGGCGCATCAAGCTATTTTCATTTCAAGCTAATTTGCCTTATGTGCCAAGTACTCTGATTTACGTGGCTCTCTGAGCCCCACGAGTGTATACAGCACCTGGCAGTCCCAGGCGGTCACCCATCCAATTATAAACCAGGCGCGATGTTGCTTAACTTCAGTGATAGGGCCAACCACGATAAGCGAACGCCGTATTCTGTATGATCATAAAATTTAATTAATTGACATGTCGCAAATTTTTATTTGTAACTTATGAATTATGAAAGTAAATGAAATGAATCGGGCTTTAGGCCACTTTTGTGCACATACAGGCTAAATTGGGCCAGGAGAACCTCCTGAGGTGAGATGAATTATGAATTATGAAAGGAATACACAGCTTTTCATTGCTAGATAGTTCTGTCAGTTCCCGCACTGGAAGAGTAGGGTTTATATTGCACAATAGCTTTTTTGGACGTTACAGGGCTGGAAATAAGGTTCAAAATGTTGGTTGTCTGTCGGACAACCAGCATGATTATTTTGGTTGTCTGCCAAAATTTTAAGTTGTCCGCTCAAATATGAGAACAAAAGTGAAACTGGCTGTGAAAACGTGATTTATTTAGCAACAGAATTACAGTATCCTCGGTCAACATTCCTGCAAAAGGGTGGAGGTGTCTATATCAGGGTCGGACTGTACATGAAAAAAATGATAAAACTAAATGAGGGTAACAAACAATTAACAATACGTATAGTCGCGTATACATGTAAAGTCACGTCGTTGCCGTATAAACAAATGTGATCAGCTTATGTGGTATCGCCCTAGTTTTGGGACCCCCCTTCCCCACACATATTTCAAGTTGGCGCTCATAATTTCTCCATTCATTTATTTTTATTTTGTAGCTCTTTATCCTGACATAAATTATACCATTATTCTGATGTCCATTGTTTATAGGCATAATTTATATACTTTTACTTCTCAAAATTTAATTTCTCGCGGATATTATTATAATTAGGTAGTCTGCTTGACACAAGTCAAAGGACAAGCGATTATTGACCAACTGCATTCTTGAAATAACTTAATTTATGCGATCGAGTCTGATTGGTAATTCCGGTGAAAAACAACATGGCAGCACTCGGAACTCCCTCCTTAACGAAAACAATGGTCCAATTGTGTGAAAATATGAACGCGTGTCAGAGATAGAGTGATTTAAACTAGAGCAAGTGAAAGAATATAGTCTTTGGAATATAACACATAGTTTTCAGAAAAATCCGACAAGAAAAAACATAAATAGCAAGCCAATATCAAAGTGTTGTTTTCCCATATAAACGGATGCATGACGTCGTAATTACGCTGGCATTACTAGTCACTCGCTGTGACTGTTGGATGAAAATCGGTTGTCCAAACGGACAACCATCTGAGCAATGTGGGATGTCCGTTTTGTAATTTAGTTGTCCCGGACAAACGGAATGCGCTTATTTCCAGCCCTGACGTAGCAGATATAAAATCTATTGATGATATTATTCAGAGATGCCAGTTTTCCGGAAATCCTTTTCAGATTTTTAATGATACTGTATGACCTAAAATGTTTTTTTTCGATTCAAGAAAAGTAAATCCGGATTTTTTCCCATGACCCACTGGCATCTCTGATTATTGATGCCGTTTCGTAGGCTGCTTGTTGCATTCAAAATTTTCAGGAAAAATTAACCCTTGTGCTACTGAATTGTTTGTTTTTGTTTTTCATTTATTTGAAGCTGGGAATGCTAACGCAATTTCCAGCTTCAAATGTTGAAAAAAAAAAAAAAAAAATTGTGGAAACTAGACATCTCACAGATTAAATTATTTGATGCACTGATTTCCTTCTACAAACTATTTGACCATTTTTAGTGCCATTTAATTTGGTTTAGAACTGTATATATACAGGTCTGGCAACACAAGGGTTAAACCGTATGCTAGAACTGTATATATACAGGTCTGGCAAAAGAAAGGTTAAACCGTATGTTAGAACCATATATATACAGGTCTAGCAGCACAAGGGTTAAGCCGAATGTTAGAACAATATATATATACAGGTATTGCAGCACAAGGGTTAAATCGTATGTTAGAACCGTATATATACAGGTCTAGCAACACAAGGGTTAAACCGTATATATACATGTCTAGCAACACAAAGGTTAAACTATGTTAGAACCATATATCGATGGTCTAAAACAATAGTGGATCAAGTTGACTTGACAGCGAAATTGTGTTAATCTCAGTCTCAGAATAACAATGCGCTAAGTGCACTTGCACCGTTTTTGTCCCAGAAACAAGAGCCCATAAGCATATAACACCAGCATAACAATGTGTCAAGTCGACTTGGTCCTGTGTTGGACAGATATTATGCTGATATTTGCCCCTTTCCACGAGAATAACAATGTGCTAAGTCGACTTGATCTGTTGTTTTAATCTGAATTTGGAATTAATTCAAACTTTATACATATTATAGGTGACTTAGCTGGTTATTATTCTAAAGGCCAAAAATATCACTTAGCACACTATTGTTTTAACCCATCGATATATACATGTCTAGCAACACAAAGGTTAAACTATGTTAGAACCGTATATATACAGGTCTAGCAACACAAGGGTTAAACCATATGTTAGAACCTTATATAAACAGGTCTAGCAACACAAGGGTTGAACCGTATGTTAGAACCTCATATAAACAGGTCTAGCAACACAAGGGTTAAACCGAATGTTAGAACCGTATATATACAGGTCTAGCAGCACAAGGGTTAAACTGTATGTTAGAACCATATATATATACAGGTCTAGCAGCACAAGGGTTAAACTGTATGTTATTTATGTATCGCTAGCATAGAACTCTCATCACATATACTTTGTAGCGGCTGTAGAATATTTTTAGTGACTATTTAGATTTATTTCACACCTAATTGTAGCTTCACTGAATATTTGCATTTAATTTATTACACGTATTCTTCTAGCTGCAACTTGTTTTTAGTGTATATTGGATTTGATTTATTTCAAGTTTGTAGCTGAAGCTTGTTTTAGTGACTATCTACATTTAATTTATTTTCCATATACTTCCAGCTGCAGCTTGTTTTGAGTGACTATTTGGATTTACGGCACATGAGTTCATCTCAATCTCCTCGAGCAACAAGTTTTGACGAAGCCACATTTGATCTGCCTTCACATTTCGCAAAGAAGAGACCTGTTCGTCCCAAAAAGGTACATCTTTAGAAGGTCCAGAATACGGAGTTAATTTATGCACACCCTCTTTGCTTATCCAGAAATATCAGTATACAGTGAAGCCTCTCTATATCAAACCTACTTAAAACAAATTTATGGATATAACAAAATCTTTTCAGGAATTAATCATCTTCCATAGGATTATGTGTTCGTTTACTGCATAATTCGTTTATTTTAAGCCACTTTTTGATCTACAAAATCACATTTTTACCGTCTTATTATGAAATAAAAAATGCAACTGGAAAATAATTTCAAAATGTATTAAGACAATTCACATGCCCACGATATCATTTAGAGGGTTATAGTGTCTGGTTTATTATTATTGTTTGCACAAAAATGTGTTTTGCATCAATGGTTATGACACCTAGCTGACCTAAATGGCCAAGATGACACAGCATTGAGCAAATACTGTCTCAGTTAGAGCATCATTATTCTGTATTGTCATTGTTCCCACTGTGAAAATTAGTCACTCGCGGATCCTTTAAGCCAAATCATTGATAATTTCATATTTTACTAAGTTTTGAATGCAATAAGAAAGCAATACCGTATATCCCCGCGTAAAGTGCGCCGCCATGTATAATACGAGTTAAGATTTGAGGCCTCGGAGGACCTGAAAAACGCCTGCCCCTCTGTATAATACGACCTCAAATTTTGGATGTCGGCAGCTTCCCGGGCCATCTAAATGTGAGGTCAGATATTATCTTGTTCTACTAATCAGCTAATATTTAGCGCCGCTCCACAGGACAGACACCTGTATACACGATGCTCCATGACGGGAACAGCGGCAACATTACAGCTCTGCAAAACCAAAGGGCAGTATCTGCAGATACTGTATTTTCATTTTCCACGGCACAGTGGATGTCTTCGGGCAGACATTCTGAGCCCTGCATAGGCTACATATACACTGTATGAAATTGCAACTGGAAATATAATCAGTGAGATTTTAAAATATTTATATTTCGCCGACAAATTTATATTATTTTAATTTATCTATTACAAAGACCATATTTTAATATCGTCGTGCTCAAATAAGAATATTTCAATCAAGATGAAATGTGATAGTAAAACATTTGCAGCCTAACCAAATTGTCTAGACACAAGAGGTGCGTGGCTGTATAAGGTGTCTTGGTGTAACAATGCATGTGTTACAGAGCCGCGCTCCGTGAACTAGGCCTACAGCTAACAGATACCACCATTTGCTCAATATCGTATCATCAGCAACAACAGCGGTAGGCGTTAATGTTATCCCAGCAATATGGACATTTTGAGGCCTACACGTATAGAATTTGCCATAGGAAATATAATCAGTGATATCTTGTTATATTTCGTCAACGCATTTCTCTCATTCCAAAATATCTTGTTCAGATAGGTCTACTGTTGTACACAATAGAACACTCCCATATGAAAGGCTATATTAGATTTAATCAATATTAATATAAATGAACAACTCAGCAGTGTGTATTGGTTGCAGACTAACACTGACTAACGGCGTCATTTATCTGCCCGTGGTTGTCAAAGGTGCCACATGCGTCGACAACGTGAGACGGGGGCTTCACAACAAACACGACTCAACGTCCAATGCTGCTTTATAATTGTTGGGCTAGCGTCGACGACACTGTCCTAACTTTGACCCAGCATTGCGTTAGTGTATTGTGCTCAATGGGTGCATTATCCAATCGTCGCAAGGCCGCTACAGTAAATGACATCCTACTAGTTGGAAAAGCATAGTCTAACTGTTGTTCTTGCTGTATAGGCCTGCTTACCAAACACGCTGACTGGCCTACGTCTACAGATACGTTTTACCGCTAGAGAACTTACCGCTACAGAGCTAAAAAAAATGTATTAAATTCTACATCTATGTATTATACGAGGTGCCTTTTTGCGACATGAATAGCTAAGAAAAAACATCGCATTATACACGGGGATATACGGTAAGCATATTTTGGGGAAATAAAAGCAACAGGATCCAATATCTTGTGCGTCGCGGTAGTGAGACAACTTCAAATGGTTGAAAATTTAGGTTGATAATGTAGCACTTTAAGGGTTAACATTGTCACAAAAAAAGTAGAAATAATAAGAAACTATTGATAATAAATATAAATGGAATTAAACAACTAAAAAGTAAATAATTTACATGCCAATACTAATAGCCTATTAAATTTTAACTGCATGATGCATCAGGTCATTTTTTGACTAAATTATATGGTAACTTTTTTTTCAGTTTGCACTTTTTCGATTTGATGCATCTTCTCATGCTATAAGTATGAGTAGCTACTTAAGAGAACAGAGACAAGAGGTGTATGGATCGGTATGTATGCTAACCCTTGGAGCACTGATGTCAAATATTGTAGTTTTTTCCTATTTTTTATTCTGTACCTTTGTTCAAAAAGAAATGTCGTTTGTCAAATTTAAGACTTAACATATAATAGTGTTTTAGGATTTAAGACATTTCTTTTTGAAATGTCTTAAATCCTAAAACACTATTATATGTTAAGTCTTAAATTTGACAAATCAAGTAATTTTCAGTTGCTTGAAGCTTTTTAAGTAAGGTATCTTTCATGCGATACTCGAATGCTAATGATTACATGCATGCTGTTTATGTGCAGTCTGTATGTGTGGGTTGACACAGCAGGTCCATATTGGTCATGGGACTACTTGACAGGGCTGTGAGACCAACTTCCTGTCACTTGGTCTGGACGTAATCAGCCTGACCTCAATCCGACTGACCTGGGCCAACAGTTACCTTGGCCCGGCCATCACAAATACCTGTGGGCCCTTGGTAGCTGATCATCCCCAAATAGGTCATAGCTCCGAGACGCCCCCCAATGTCGCATCCTTTTAATGGATTTATCTCGGTCAGTTAAGTGGCTTGATCTACCCATTGAGCCTTTGTCGAACTCACCCTGGGTGCGGGCTAGCCGCAAAAAAATCCCCATCATGTCGATGTGGGATTTGAAACCTATGTTAATAGTTATTATATGAGAACGAAAACCATTATGTAACAGGAAAGTCAGAACAATAATCGACAAACCACTCCCCTGATTTTGTATTATAAAAATTGGAATATTGTAAGGTCAACAATTAATCTGTCAATGCCTGAGTTGAGGAACATATAAATCAATGTTATTAAAGTCCTACCTGTATGATAAATAAATGTGAGTGGTGCATTGCTCAAAGAAATATTTTCTCTCCACTGTGTTATTGTTTTTACCTCCCCGGCAAACAAAGTTATTCAACCAATAAGGGATCAACGCAGGGTGCTGGCCTAAAATTTAGCGATCATTGGTTGAAGTTTGCTGGGTCACTCCTTCTTCTTTTAGACAATACCTGGACTGCTCTTTTTTTTCAGGATGACATTTTAAGTAGCGGTGACACCGTAGCCAACCTTGGCAAGCCACAGTTTGTCTGCAAGCCATGTGCATCAAACATTACAGGTCAGGAAATATCACATGTCTAATAACTACAGTACAAACAAATTATAAGTTAGACAGATTTTACTCACTTTGAAACTTGGGTGAGACATACATCCTGTATTTTATCGATTTAGCAGATTTCAACGAAAAACTATTGGTTTTCCTGGCAGTACATGTACTTATTTACCTGTAATTATGTACTTTTTCAGAGCTAATGCATAGTGGACTGCTGAGCCCTGCTGAGTTGTCGGCTAATATCTTTCATTAAATTGAAGCTGGATTTACTAACATAATTTCTAGTTTCAAATGATAGAAAGTATTTTCATTGATGAAAAATAGAAAACTTGCAAATTGTTATTTTAGTGGCACTGTCTTTACTTTGAAACAGGCTTGACATTTTATTTAGCTACAGATAGGATAAGGGTTAACCCTAAAGTGCTAAAATTTTTTATGTAAACCATGGAGACTAAAGAGTTTTTTTTTCAATTTGAAATCATCATAAATGTCTTATTCAGGTCATTCCGGCTCATTTGAATACCTATGGTATGGGTCTACGGCTATTATAAATAGTTTTACTCTTACAGTGCGGGGATAGACTTTAGTCATCAGAATCTGACGACTAAAATCTATCCCCGCACTGTAAGGGTTAATAAATTATTTGCCTTTGAAGATGTATATAAATTCCAGTTTTACATAGAACCGTACCTGGTGTACCAGGTAAGGGCAAATTATGATGCCCGTTAAGACTATCAGACCTCAACTCTTTGAGCCCACACCATCTTTTATATGACGTCACAAATGGACTGAGAGCTGCTCAGAGCAGCCCTGTGCTTCACAAAAAATCCATAAAAACTGAGAATTATTCTGTCTAAGCAGTCTGATTTATACAAAATTATTCTGAGAGAGTTAGTGCTGTGTTACACATTGCTGCAGTGTTTTATTTTGCTACTCTACTCAGTATTTACCCTTTATTTTAGTAATCTATAATCAGCGGTTAATAAATTATTTACCTTTTATTTCAGTAATTTATAATCCACTGCAGAAGTTTATCAAGGAAGTTGAAGGAGAGACTCAAGCTGCTTCCGGGTCAGTAGATATTTTTTCTTCCAAGCCTAAAAGCTGTAAATTTTCCAATTTAAATTTTCAGTCACTTGAAGTTGTGTCTATTTACTGCTATCCACAATTTCAAGTCACTGAAAATTAGGTCAATTTTTGTATATTTTAAGTTACAATTGTAATATTTTTTTCAGGGTTCAATTTGTATAAAAAAAAATGTGTAACGATTTCTAAACACATCCCAGACTCCACAGGTTTTTTCCTATCATTAATCAGAAAATATTTTGCTAATCACTTTCAAGTTTGATTAGGCTAGCTATTGAAAATAAAGGAGTAGCTTTTTGCTACACGACACTGAACAAATTAAGCCTTGATTTTTTCTTTTAGATATGTAATTCGTGAACACTATCTTTGTGGTCCTTTGATTAAAATGATTGTTTATAACATTCTTCTACATCTTTCGAAATCCTTTTGAATTTGTTGAATCATCTGGCACACTTCCTTCACAGTTCCTTGACGCTGCACGCGTTTTTGACGGAGTTCATAAAGGAAACTTTCCTTGGACAAGTTATGTACAATGTGCAGACAAACATAGACACAGCCACCAAAGGTAGAAGAAGGTTTTTACCCAATATAGTGACATTTTATTAGCTCCCGCCGTCACCGTAGGTGAGACGAAGGGAGCTATGGATTCCGCCTCCGTTTTTTTGCCTCTTCTTTTGTCTATCACTTTGTAAGAAAATAAGCTAGAATAACAATTTTTGGTATGTGGGTTACTTCCAGGTGGATGATGGACAGGTTAAAATATTTTTAATCTGAATTCAATACGCAAGGTCGCAGAGGAGAAAATGATGATGTTACGGCGTTGGGCCGCCGTAAACAATTCGTTTCCAGAGCATATCTCTGAAAGTAGTTGTCCGATTGTCTTCAAATTTTACACACAACACCCCTAGGGGGTCTAGCTGTGCCTTTGGGGTATTTGAACTTTGACCTACCTTTGGTTCAGAACTATGACCTATTTAGACGTTTTGAGGCGCACTTCGTTTCCGGAGCAGATCTCGAAAAGTACTGGGCCGATGACATATTGCACATGCATGTTTTCTAAGGTCCCTAGTTGTGCCTTTTCAGGTTTTTGGACCTTGACCTTGAAGTTGACCCAGCACTTTGACCTAATTTATAACATCGGTAAATCCGACTGAAAGATTTTGCGGAATATCATGAAAACCGCTCAAGATAGCTACACCATTACTATAAAACAAATTGTGAGGTTTCAGGAGAGGATGCATCTTGAAAAATTTCAGGTCGATAAAATTAAAAATGACCGCCTATCGGCCATTATTCACCTTGACAGGCCTGATATTGTGGAATATCATGAAAACCGCTCGAGATATGTACACCATTACTATAAAACACATTGTTAGGTTTCAGGAGAGGATGCATTTTGAAAAAATTCTACTCATCCAAATGCAAAATGGCCGCCAATCGGCCATTATTCACTTTCACATGGCCGTTATTTGGTAAACCGTGCTAGATGGCTAGACCATTACTATAAAACAAAATGTGTGATTTCAGGAGAGGATGCGTCCTGGAAAAATTCGACTCAATAAAATTTAAAATGGCCGCTTATCGGCCATTATTCACTTTCACATGACTGATATTTGATCAACCGTGCTAGATGGCTAGACCATTACTATAAAACGAAATGTGAGATTTCAGATGAGGATGCATCTTGAAAAAATTAGACTTGATCAAATTCAAAATGGCCGCCTTTTCGGCCATTATTCATTTTCACATGGGTGATATTTGGTAAACCGTGCTAGATGGCTAGACCATTACCTGATTACTATAAAACAAAGTGTGAGTTTTCGGGGGAGGATGCACCTTCGACTCAATAAAATTTAAAATGGCCGCTTATCGGCCATTATTCACTTTCACATGACTGATATTTGATCAACCGTGCTAGATGGCTAGACCATTACTATAAAACGAAATGTGAGATTTCAGATGAGGATGCATCTTGAAAAAATTAGACTTGATCAAATTCAAAATGGCCGCCTTTTCGGCCATTATTTAATTTCACATGGGTGATATTTGGTAAACCGTGCTAGATGGCTAGACCATTACCTGATTACTATAAAACAAAGTGTGAGTTTTCGGGGGAGGATGCACCCTGAAAATTTTTAACTCAAGAAATCAAAATGGCCGACAATCAGCATTATTTACCTCGATAGGCCTGATATCAGGTAAACCGTGCTAGATAGCTAGACCATAACCATAAAACAAAATGTTAAGTTTCGGGAGAGGATGCCTTTTAAAAACTTTCGACTCAATCGAATTCAAAATGGCCGCCTATCGGCCACTATTTACTTTCACATTGCTGATATTTGGTAAACCGTGTTAGATAGCTGGACCATTACTATGAAACAAAATGTAAGATTACAGGAGAGGATGCATCTTGAAAAAAATTGACTCGATCAAATTCAAAATGGCCGCCTATCGGCCACTATTTACTTTCACATTGCTGATATTTGCTAAACCGTGTTAGATAGCTGGACCATTACTATGAAACAAAATGTAAGATTACAGGAGAGGATGCATCTTGAAAAAAATTGACTCGATCAAATTCAAAATGGCCGCCTATCGGCCATTATTCACTTTCACATAGCCGTTATTTGGTAACCGTACTAGATGGCTAGACCATTACTATAGAATGAAATGTGAGATTTCAGCTGAGGATGCATCTTGGAAAATTCTGACTCGATCAAATTCAAAATGGCCTCCTATCGGCCATTATTTACTTTCACATGCCCAATATTTTGCAAACTGTGTTAGATGTTAGTCCATTACTATAAAACAAAATTTGAGGTTTCGGGGGAGGATGCACCCTTATTTTTTAACTAGTTTATATCGAATTCAAAATGACCATAAATCAGCTATTAGTTACCTCGATTGGCCTGATATCGGGTAAGCCGTGCCAGATAGGTAGACCATTACTGGGATACTGATTAGGATCATTAATTTTAATGGAGGTTTGCAATCTCTGACAGACTGTCTAGTTCTTATCTTACTCTTTAGACTGAGCTTCTTAGACCTAGTTGTCTTGCGTCTTGATTTTTGACCTAGCCTAGGACTACATTATTAACCCTACACAAAATTGCTTAAATCAAATTCTAATTCGGAGCGGGAGCTCCTGGACTTATGTAGTCTTGTTTGGCTTGCAATTACCTTATGACACACTCTACTTTTACTTTTTGGCATTTTTTGTTTTTGAGTGATAAAAGAAATAATTATCTTATCTGTAGCACTCAAAATTAATATTTGATGATCATTTTTTAAGAAATAATATAACTTTTATTATTTGTAGGTTTTGAAGCACAGAAACATGTGACAGACCTTAGAACACAGCGTGAGCTTGGTGTTCCAAAACCTCTCCTACAAGTGAGTCATATAGTCCTAATATGACGTTATGGCCTTTAATAGATTATGCAGTGATCAACCACTAACACTAGAATCTTTGTTCATCGGCCCTTATTTAGGAAATACAATTTATTTCATATCAATTTTAAATTGTATTTGGCTTGTGAAATTGCATGGAAAATATTATTTTTTTTACTTCTTGTTTTAACGACCAGTAAAAGTCTTGTGGTTAATATAGACCTCTCTCGCAGTGAACACGAAACCCTGACCCAATGCTAGCTCAAAACTGGGTTAATGTTGCGGATACTGGCCAAACACTGAATCTAAAACCGCATCAATTTCTTGTGTTTTCTGGGCTGCAACAGTGGTAGCTCTGTGTACAACATTTCATGTGAGTCAGAGCTAGGACAGAGAGAGTACGATAAAAAGTTAATACATTACTATCAACTCTTGTCGAGTAACCACTTCAAATTATATTTCCATGTTGATCTCATGCTGACCACAGCATGGGCTGAAATTCATTCACTATTTTGTTATGCTAGATCGACCCAACGCATGAACACGGACGGTCCATGTCACGTGTTTACAAACTTGTCAATAAGCTTGTAGTTATAATGTCACCAGCTCACCAAGCTGTCTCAGATTCACCAGTCTATAAATTATGGGAATAGGTAACTTGAATATGTTAGATCATCACAATGTTCACATGAGCTGAATAAGACTTTACATGAGCTGCTTAAGAGCACTACATATAAAGAGGATTTGTCACATTTTAGTGAAAAAAAGTTATATTTCTGTGTTATTTTCAGAGTACGGTGACTGTGGCTCGTAGTATACAGGAATTACAGGATTTGATGATGGACCTTCCTGATTATGCGGATCAGTTCCTCACCATGATCATTAAAGTACTGCAGGATTATCACACGACCTGCCAACATGCATACTCAGGTAACCACACAACATGCTAACATGCATACTCAGGTAACCAAACAACATGCATACTCAGGTAACCTCACCACATGCCAACATGCCTACACAGGTAACCACACCACATGTATACTCAGGTAACCACACCACATGCCAACAGGCATACTCAGTTAAACTCACAACATGCCAACATGCATACTCAGGTTAACTCACAACATGCAAACTCAGGTAACCACACAACATGCATACTTAGGTAATCTCACAACATGCATACTCAGGTAACCTCACCACATGCCAACATCCATACTCAGGTTACCTCACAACTTGCATACTTAGGTAGCCACACAACATGCATACTTAGGTAACCTCACAACATGCATACTCAGGTAACCTCACCACATGCCAACATGCATACTCAGGTCACCTCACAACATGCATACTCGGGTAGCCACACAACATGCCAACATGCATACTCAGGTAACCACACAACATGCATACTCAGGTAGCCACACAACATGCATACTCAGGTAACCACACAACATGCATACTCAGGTAGCCACACAACATGCATACTTAGGTAACCTCACCACATGCCTTCATCCATACTCAGGTTACCTAACAACATGCATACTCAGGTAACCTCACAACATGCATACTCAGGTAACCACACAACATGCATACTCAGGTAACCTCACCACATGCATACTCAGGTAACCACACAACATGCATACTTAGGTAACCTGACCACATGCCAACATCCATACTCAGGTTACCTCACAACATGCATACTCAGGTTACCTCACAACATCCATACTCAGGTTACCTCACAACATGCATACTCAGGTAGCAACACAACATGCATACTCAGGTAACCACACAACATGCATACTCAGGTAACCACACAACATGCATACTTAGGTAATCTCACAACATGCATACTCAGGTAACCTCACCACATGCCAACATCCATACTCAGGTTACCTCACAACTTGCATACTCAGGTAGCCACACAACATGCATACTTAGGTAACCTCACAACATGCATACTCAGGTAACCATAGAACATGCATACTCAGGTAACCACACAACATGCATACTCAGGTAACCTCACACCATGCATACTTAGGTAACCTCACCACATGCCAACATCCATACTCAGGTTACCTCACAACATGCATACTCAGGTAGCCACACAACATGCATACTTAGGTAACCTCACAACATGCATACTCAGGTAGCCTCACCACATGTCAACATGCATACTCAGGTTACCTCACAACATGCATACTCGGGTAGCCACACAACATGCCAACATCCATACTCAGGTAACCACACAACATGCATACTCAGGTAACCACACAACATGCATACTCAGGTAGCCACACAACATGCATACTCAGGTAACCACACAACATGCATACTTAGGTAATCTCACAACATGTCAACATGCATACTCAGGTTACCTCACAACATGCATACTCGGGTAGCCACACAACATGCCAACATCCATACTCAGGTTACCTAACAACATGCATACTCAGGTAAACTCACAACATGCATACTCAGGTAACCTCACCACATGCATACTCAGGTAACCTGACAACATGCATACTTAGGTAACCTCACCACATGCCTTCATCCATACTCAGGTTACCTAACAACATGCATACTCAGGTAACCTCACAACATGCATACTCAGGTAACCACACAACATGCATACTCAGGTAGCCACACAACATGCATACTCAGGTAATCTCACCACATGCCAACATCCATACTCAGGTTACCTCACAACATGCATACTCAGGTAACCTCACAACATGCATACTCAGGTTACCTCACAACATGCATACTCAGGTAGCCACACAACATGCATACTTAGGTAACCTCACAACATGCTTACTCAGGTAACCACACAACATGCATACTTAGGTAACCTCACCACATGCATACTCAGGTAACCTCACCACATGTCAACATGCATACTCAGGTTACCTCACAACTTGCATACTCAGGTAACCACACAACATGCATACTCAGGTAACCTGACAACATGTCATCATGCATTCTCAGGTAACCACAAAACATGCATACTCAGTAACCACACAACATGCATACTCACTTATCCACACGAGTCTCCCCCTCCCCCTTAAACTGGCCACTCGCCCCCCCCCCCCCCCCAAAAAAAATGCTTGCACTGCAACTCCTCGCCCCAATCAGTGATTGGCAATCACTCAATCCCCCCCCCCCTCAAAACACAAAATCTTCCAGAAAACCCTGCCTGATGTTCACACACATCAGAGTCGGTTCCCGCACTAAAAGAGTGAAATATTTATAATGACTGTAGACCCATAACATAGGTATTCACGTAAAGCGGACATAGCCAACTAAGACATTTATGATGATTTTAAATTGAAAAAACCCTTTGGTCTTCATGATTTGGACAAAAATATTTCAGCGTTTTAAGCGTTTTGGGAGTTATTTTATTACATGTTTTTTATAGACGGTAGGGTAACTTAGTCCCTTGAGCTAATAAATTCAAATTTTCAGCCACTTGAAATTGTGCCTTGTTACTGTGATCCACAACTTTATGTGACTAAAAATTAGTTGCTTTTGCTAAATTTTATGTCGAAATTTATAGGATTATCATAAATTTGAAAAGCTGGCTATATAGGGCTATTAAAACATAAGAAAACAATACTACGCTATGTCACACTGATGTCTTGATGATTATTATAACAAATTGTATGACAAAAGTCTTCATAATTGTAAGGGGAAATTGATCGAATTTTACTCTCACTTGTTACATGATGGACACTTGTTACAGACACTTCGTTGCGTTTAATTGTGTTTAACTATGTCATAACCAACTCGTTTGATATTTAACCCTTAGAGCGCTAAATTGAAGAATTTAAATTTTCACTAACTTGAAGTTGTGTCTCATGACTGCGACATACATCTTCCAAGTGGATGAAAATTACTTATATTTCTCTAATTTGAGACCATACATTCACAAATCTTGCCTTTTAAACCCTTATTTGGTTTCCAATATACATTGATTGGATCAGCTAATAAAACAAATCTACTTTGTAGGATTGGTCGCATCTGAATCTGAAGATAAGAGAATAATAAGCAGTACCTGGGCGAAGGATGAAGACATCAGCAGGTTTCTCAGGTTGGTAATACTGTATTAACTTGTTAATAATTTATTATTCAATTCCAGTCAATTCCAGCTTCGAATGACAAAAAATACAAAAGAAACAATTCAGCAGGAAAAGGGTTAAGATATTCTTCAGACTTCTGGTTGACAAAAGTATCGCATAATGTAAAAAATGGAGCAACTTAATTGAATTGAAAAACTATGGATATTTTAGTATAGGCCTAATTGGACAATAATAATAGTTGAGAAACAAATTTTTCGATTTTTCCTTTTTTCGACATCAAAGTCACATTCTTTAAACTGTCAATTTGAGAACCAATGAAACACTTTTAAAAAGCAGCTCATAACATTGAGAAATACAAACAATTTCTGACGGCATGCTCCTGGCACTCAATCAAACGAGTACACATAATTTTCTCATGCTTTTCTCATGTCCATTACAAGTAGCGTAGAGTGCCAGCCCTGATTATTATTATTTTTTTTGTTCAGATCGTTGCCAAACTGGCAGATCCTACAGTCAGAGGCACCTGACCCAATCGAGATGTCAGAGAAGGATCTACGCACGATGAATTCTAAGGAGTCCAGTATTCTCACCAGTAATCTGTCATCCACGGAAAACATGATTCCTCAGCAGGAGATCATCAGTAACATTCAGCAGCTGAAAGCCCTCGGACATTTCTGTGAAAGTCTGGTACGGAATAATAAAATCATCAGTAACAGTAAGACTCAGTACCTGAAAGCCCTCAGACATTTCCGTTAGAGTCTGGTAGAGCAAAGTGCCCTAGATTTGTGTACCTGAGCAGTTTATTGAATTTATCCAGACATCCACATGTTAAAATAATTTTGTGGCCGGCTGTGTTGATAAAACATATAAATGTGGAACAAAAAAAAATTGAAAAAATGCTTAGGACGACTAGAGAGGAATCAATTTTTCACGTTGGGAAGCAAGTGCCAAAGTTCAGGTGGGGTATGCCTAACTTAGGTCCTCCATATGTACCAGAGCCCTCAAACAGAAGAAAAATTGACCAGGCCATGCCATATTTCCAGACTATTCATAGTTTAGCTAATTTATTCATATTGGGCAGTAAGATTGAAAATTTAGAAAAGCAAATATTTTTTCATTATTTCAGCTTTTTACCAACCATAAATTTCATGATGTTATAAATGTTATGGAAAACAAAAAAAAGATCTAAAGACGTATTTTCATAATATTATGATGTCAAGTAAAATACAATTTCTCTTTACTTTGCTACATTTTTGTCGCCCATACCCGTTTGTTCCGGTACCTATGTTTAATTTCAAGATAAATCCCACAGTAGAAGTTGCTGGCCTCCAAAATCAAATAATGATCAAACTTAGGGCACCTTGCTCTATATAATATAATAACAGCTCAAAGCCCTCAGATATTTCTCTTAGAGTCTGTTATGTAATATATAAATAACATAAATGGAAAGCAAAGTCTACTCTTGTTAACCCTTTGAGACTAATTGATACAGCTTATGACATATATAATTAAAATTTATTTTTTGCCTTGAAGTAAGCATTGTGGCAGCAAATCACCTCTTAAGATGAATAAAATATGATTAAATATCCTAAATATAGTAACAAAAATTGTTTACCTCATGTAAATAAAGATGATCCTCACATTTTTTGTCAACAAAAGTATGACCTGCTAATTTTTTATGCATTTATTATTAAATAACAATGAAATTTTTTTTGCTTGATTTTGTTTAGTAATGAATCACTATTTATGTAAGCTAATTATGTGTCTTGAATTTGTGTAACCGATTATGATTGAAAATGGCATATTTTTGTCTGCATGTATTATGTACATTCCAGGAATGGTTTTGTTCTCTGATACGATCACTGGTGAGAAGTCTACGTAGCGCTGGAAACACACCAACACAATCACTTCTGGTTTCCTCCAGCAAGGTTAGAAACTAAAAACAGCTTAATCACGATATACTTTGAAATATTCAATTTCAATTTAAGACAAAGCATTTGAAAATCTTGGTGTTTAAGCACGCATTTTATTCCCGATTACAGTGATTTAATCAGCAAATAAAACCGATTTAAAATGACTCATTGTGCTTAGTTTATTAAGGGTTAATACTAGGCATCTAGTTGATGCTGACAGACCAGCATGCTTATACACACAAATAAAGAATCCCCGACAAAAATATGTCTAATTATGAATGCTATATGATTCATTCTTTATATATTATGCAACATTACTATGTCAGTTATATGCAATGTTATTTTATATTAATGGTTTGGTTTGCATTTATGGGGGTGATACAATTGTTGAAAAAATATTGAATATAGATAGCCTAAGTAGATATTGTAATATATGATATGGTTATTTTCAGGAGAAGCAGGTGCCAAGTGTTCCAGATGAATCACTGCAGTAAGTTAGAAGCTTCTTACCTCAATTAACCCTTTAGAACCTCACGATGCATTAAAGCATCATTTCGTATCTCTAAAGAATGACTCAGTTTCCTGAAACCTAGGGGGTTAAGAAAGACAATTTTTATGGAACTGATTTAAAAATAACAGTATATTTTTTCATTTTCCACCCACTTCAAGTTATTTCATCCACTACAAGTCGAGAATTGCTGTGACTACAAGTCGAGAATTGTGACAGCAATTCAAGGCTTGTTGTGGATGAAAATGACAATGGTAAATTCAGGCTTGAAAGGGTTAACAAATAAAATGAACAGTTTTGCTTGAATAATAACTATTTTACAGAAAGGTTTAGCCTAATAAAATAAAATTGCTGCTTGTACATTTACTATTCATTTGAATGGCCTCAAATGAATAAAAAAAAAGGCTTCACCACTTTAAGGGTTAAAATAAGTTGATAGTCTTGGTAGATAAATGGTTAAATAAAGACAAGAAACCACACTAAGCGAGACTAAAATGGGACTACATTTTATTCTTTTGACCGACATTTTATTTTTTGCAGGCAGCTAGACAGTCTTGCTCTGGAGTTACGGGGAAGGCTTAGTTTTGACATTTTATGTTTTGCAGGCAGCCACACAGTGTTGCTCGGGGGTTAAAGTAGCAGTCTCAGTTGTGAAATTTTATGTTTTGGAGGCATCTAGACAGTCTGGCTCATGAGTTACAGGGGCAGGCTCAGTTGTGACATTTTATATTTTGCAGGCAGCTAGACAGTCTGGCTCGGGAGTTACAGGGGCAGGCTCAACTGTGTCTTCTAGTTTTACATTTAGAGGTCAGAGTTCACTGCTTCTTTCACCTGATGCCACTGGCCACATCTAACTACAGCGGGGCGATCGACGATATGGATCCCGACACTAACGTGGTGAAACTCACCAAAGACCTGGCAGCGATGGACGACGGACTGCAACAAGCTCTGCAACCTAAACGATTCAGGTGGGAACGGAATGAATCAATCCTCATTAATTTTACTTGTTTCTCCCTGTATCAACAATGCTTTGTCAGAACCCTCAAAGTGCTTATCAAGTCTATAGTTAGTTTTAGCCTTTATGTTTTCCCTTAAAACAAGGAAATGAGCATTGCATTTTCTAGATTGAAAAAAAAAAAAAAAATAGGCATATTAAATGAAAGTTAAATAAAAGTTATCAAAATGTTGTACAAATGTTTTGTGTTAGCTGGGTAATTTAAAACTGTACCAGGTTTTAATATGGATGTTTTTCCTTCATTTGAAGTTGAAATACATCAGCAATGTCAGCTTTAAATGAACTATAAAAGTCATTGGGTAACTCAGCACTTAAGGAAATCATATAGCCTAGTAGACTTATTGTCTGATGTATGCTTCCACTGTGTAAATAATATCAAGGAGTAGGCCTAGGTTATCATGCAGCCCATTCCAACACTTCATGTTCATGTGTATGTTAGTGTGTGATCATGTGCATGCTCATGTGTATGTTCATGTGTATGCTCATATGAATGCTCATGTGTATGATTGTGTGTACATGTATGCTCATGTGTATGCTAATGTATATGCTTGTGTGTATGCCTATACACATGTTCATGTGTATGTCCATACATATGTTCATGTGTATGTAGACCTATGTTGATGTGAACTCTCTCTCTTTACAGATATGTGTTTGATGGTCTTGGCTCATGTGTATGTTCATGTGTATGTAGACCTATGTTGATGTGTACTCTCTCTCTACAGATATGTGTTTGACGGTCTCGGCTCATGTGTATGTTCATGTGTATGTAGACCTATGTTGATGTGTACTCTCTGCCAACAGATATGTGTTTGACGGTCTTGGCTCATGTGTATGTTCATGTGTATGTAGACCTATGTTGATGTGAACTCTCTCTCTCTACAGATATGTGTTTGACGGTCTCGGCTCATGTGTATGTTCACGTGTATGTAGACCTATGTTGATGTGAACTCTCTGTCTACAGATATGTGTTTGACGGTCTCGGCTCATGTGTATGTTCATGTGTATGTAGACCTATGTTGATGTGAACTCTCTCTCTTTACAGATATGTGTTTGACGGTCTTGGCTCATGTGTATGTTCATGTGTATGTATACCTATGTTGATGTGTACTCTCTCTCTACAGATATGTGTTTGACGGTCTCGGCTCATGTGTATGTTCATGTGTATGTAGACCTATGTTGATGTGTACTCTCTCTCTCTACAGATATGTGTTTGACGGTCTCGGCTCATGTGTATGTTCACGTGTATGTAGACCTATGTTGATGTGAACTCTCTGTCTACAGATATGTGTTTGACGGTCTCGGCTCATGTGTATGTTCATGTGTATGTAGACCTATGTTGATGTGAACTCTCTCTCTTTACAGATATGTGTTTGACGGTCTTGGCTCATGTGTATGTTCATGTGTATGTAGACCTATGTTGATGTGTACTCTCTCTCTACAGATATGTGTTTGACGGTCTTGGCTCATGTGTATGTTCATGTGTATGTAGACCTATGTTGATGTGTACTCTCTCTCTACAGATATGTGTTTGACGGTCTCGGCCATCTGGTGTCATCCATCCTTATTAACTCCACACAGTATCTACCTCGCATCAATGAAAACGGCATCAAAAAAATGTAAGTACGACTAAAATATATGACTGTGTGTATGTAAACAAGATCTGTACTCTCCTGTCTTTGCTCCTTGTCAAGTTTAATCCCAGCAGACAGAAGAACACATGGTGGGCACAATCAGGCCTATAATCATCTTAGAGCTAACACCACACTGGGACAGAATTCTTTTTGGTATCGAACTATCCCTAATTGGAATTCTCCTCCGGCAACTGCCATAGAATCAAAAACTGTGGCAGCGTTCAAGAGTCCACCAGCCTCTTCCTCCCTCTAGCCTGATACTCCACATAGGAGGTGCTGCTGGAGTCGCAAATTAAAAGTTCAAAGTCGCAGCTAGAAATGGATTAATTGATTGATTGCTTGCTTGTGCAACCATCTGTGACTGTCGGTTATTTTGTGCCACCACTGCAGTCCGCAGTTTCATGTAGGTGTCAATTACTCATATTTGTCTAAGTTGAGAACGTTTCAACATTCGCTGATTAAGTGCAAAAATGTCACTACCAAAAAACAGTTATTTTATTAAAATAATAATAAATAAATGAAAAGGCTAGAAAAACAAGAATTAAGAAACATTTGAGTTGTCATTTGAATTTAAAGAAAATATATTTTAATAGAATATAATAGTTCAGGTTTATAATTTATTGTGTGTTTTTCTGCAATGATGTTTGTGTTATGTGATTTTAGGTGTCGTAACATAATGACGATGCAGCAGTGCCTGACAAACATCACGTCCAGCAGAGAGATAGACCTGGACCACGCTCGCCAGTATTACGAGCTGCTCTACCTCTCCCTAGATGTAAGTACTTTATGGTCCCCTGGAGATTCTTCGCTCTGGTTTTTTTTAAACTGTTCTTTTATCTTGGGGGTTATGAGGGAGCTCCGACAATTTTTTGAAAAAAAAGATTAGAAAATGATTGCTCTATTTTTTTGAAACAAAGGAGAACAGTGATCCACTAGGAAACATTAAAATTGCGATAGTAGTAAATTGTACTAGCTTTGGAACAAGTGATGTTTGAAACTTGTGACGTTTCGACTTGCTACGTCCAGCTTGATCACATACTGATGTCCTGGTGGTGAGATTGCTCGCCAACGACACCCGACCATGAACAGGGACCAAGACTAGCAGCTACCACCAATCTATGACAAGATCATTCCTCCTGTGTCTGAGCTATTTCACCGCCAGGACATCAGTACGTGATCAAGGCTTGCCGTAGCAAATAAGTTGCAAACAACCTTGTTCCAAAGTTAGTACAATTCACTACTATCTTACTGATTCTTGGAACCATGAATAACATATTTTCAACATTAAAATTGAGGGGGTTTTTTTCGTTGGGTGGTACCAATTGCCTGTAAATGACAAAACTGCAGGTGGCAGACATCGTCATATTTAGTGACAACTTTTTGTTAGCATAAACAACAGTACATGTACATGTACAGGTATCATCAAACTTAGTTACTGTAATATTGTTTTAAACTTGTTCTGCTATATATGCCTGTGTACATTATGTATGGTTTCAAACAAGTTTCATATGAAACAACTTTCATTCCAAATAAACTTATGTGAATTACATGTAATCAAACAGTTTGTGGTAGATGCTCAGTCAATCAAATAATTAGATGTTTCATAAATACATGTAGAATTTTTCTTGATATTTGAAGCTAGAAATTGTGTTAAATCCAGCTTGAAATAATGAAAAATGGAACCTATTCAGCAGCACACGGGTGAAAGGGAATCTGGTGTTTTTGGAATAATCAATTTGTGTAATAAAACTGAAATATCATTAATATATTTGATATTCAAATATAATTTACTTGAAAAAAAAAGTATTATGTCACTATAGAACTTATTCGTTTTGTTTAACACCATAATTTTACTTTCAAACAATCTATCAAAACTTATCTTTTTAGTCGAGCCTGCTGCTGATGCTTTATCGATGAGTCTGTTCAGAGCGCCTGCAAACAGCCGAAAAGGCTGATGTATGGCGCTATGTCAAATGCCTTATATTATTATTTATTGTTATTTTAACGAGTTATGTGTAAATGATGACTAAATGAGCTATGTATGTGATGACAGGATATGCTGCGTGTTCTAGTTGAACACGGGCCTCGCTACACAGAACTTGAGTACACCGCGCTGTTCCAGCTCGGGTTTCGTAGCCGTGGTAGTAAGGATCCTGATGACCTGCAGCGCAGACTGAGTGCGCTGCGGGAATTCATGTCCTGCTATCGTGCCTAACACAGACAACGAGGCAGCCAGTAATGATGGTTTATTTCAGCATGGATTGAACTGCAGACTGATTGAACCTGTACTACATGACTATCACATGAGTCTCAGAAAACACAGGAGACATTGACCCAATGCTGGTTTACAGGCGGTGACCCGACATTACACCAACATTGTATCAATGTCTTGTGCTTGCTGGGTACTATTTAGCTACATCTAATGTTTGTGTTGCTACTAATATCTTTATAGTATTAAATGACGCCCATTTGAAGGCATGTAACAGATCTCTGCTATCCACATTTTTCACCCCAAATAATTTATTTAGCCTAAATCTGTAGGCTTTTTGTGCATCCCCCTCACTGAGATGTTATGGCTTTTTGAACCAAGGAAAACCACCCAATATATTTGTGAATGTAATATCCTCTGAACCATTCGTTCAATTGCATTCATATTTGGCCTGACAATTCTCTACATATTTCTCATGATTTGTTTTTAGGGGCCCATTAAAATAAAAATGGGTAACTGATCATCACCAGTATAATTTTTTTTCTTTAATGCTGAGTTTAGTCTCTAGGTATATATAGGTATATCAAAATATGTAGAAGGGTTTTTTTTTGGGGGGGGGGGGGGCAATTTAAGAAATCTATTTGCTGAAATTATTAATTCATGTCACAAAAAACAAATACAATTTCTATGTGCATCTCCCGTGATATGCACACACATGTCTAGAAGAGACCAGACTAATGTTTCGGCTTCATGAAATGTGGGATAAATTATACATGTACATGGCCTAAATAAACATAAATAGACAGTCTCTGGCCATTTGCGACTTTGAGTGTATACCCGACATGTATATTTTGGAGAACAATAATTAAATAAAAAATCAGGATACATCAGAATATGCCAGCAGAATTAAATTTGATGTTGTATTGACATCCATTTGACGTCAAATCAAGGGAGTATTGATCTGGTATTTATTACATTATTATTAAAATCTTATAAAATAAAGTATTTCAGATAATTTGATAAAATTAAGTCTTTTATTCTATTTGAGGTCAAAATTGTGGTAGCAATTTACATTTCAAGTTCAAATGAATATTAGAGAAATAGCAGTGATCTGGGAGAGTCAATAGTCTTTTAATGGCCTCGGCGATAAAAATTGTCTTCCCTGTTTTCCCTTCGTTTTTGCCCAAGAATTAACACAAACCTTAATTACCCGACACAAAGTGACAGTTTATATCCCAGAGACATGTATACACCGACTGCATAGATTTGTTATCTAACATTTTCTTAAAAGAGTAGCCATACCCTTTGTTTATAATAAAGCTAAATGTCATGTGAATGCACCAGTAGAATTCTAATTTTCTGTATGTATTTTATTTATCTGAACATAATTTAACAGGCTTGCCCCTGTTAAGGATATCTGCATTGTCTAAGAATTTTTTCATATTATGTAAAAATTTATAGACAGATTTTTTATATTTTGTCAATTTCACAAAACACTGTTTTTACCTTCCGTGACAAATAAATTTAATAGTGATAATAAAAAATTATTTGTGTACTTATATGATTATGATGTCTAACTATATCATTAAAGGAAATATAGTTCTGAAAGTGTGCTGTATTATATTTAATGTCGCGATTTGCACACCATCAAAGTGTCATGAATGCATTTTCCATGCACACGCAAAGTTGACAAAAATTGTCTGTTTTTTCTTGTTCATTGGGCAAACCTGATTCATTTATATTTTGTGTGAGCATGCTAACTTTCAATTATAAATAGATCAGTTTTTAGGTTTGTTTAGAGCATGTTGTTTAGAGCAATTATATTAACTAGATGTAAATATTTGCATTTGTTGGTGACAATTCTAAAACAATTGAGAATGTGCATGTCTATGTTTTTTGTGTACTTTAGTTTTTGCCTTGTTTTAATTTATCTTTTTTTTTAATATTGATTTTTGTCACAAAATTAAGCCATGCAATTGAATCATATCTACTTGGATTTCTAAGCAATTTACATTTATATTTTAATTTTCGGGAAAACTATATTTTTTTTTACTGTAGGTGACAACTCAATCTAATGGGGCAATTACACATTGATTTTACTGTTTGAATGTCGTTTTTATTCAATCAAGTTTAAGATGTTGGGGACACGAAGCGCTCGATATTAATGTTTGTCTGGAATGTGCAATATCACAAACAAATACTGCCATACTTAGCCCTTATCCTGCAGAAGGCGTATTTTCGTCCCCTTGATGTGCCGTCTCCGCTGATGCCACACGCAGCCTTTTGGGCTACTACTCTGACATGGTGCAACAGATTGAATTTAGAATTCATACAAACAGTAAACCCCTCCTGGCAATTTTTTTACCCAAGGTCAAAGATCATAGTAAAAGATTTTAAAAATTCTTGTTGACGCACTAACTTGAAAAATAATTATTGGATCTCTCCAATTTTTTACTTCAAGTTACCCATGAGATTGGAGATAACCTGATAACATTTCCTGCTTTCCACCCATAATCAAAATGGCCGCCACCTGGCTAATACCTGTAAAAAAAAAAAATTTACTTACATTTGTTTTTTCAGAATTCCCTTGAAACCTGGTATTTAGAGGTTTTCGGGGTCTGCGAGTCTATTGGCGTTGCCCGTTTTCATGTACAATCCAAACTGAGGCTACAGCGGCCATCTTGATTTTATCATTCATCTTCAATTATTGGCATAACGTATTGGAAGCAGTTCTGTCAGATTTGTGGACATTTTGAATAACTGCATCAGCCGAGGGGTATTTGAGTGCTTGCACAGTATTTTTAATCTGTTTTATTAGTTGACCAAATCACTGTTAGAGGTCTTGTCAGGTTAAAAAAAAATTGAGAAAAAGCCGGATTGGACAGACATCACCCACCCACCACCCTTTCCAATTTTTATATTTTTTTGGCAACATGTACAGCAACAAAAAATACAAAAAAAACACAAAATTTCCAAAAAAGAGAAAATAATCCGAGTTGGGGCTTGACCCACCCACCCACTCTCGAGTTTTTCCCATATTTTTTTTATTTTTTTTAACTTCAAGTGGGTGAAAATTTAAATAAATGATAAGGTTTAATTTTTTTTTACTAAGAATGTTGGTTTGCTGTTCAGAAGTAAATAAGGAAGCAAGCAGATTTATACAAATTTGATGCAAACTAATGTTAATTGTACACGGTTATGATATAAATATATAAACAATTTACCTTGTTTGTTCCAGGATATGTTGAAGGCTATTGTGGAGCGAGGAGCACATTTCACTGAGCACGAGTACACCAATCTACTGGCGCTCGCTCATCGGAGTCAGCGAGGCACTTCACAAGCTCAGCTCTCTCGTTGCCTCTCAAAACTCACAGACATTTTAACAGAATCAAATGCCCTTGTGTGACACACGGCAAATAGTGACTTAGTGTAGCATACTGCATGAGTGTCTTGCACTCAGCACTCGCACAGCACTGGTGTTGTACAATATAGCTTCAGTGGTTTCGCTATTTTGTACAAACTGCTTGTTATTTTCTCAGTGATAGATGAGTCTTCTCTTTTCCTTTCCTTGAGTGAATTGTTTTTTAAGTTCTATCTTCAGCCAGTATCGAGACAAATGATCAAATTCACACTTTAAGTTTTTTTTTCAATTTCAAGGATGGAAAAATGTTTTTTATGTAACTCCACACCCACTTGCAAGTTATTTAAATTTTGTAATCAGCTTTAGATAAATGATCAAGTTCAGTTTCTCATTCACTTGAAGTTGTATTTTACTGTTATGACACACATCTTCAAGGGTTGAAAATAGATTTCAACTCTCAGCGCAGGGACCATCTTTAGATGTCAAAATCTGACGTCTATAGACGTCAGATTCTGACATCCAAAGTTGATCCCCCACTGAAAGAATTAAAATATTTATAATACCTGTGGACCCATAACATTGGTATTCAAATGAAGTGGGAAGAGCCAACTAAGACATTTATGATGATTTCAAATTGAAAAAAACTCTTTCGCCTCCATAGTTTATACAAAAATAATTCAGCGTTTTAAGGATTAAATCTACAACCACTTGAAGATTACTACACTGGATTGATGACAAATTAAAAATAAAAATATATGAGTAATTGAATATAGTTAAAATAGTTATATAATTGTATAATTTAGAAATGTATTAAGTTATTACTAGCACGATACTCAAACTCTACAGTTTTATTGGTGACATTAAAATGCTACCTTTTACCCCATTTTTTTATTGCCGACAACTTGACAACCGTCGTGATGTTGTTTATTATTTTTGTTTTATTTGAAGTTGGATTTATTTATGCATTGCATATAAAATGTTCGAGATAGTGTTTGAAATGACAATAGCTTGGTAATGATGCATCTCGTATAAAATGTTCAAAAAGGTGTCTGTAGTGATAATAGCTTGATAATTTATTCAACTCGCAGGGTTAAAGGGCTTACGACAGATGATACGTCCCTTTCACCACCAGATGCTCATGTAAATTATTTATGTAATCATGTTGTTATGATATCATTGAAATCATATTGTGTCTTCTTGTTATAGATTTTTATACATTACAATTTTTTTAATTTGATTACAACGAACAAATAGTAATCAAGTTTTTTATATTAAACGCTTATCAGCTCAATTTTCATTCAGTATTTGTCATCGATTTAAAGCTTGATCTGGTGGTAAAAAAAGTAGCTGTTTATTGTATAGATATTACAGATAAAATTTTCTTTTAACATGATTAAAGGGACGAAACTCGCCGCCCCGAGGTAGAATACAGGGAATTCTATAATTTTGTGAAATACATGAAGGAATATTACAACAGTTTTCAGTTTTTATTTTTCATTTATCGTACAGACAGACAGACAGGTACACATGTTCAGCAATGTCAGACAATGACTTGAATAACTCTAGTGAACAAACTATCCCAATATGACCATTTAACGGCAGTTTTGATTTTTGCATAATTTTTTATATTGAAGTATTTCGAAAACAATGAAAAATAGCTGGATAAGGAATATAAATCTCAAGTTATTCTATCGCACAAAGACAAATTTTGTGGAAAAAGCACCATAATGGTCAATTATTGGCTATTTGAACTCTGTTTTCCATTATCTTGGAAACTTTGCCTGATAGCTAGAGCATCGCTCTAAAATAATATACCAGTTGTGATATAAGGATAACGCATGAAAAAATTGTACAACTGTAATTGATAAGGATGACACATGAACAAGTTTACAACTGTAAAATCAAAATGACTAACTGGTGACATTATTTTTTCAATTTCACTCATGTTTCTGAACTTCGCAGGGCAGGGTAGGGCAGGGTACCCACAGACAATAACATTGTTTAAAATTTTCCCTGCAGGTAGAATACAGGGAATTCTATAATTTTGTGAAATACAGGGAGTAACTTATGTTGTTGCAGAATATGTCGTGACTGAGAATCCTATTTCAAAACACCAAAAAGTTGTTGCCAACAATTATGCAGCTGAAATGTCATTTTTATTCTCTGATTCCTTGCATGTAGGCATATACCCTACTCTACATTAGGTTACGTTGGGGCGATTAATGGGGTCGGCGGATGCAGCTTAATGATATCTTACCAAAATATAAATACTGACAGGGGAAATACAGGGAAATTTAGGTCAGAATTTATTTGGGTACCCTGTAGGTAAAATATTAGTGTTAAATAAACTGTCCTGTCTCACATAAGGTCCCTTTGGATACGAAAGGGTGTATCCGCCACTTTACAAAGTGGCAGATACACACTTTCATATCCAAGGGGACGATAACCTGCTAACCAATCACCAACAGGGTATATCAAATCAAACTCGCGGGAGCTGCTTTCAGATTGGTTTCCGTACACTCTTCCATTTTTTCTCAAGATATTAAAAACGATTGGAAAAATACTGCATATATAATGTATTCACTATGTCTATCATTTGCTTATGTGTGTCCTTAATTTAATATAGACCTTGTTCTCATCATGTGTTCAAAATGAAATGATTATCAATTGCTATGCTTGTGTGTCAAATAATTTTTCTGAAATTAAAGTGTCATGTCATATGACCTTTTTTCCCAAGTTGATGATTTTATACTGTGCTATGATAATTATGTAAATATACAGCCACTGTATTTATGCAATATTTATCCTGTGAATGGTCAAATGTTCTTGAAATCAGTAATAAATACTGGGATTGTTATTGAAAACATGTTGTTTTGCTAAGTTGTTTAGCTTTATTGTGAGCATATTTATTGGGATTTTCAAGTAGCACATGTGCTGATAAAAATATTCCTTGGTAACCGTGATATCACTATACCAGTATTTATATTTAATCCTGAGTATTGTTAGGGACTATATTACTAATACCAGGTTCATATTTAAGCTGCCCTCCACCACTGCCACATTTATTTGTTTTCAAAATACCTACTAATCTATGAAATTGTGCTTAATTATTCTTCACATAGCCATCTATTTTCCTCTGGGGAATTGTTTTGGTGATATTTTGATCCCCATATCATCGACCTTTCATTTACTAGAGCCACTAACGAAAAAATGCTCATTAGCGCGTTTCTGACAAAAAGTTTATATTGGATCTATGTCAGCCAATGAATGACCTGATTAACTTTAGGGAGAAAACAATTGTGAAGTGTCCGTTTATCGGACATTTTGAATTTATGTAATTGTGATATTTACATAACTCGAAAACAAAGCGAAATAGTTGGACCATGAATATATAACAAAATGTAAGGTATCACACAAGGATAACCCATGACAAATTTCGCAGAAATAAAAATCTAAAATGCCACTAACAAAGAAATGCTTGTTAGCGCGTAACAGGAAAAAAATTCCATCATTTTTTTTATTTTGGCAAATATGCTTAGCTATGTCAGTCAATGACCTGATTAACTTTTGTAAGCAAACAATTTAAGTATTGAGTATTTTTAAGACCTTTCCTTAATTCAAAAACAATGCTAAATAGCTGGACCAAGGATATAAAACAAAATGTAAGGTATCACACAATGATAACCCCTGACAAATTTCGCATAAATGGAATCCAAGATGGCTGACTGTCGGCCATTTTTAGTCAGTTTTACTAATTATCTAGGACATTTTGCATAATAGCTAAATCGGTAGTATAAAATAAAATATCTGGTGTTACACAAGGACAACACATAACAAATTTTGAAAAAAAAGAGTACAAAATGGCTGATTGATAGCCATTTTGTTTCAATTTTGGTAATACTAATACCAGGTGTCTATTCAGCCCTGAGTATTTCTAGTGACTTTATATTACTAATATCATGTTAATATTTAACACTTTAGACCCTCACGATGCATCAAAGCATCATTTTACATCTCTGAAGAATGACTTAATCTAGGGGTTTTAGAACGAAATTTTTCATGGAACTGTTTTAGTAATAACGATATATTTTCTTCATTAGCCTCTCACCATTTCATCTGCTACAAGTCGAGAATTGCGACAGCAATTCGCGGCTTGTAGTGGATGAAGATGACAATGGTAAAGTCAGGCTTGAAAAGGCTCAACCCTGAGTATAGTTATGGACGTGTATTTAATACCCGGCTTCCATTTAACCCTCCATATTATTAGGGACTTGATATTACTAATAGAAAGTTTATTTATTATTAGGGACGGGATATTACTAATACCAGATTTGTATTCAGCCCTCAGTAGTATTAGGGACTTGATATTACTAATACCAAGTTTCTATTTAATCCTCAGTAGTATTAGGGACTTGATATTACATGTACTTATACCAAGTTTCTATTTAATCCTGAGTATTATTAGGGACTTGATATTACTTATACCAAGTTTCTATTTAATCCTGAGTATTATTAGGGACTTGACATTACTAATACCAAGTTTCTATTTAATCCTCAGTTGTATTAGGGACTTGATATTACTTATACCAAGTTTCTATTTAATCCTGAGTATTATTAGGGACTTGATATTACTAATACCAAGTTTCTATTTAATCCTGAGTATTATTAGGGACTTGATATTACTAATACCAAGTTTCTATTTAATCCTGAGTAGTATTAGGGACTTGATATTACTTATACCAAGTTTCTATTTAATCCTGAGTAGTATTAGGGATGTGATATTACTAATACCAAATTTCTATTTTATCCTGAGTATTATTAGGGACTTGATATTACTTATACCAAGTTTCTATTTAATTCTCAGTAGTATTAGGGACTTGATATTACTTATACCAAGTTTCTATTTAATCCTGAGTATTATTAGGGACTTGATATTACTTATACCAAGTTTCTATTTAATCCTCAGTAGTATTGGGGACTTGATATTACTAATACCAAGTTTCTATTTAATCCTGAGTATTATTAGGGACTTGACATTACTAATACCAAGTTTCTATTTAATCCTGAGTATTATTAGGGACTTGATATTACTAATACCAAGTTTCTATTTAATCCTCAGTAGTATTAGGGACTTGATATTACTAATACCAAGTTTCTATTTTATCCTGAGTATTATTAGGGACTTGATATTACTTATACCAAGTTTCTATTTAATCCTGAGTAGTATTAGGGACTTGATATTGCTTATACCAAGTTTCTATTTAATCCTGAGTAGTATTAGCGATGTGATATTACTAATACCAAGTTTCTATTTTATCCTGAGTATTATTAGGGACTTGATATTACTTATACCAAGTTTCTATTTAATCCTCAGTAGTATTAGGGACTTGATATTACTTATACCAAGTTTCTATTTTATCCTGAGTACTATTAGGGATGTGATATTACTAATACCAAGTTTCTATTTAATCCTGAGTAGTATTAGGGACTTGATATTACTAATACCAAGTTTCTATTTAATCCTGAGTGGTATTAGGGACTTGATATTACTAATACCAAGTTTCTATTTAATCCTCAGTATTATTAGGGACTTGATATTACTAATACCAAGTTTCTATTTAATCCTCAGTATTATTAGGGACTTGATTTTACTTATACCAAGTTTCTATTTAATCCTGAGTATTATTAGGGACTTGATATTACTTATACCAAGTTTCTATTTAATCCTGAGTATTATTAGGGACTTGACATTACTAATACCAAGTTTCTATTTAATCCTCAGTAGTATTAGGGACTTGATATTACTTATACCAAGTTTCTATTTAATCCTGAGTATTATTAGGGACTTGATATTACTAATACCAAGTTTCTATTTAATCCTGAGTATTATTAGGGACTTGATATTACTAATACCAAGTTTCTATTTAATCCTGAGTAGTATTAGGGACTTGATATTACTTATACCAAGTTTCTATTTAATCCTGAGTAGTATTAGGGATGTGATATTACTAATACCAAATTTCTATTTTATCCTGAGTATTATTAGGGACTTGATATTACTTATACCAAGTTTCTATTTAATTCTCAGTAGTATTAGGGACTTGATATTACTTATACCAAGTTTCTATTTAATCCTGAGTATTATTAGGGACTTGATATTACTTATACCAAGTTTCTATTTAATCCTCAGTAGTATTAGGGACTTGATATTACTAATACCAAGTTTCTATTTAATCCTGAGTATTATTAGGGACTTGACATTACTAATACCAAGTTTCTATTTAATCCTGAGTATTATTAGGGACTTGATATTACTAATACCAAGTTTCTATTTAATCCTCAGTAGTATTAGGGACTTGATATTACTAATACCAAGTTTCTATTTTATCCTGAGTATTATTAGGGACTTGATATTACTTATACCAAGTTTCTATTTAATCCTGAGTAGTATTAGGGACTTGATATTGCTTATACCAAGTTTCTATTTAATCCTGAGTAGTATTAGCGATGTGATATTACTAATACCAAGTTTCTATTTTATCCTGAGTATTATTAGGGACTTGATATTACTTATACCAAGTTTCTATTTAATCCTCAGTAGTATTAGGGACTTGATATTACTTATACCAAGTTTCTATTTTATCCTGAGTACTATTAGGGATGTGATATTACTAATACCAAGTTTCTATTTAATCCTGAGTAGTATTAGGGACTTGATATTACTAATACCAAGTTTCTATTTAATCCTGAGTGGTATTAGGGACTTGATATTACTAATACCAAGTTTCTATTTAATCCTCAGTATTATTAGGGACTTGATTTTACTTATACCAAGTTTCTATTTAATCCTGAGTATTATTAGGGACTTGATTTTACTTATACCAAGTTTCTATTTTATCCTGAGTACTATTAGGGATGTGATATTACTAATACCAAGTTTCTATTTTATCCTGAGTACTATTAGGGACTTGACTTTACTAATACCAAGTTTATATTTAATCCTCAGTATTATTAGGGACTTGATATTACTTATACCAAGTTTCTATTTAATTCTGAGTAGTATTAGGGACTTGATATTACTAATACCAAGTTTCTATTTAATCCTGAGTACTATTAGGGATGTGATATTACTAATACCGAGTTTCTTTTTAATCCTGAGTAGTATTAGGGACTTGATATTACTTATCCAAGTTTATATTTAATTATGAGTGGTATTAGGGACTTGATATTACTTATACCAAATTTCTATTTAATCCTGAGTAGTATTAGGGACTTGATATTACTAATACCAAGTTTCTATTTAATCCTGAGTATTATTAGGGACTTGATATTACTTATACCAAGTTTCTATTTAATTCTGAGTAGTATTAGGGACTTGATATTACTAATACCAAGTTTCTATTTAATTCTCAGTATTATTAGGGACTTGATATTACTTATACCAAGTTTCTATTTAATCCTGAGTATTATTAGGGACTTGATATTACTAATACCAAGTTTCCATTTAATCCTGAGTAGTATTAGGGACTTGATATTACTAATACCAAGTTTCTATTTAATCCTGAGTAGTATTAGGGACTTGACATTACTAATACCAAGTTTCTATTGAATCCTCAGTATTATTAGGGACTTGATATTACTTATAACAAGTTGCTATTTAATCCTGAGTAGTATTAGGGACTTGACATTACTAATACCAAGTTTCTATTTAATCCTGAGTATTATTAGGGACTTGATATTACTAATACCAAGTTTCTATTTAATCCTGAGTAGTGTTAGGGACTTGATATTCCTTATACCAAGTTTCTATTTAATTCTGAGTGGTATTAGGGACTTGACATTACTAATACCAAGTTTCCATTTAATCCTGAATAGTATTAGGGACTTGATATTACTAATACCAAGTTTCTATTTAATCCTGAGTAGTATTAGGGACTTGATATTACTAATACCAAGTTTCTATTTAATCTGAGTAGTATTAGAGACTTATATCACTAATACCAAGTTTCTATTTAATTCTGAGTAGTATGAGGGACTTGACATTACTAATACCAAGTTTCTATTTAATCCTGAGTATTATTAGGGACTTGATATTACTAATACCAAGTTTCTATTTAATCCTGAGTATTATTAGGGACTTGATATTACTAATACCAAGTTTCTATTTAATCCTGAGTAGTATTAGGGACTTGACATTACTAATACCAAGTTTCTATTTAATCCTGAGTATTATTAGGGACTTGATATTACTAATACCAAGTTTCTATTTAATCCTGAGTATTATTAGGGACTTGATATTACTAATACCAAGTTTCTATTTAATCCTGAGTAGTATTAGGGACTTGATATTACTAATACCAAGTTTCTATTTAATCCAGAGTATTATTAGGGACTTGATATCACTAATACCAAGTTTCTATTTAATCCTGAGTAGTATTAGGGACTTGATATTACTAATACCAAGTTTCTATTTAATCTGAGTAGTATTAGGGACTTGATATTACTAATACCAAGTTTCTATTTAATCCTGAGTAGTATTAGGGACTTGATATTACTAATACCAAGTTTCTATTTAATCCTGAGTAGTATTAGGGACTTGATATTACTAATACCAAGTTTCTATTTAATCCTGAGTAGTATTAGGGACTTGATATCACTCATACCAAGTTTCTATTTAATCCTGAGTATTATTAGGGACTTGACATTACTAATACCAAGTTTCTATTTAATCCTGAGTATTATTAGGGACTTGATATTACTTATACCAAGTTTCTATTAATCCTGAGTATTATTAGAGACTTGATGTTACTTATACCAGTTTTCTATTCAGCCCTCAGTTTTGTTAGGGACTTGATATTACTTATAACAAGTTTCTATTTAATCCTGAGTAGTATGAGGGACTTGATATTACTAATACCAAGTTTCTATTTAATCCTGAGTATTATTAGGGACTTGATATTACTAATACCAAGTTTCTATTTAATCCTGAGTAGTATTAGGGACTTGATATTACTAATACCAAGTTTCTATTAATCCTGAGTAGTATTAGGGACTTGACATTACTAATACCAAGTTTCTATTTAATCCTCAGTATTATTAGGGACTTGATATTACTAATACCAATTTTTTATTAATCCTGAGTATTATTAGGGACTTGATATTACTAATACCAGTTTTCTATTCAGCCCTCAGTATTGTTAGGGACTTTATATTACTAATAACAGATTTCTGTTTAACCCTTTCCTTCTGGACCCACATTTTTATCTTTTCGCGCACATCTTGCTTAACTAATCTAATAATTCCATTTATGAAGCCTCTTTTTTTTGTTAAAAATGGCAGAATTAAAAAAAAACATACCACATGGTGCATAGAACTGACAATGATGTGCAAGGTGTTGAAAACGGCACAATAAAAAATATATATCACATAGTGCATAGACGTGACAACGATGTATAAGGCGTTAAAAACGGCAGAAGCAAAATGGAATACAGCACATAGTGCACACACGTGAAAATGGTGAGTAAGGTGTTAAAAACGGCAGAATAAAAATGAAATACATTATAATAGTGCATAAACGTGACAACGTTTTGTAAGATATTATAAACGGCAGAATCAAAAATCAACATATCACATAGTGGATAAACGTGACAACGGTAGGTACGGTGTTAAAACGTTAGTTACAAAAAGAAATATAAGCATAGTGCATAAACATAACAATGATGTGTACAGTCTTAAAAACAGCAGAATCAAAAAAATATATACCACGCTGTGAATAAACGTGACAACGATGTGTAAGATGTTAAAAACGGCAGAAGGTGCTATAAACGACAGAATCAAAGAGGAATATACCGCATGGTAGGCCTACATAAACGTGACAACGATGTGTAATGTGTTAAAAACGGCATAAAAGAGGATTATATCACATAGGGCATAAACGACGTGACAATGGTGTTTAAGGTGTTATGAGCTCAGAATCAAAAAGAAATATACAACATGATGCATAAACGTGACAACGATGTGTAAGATGTTAAAAGCGGCAGAATAAAAAAAGAATATATCACATAGGGCGTATAAGGTGCTGGGAAGAGCAGAATCAAAGAGGAAGATAACACATAGTACATAAACGTGACAACGATGTGTAAGGTGTTAAAAACGGCAGAATAAAAAAATATATACCACAAAATGCATAAACGTTACAATGGTATGAATGGTGCTAAAAACGGCAGAATTAAAAATGAATATACATGTACCACATAGAGCATATACGTGACAATGATTTGTAAGGTGTTAAAAAAGGCAGAATTAAAAATTAATATACCACATAGAGCATAGACGTGACAATCATTTGCGAAGTGTTATGAAGAGCAAAATCAATGAGGAATATATCACATAGGGCATAAACGTGCCAATTGTGTGTAAGGTGCTAATAACGGCTGAATTAAAAATTGACACGGTGCATGAACGGAACAATGATCTGTAAAGTGTTATGAAAGGCAGAATCAAAAGAAATATGCCACACAGTTCATAAACGTGGCAACGGTATATAAGGTGCTAAAATAAATATGCCATATAGTTCTTAAAAGTGACAGCGGTGTGCAAGGTGGTAATTGCAGTATTGAAAAGGAACATACGACATAATGCACAAACGTAAAAAAGATGTGTAAGGTGGTAAAAACGGCAGAATCACAAAGAAATATACCACATAGTGCAAAAACGTGAGAATGATGGGTTTAAGGTTTTAAAAACGGCAGAGCCAAGGAGGAATTTACCACATAGTAGATGAACGTTACAATGGTGTGTAAAGTGTTAAAAACGGCAAAATCGAAAAGGCATATACCACATAATGAATAAACGTGACAACGATGTGTAAGGTGTTATAAACGACAGAATAAAGGCATATACCACAGAGTAAATAAACATGACAACTGTGTGTAAGATGTTATAAAAGGCAGAATCAAAAAGGAATATGCCACATAGTGCATAAACGTGACAACGATATGTAAGGTGTTAAAAACGGCACAATCTAAAAGGCATATACCACAGAGTAGATAAACGTGACAACGGTGTGTAAGTTGCTACGAACAGCAGAATAAAAAAAGGAATATTCTATGTACTGCAAAAATGTGACAATGATATGTAAGATGTTAAAAACAGCACAATCATAAAGGAATTTACCACATAGTGCACAAAAGTGACAATGATGTTCAAGGTGTTACGACAGAATACAAAAGGAGTATACTACATAGTACATAAATGTGACAATGATTTGTAAGGTATTAATAAAGATAGAAGTATAAATAAACATAATACATAGTGCATAGATATGACAATGGTATGTAAGGTGTTTATAAATGGCAGAATTATAAATAAATATACCACATTGTGCATAAACGTGACAAAGAACGTGAAAATGATGTGCCAGTTCTAAGAAACGGCAGAGTCAAAAAGGAATATACCACATAGTAGATAAGCGTGACAACGGTGCGTAAGGTGTTAATAACGGCAAAATAAAAAATAGACGTACCAAATAAAGCATAAACGTGACAACGATGTGAAAGGTGTTATTAACGGCGGAATCAAACAAATATATACTACATAGTGCATAAATGTCTCAATGGTGTGTAAGGTGCTAAAACGGCAGAATAAAAAGGAATATACCACATAATGTATAAACGTGAAAACGGGGTGTAAGGTGTGATGAAGGGCAAAAGTAAAAAAGAAATGTAGGCCTATGTACTAGTGCAAAAAAGTGACACTAATGTGTAAGGTGTTGAAACAGCAGAGTCAAAGAGGAATATTACAAGATACGTTACAACGGTGTGTAAGGTGTTATAAAGGGCAAAATAAAAAAATATATATATGTAATGGTGCAAACACGTGTCGATGATTGTTAAGGAGTTACAATTGACAAAATCAAAAAGGAATATGCACATAGTGTATAAAAAATAAACATACCACATAGTGCACAAACGTGACAGCGGTGTGTAAGATGGTATGAACGGCAGAAACAAAAATGAATTTACCACATAGTTATTTGTACTAAAAAAATATACCACCAAGTGCATAAACGTGACAACGGTGCGCAAGGTGTTAAAACGACAGAATTAAAAATAAATATACCACATAGTTCATGTACATGACAATGATGTGTAGTGTACGGTGTTGACAACGGTAGAATAAAAAAAACTAAATATAGCACGTAATGCAAAAATACCTGACGACGGTGTTTAAGGTGGTAACAACGGCAGAATCACGAAGAAATATTCTACATAGTGCATAAATGTCACATTGCTTTGTAAGGTGCTAGAAACGGAAGAATAAAAAATAAGGAATATACTACATACATGTAATGCACAAACGTGAAAACCATGTGTAAGGTGTTATAAACGGCAGAATCAAAAAGATATATATCACAGGCGTGACATTGGGCATACACGTGACAACGGTGTGTAAGGTTTTATAAACGGCAGAATCAAAAAAGAAATACATCACACAGTGAATAAACGTGACAATGATATGTGAGGTAATAAAAACGGCGAGATCAAAAATAAATATACTACGTACTGCCTAAACGTGACAATGATGTCCAAGGTGTTATTAACCGCAGAATCGAAAATTAATATACCACATAGAGCAAAGACGTGACAACGGTTACCCGGTATGACTGGGCCCCCTAACTCATTTACTGCGCGAGGCCCAGTCACACTGACCACCATTTTGTTTACACAGCCAGCTGTGTAAAAACGGCACTCGCGCTGATTACAAAAAACTCGGATGCCAAGACGAGTATTTCAAGTGCCTATGAAAACTAGGCCATTTTCAGCAGGCGTTAACTCATGGTAGTATTGGAACTATTACATTTAAAAATGGAGGTCACTGTGTCAGAGCCTTGCGATGTCATCAGGGTAGACAACGGTGTGCTAAGTGCTAAAAACGGCAGAATAAAAAAAGAACATTAGACATAGTGCATAAATGTGACAATGGTGTGTAAGGTGTAACGAACAGCAGAATAAAAAAAGTATATATCACATAGTAGATAAACATGACAACGGTGTATGAGGTGTTTTAAATGCAAGAATCAAAAGGAATATACCACATTGTGCACAAACGTGCATAAACGTGACAACCGCGTGTAAGGTGTTATAGACGGCAGATTCAAAAAGGAATGTACCACATAGTGCATAGACTTGATAATGATATGTAAGGTGCTAAAAACGGCAGAATAAAAATAAGTAGGCCTATTCCACAAGAAGTATGCATATTCCACATAGCGTATAAACGAGACAATGATATGTAAGGTGTTAAAAACGGCTTAATAAAACAGGAATATAACACATAAGGCATAAACTGAGAACGATGTGCAAGTTGTTATAAACTGCAGAATCAAAAAGGGTATTTTCCAGTAGAATCTTACTTTGACTTACCGCTTTTACGACTATGTTCCATTTGAAAAAGTAGACTGTAGAGGGGAATGGTTGAGAGATCAAACATGCCTACCACTAATTAGGATAAAAATGTATGTATCCCTTGTATTATTTGATTTAGAATATGAAATATTTTTTTGAAGTTTGAAACAATGATTTAAAGTGAGTTCGCTGTTTACAACTGAGTCAGAATTTCAAGTTGTCCGCCAAAATTTTAGATTGTCCTTAAAAGTTAATTAGCTTTTCCCACTCTCTCCCCATAAGTAACTTTACTTACACAACAAAAGTGTCAACCTTGACATTCACAAAATTAGTAAAATGTCCCTAATTGTATTAGAGAAGAAAAAATAACTTTCTCAAAAGTTGCTTGTCCACTCATTCAATCTCCTGGTAGCTATTGATAAAACAATTTGTGAATTATTTTTGTCTAAACCAAAAATGATTGATACATCATATTACCAAGTCTACCAAAAACAAGTTTGTGCAGTCGTAGTAATAAATTTGTTCAAAATTATTGCTTAAGTACGGATAAAAGACAATACTGTATGAATAATTTAGAATATTTCACGGAATGTTAATTATAAGGGATTATACAGCAAAGTTGAACTACCATTTCTACAAAAACGATTTGCGCACATGTTCTTCTTTAAACTGAACCATGATTTTATTGTAAATATACCATAATTATGTTTCATAAATGTGACAATTGTGTGCAGAGTGTTAAAAACGGCAATAAAGATGATTTTGACTTAAGCTTTTCACAAATCATGCCGGCAACTTATTAAGAAAATATGAATTCTTCTTAAATAACAAAATAAACAACTATAAAATAACAACTATAATAGCAATTCCGAATAAAATATAACGTTGTTATTTTTTAGGTCATCTTGACCTTGAAATAAAAAATTAAAATGTTCTTGCCTTATAAACTGTGCCCCCAATAATGAACAAGAGCGCACTCGACAGTAGCCAGCCGTCATTATTGAACTTCAAGTTATCACAAGGTCAAATTATTGACGTAAAATGCCAAAAATCACAATGAATTGGCTTTTTAAAAAACATTTTCAGCCATTATTGAATTTGTCCGAGAACTAGTCATTAGTAGCATGCATAACAAATTTTAGTACGATACATGAAAAACTTTTGACGTTATAGAGCCCACAAGGTCAAATTATCAAACGTAAAATGCGAAAAATCGCAATAAATCGGCCATTTTAGATTTGGTTTCAACCATTATATTGAATTTGTCCGAGAAATGGCCCTTTGTAACATGCATAACAAATTTGGGAAGAAGGATACATGAAAACCTTTTTAATGTTAACGCCGTTAACGCCGACGACGCCAAAGATCAATTGCAGGCGGACTAAAAATCATGTAGGCCTATGTCAATTCAAAATTTGGACGACCTCTTTTTACAATAAAAGTTGTAACTAAATGCATTTTCTCGCAAAATTTTCAGCAGAATGTGCATAGAATTTATACACTTTTATAAAACACCCCAGTGCAATATATCAAATGAAAGCTTTACTTATTTTGACGGATTACAAAATTTATCTTGAATGAATTTAATTGAAAATATACTATACGTTCATAAACGTGACAATGGCGTAAAGTGTTAAAAAGGGCAGAGCAAAATTTGTATTACAAATTAGAAGCCCACTTTGACCCTTTCACCACCACAGTCCACTGTCTTAAGCTGAATGATATGGCATTGAGATTAAACAAAAGTGAAATGTGGAGTGAAAGGGTTAAGAAAATAAAATTACGTATCCCAGTATAATTTAGTATAGCATAGATTAATAACTAATTTCAAAATAAGGTTATTTGTTGGACAATTGGCTCAGAAGTTCAAAATGTCAGGTTTAGAATAAAGGATATTTAGCTAATCACAGCCTCCTCCCACATGTAACTTCAGCTAGACAATTCAGCGGAAGCGCAGCCAGCTTGGCAACCTTGACATTTACTGAATAGTAATATGTCCGTTAGTTATTGTTTTAATGTGCAAAATCAAAAGTCGGTCGTCCACTCAGACAACCTCCTGGAAGCTATTGATAGTCCGACACAAATGCTAGTTGTCTCGGTAGACCGGAAAGTGAATATTTCCAAGGCTTATATATATTTATATCAATTTCCAATTAAAATAATCAGTTATTTTTAACAATTAAATGTGGACATTTTTCAGGTAATCTTGACCTTCAAATTAAAACATCGGGTTACATGTGAAATTCGCATTTTTCTTGTGAACTATTGTCGCCAACACTGAAAAATGTATATACATTATTGTATACGGATTGGGCGTCCTTTCTTGACTGAAATTAGAAAAAAGTGTGTCTAGCCCAAATATCATTCATGCATCATCAAGTCTACCAGTGATACTTCCTAAGTGATAATGTTGTCCTAATTGACTGTTTGATAAAGGATGAAACACACTGCGAATAATATTTTATAATCTTGCACTGAATGTTATTTTGCAAAGGATGTTTCAGGAAAGTCGATCCACCGTTACTACAAAGTGATGTTAGGGCATTATTTTATCATTAATTAAATAGAGAATGTGACAAATGGTGGTGGCAGTGACTGTTTAACTGTGTTCAATACTTGAGGCTATTTTGCAATAAGTCATAATCATTAGCCAGAAACGCACCGCGGTCAATGTAGTACCGTAAACATAGACCAAACCCACGCCACACACGTATCCGGCTATCAATATGCACATACACATCTGATGGTTTTATTGATAACCGTGTAGGATGGATGGAATATTTGAATGATAGAATGTTGCACGGACAGACGTGTAAGAAAAAAAATATACATGGCGACTGATAAAAATTGTTGAGATGTATCCAAAGTAATCGAAAAAAGACAAACTAAAACCAATGTAGATTGGCATGGACACATGTGTTTATTTGTAACATTTCAATAATTATATAACCATATTTTACCAAGTGACTTGATTATTGATCTGTTGAATTATAATTCAGTGATTACTATATACATATGTATTCTGCTGAATGTAGGAGGAGCGTATACAGGGGTGGGCTCAGGGAGCTTAAATTCTGAATGGGTCTCAATATGTATTAGGACGATCAATATGAAATTAATCCTCAAAAATTCTGCTGCAAGGAAAACCATGTGAAATAACCCTGGATTAAAGACCCTCCTAATGTCACTGAGGTCAGATGTCAAGTTACTCTCTTGTGGTTTAGTATTCCAACTTTATTCCACCAGTAAGTCCTTGGTATAAATTGATCAACTGGAGGTTTTTGTTATTTGGCAGTCTTACTTTTTACAGAGAATAAACGATTATTTGCCAACGTCAAGAACACAATGAGGTGCATTTCAGGAATGCCGTCATCTATTCTAGACTTGATCAGCCCAATGAACAGAGTTAATTGAGATCACTATGAGAACATAAATAAACCATGTGAGACAATTCTATGAAGAATGATGTGGAAATAACTTTGCCAACTGTAAAGCAGTCACATGGGATTATATCAGATTAGATAAGGTTCTGGTTGAGACATGTCTTCTTAGTCTCACTGGTTTCTGGACACCATTTGATCAGCTCACTTCTCACTTCCTCGTTCAGTGGTTTGTCATTATATGTTCACAGCTACCAGATAGATAAATTAGCATTGACCTTAACACTCAAAGCGCTAAATATTTTGTATATAAACCATCGAGACCACAGGGTTTTATTCAATTCGAAATCATCATAAATGTCTTAGTTAGCTCTTTCTGATTCATTTGAATTCCTATGTTAAGGGTCTGCGGCCATTACAAATAATTTTACTCTTACAGTGTGGGGATCGACTTTAGACGTCAGAATCTGACGTCTACTGACGTCAGATTTTGACGACTAAAGTCGATCCCCACACTGTAAGTGCTAATAAGAGTCTATACGCACCACTGCCATCATCATTGTAGCTGTACAACATGATCTATATGGGCCGTCGCTGTCATTGTCAACATCATCATCATCATCATCATCATCCTCACTCCTGCCATCATCACATAGTAATTGTTTGATAAGGTTGATTTTGGTTGATTGTATCATGCATCATATTATTATATTGTTGTACACATAAACAACATAGTGATTGTTTAATAAGGTCGTTGTGGCTCATTATAACTATAGCTGATTATTTTAGTGTATCGTACATTAACAACATAGCTGATTAACGCGTCTGGAAATATGGATTTCAATTCTCCGTCAGAGAGAGCAGCATTCTGGTTCAGCCATGTGACCTTCACCTTTGAGGTTACAGGGATGTACAGCTTAACAAGAGGTCTTGGATTTTCAACTTCATATATAATCTGAAACATATGATTTTAATTATTCAGATTTATCAAACTAAAACAACATAATTATAACTTAATTATAATAATAATAGCATATAATTATCATCTTCCTGACAGCAAGGCTCGCTGCTCCCGAGGTCGCAGACCGAGACCTTGCTGAATCAGTGTTATCATCCACCTATTGGGGTAGGGAGGATGATTTAAATATTGAATATTCAATAATTTTCCAACAAAATGGCCTAATGTTGGCCAACTGTCTGCGACGTTGGCTCAACATTAATCCAACCCTGACACATGTAACGTCTCGTGTCTGGTGAGATGTGGTGGGAGCTGTCTGTGATACTTCCGGAGAAATTCTAGGCCACTAGACATGTGCTGTTTAATGTCGGGCCGGCGTCGTAGACAGTGGCCCTGCATTAAAGCAGCACTCATGCCAGAGGTCAAACTTGCGTCAAACAGAAAAAGTGGTTCCAGAAAGTCCCCACTCGAATAGATGGTTTCAACACCAATTCAGCAAGGCCTCGGTCTACGACCTCGGGAGCAGCGAGTCTTGTGTGGGAAGATGATAATTATAAGTGTCAATGTATAACAGTAGCTATGTGATAGTAACCATGGTAACAGTTATGTGATAGTAACATTGTTTAACCATTGTATTAAAAGTAGGCTAATAGTAATTGTACAAGATATTTATAAAGACGACCACTGTACTGAAAGAATTGACACATTTAGATTGCTCGTAGATCGATAACATAGGTATTAAAATGAACCAGAAAGAGCTAACTAAGACATTTATGATGATTTCAAATTGAACAAACCGCTTTAGTTTCCATGGTTTAAACAAAAATAATTCAGCGTTGTGAGGGTTAAAAATACTGGTCAGGATTATTATGACAATGACAATAACAATAGTTCCATTTCACCAGTTGAAAAGCGTTGTTTTGGCCGGATAAATTCAGCTTTGAACGTGAAGGGCTCGGTGTTAAGAGTAGACTGGTCGAATCCTCGGTCATTGTCGAGCGCTCCTGTGTGCTGGGCTGGTGGATAGTGTTTTGGCAGCTGGTGGGATATTGGTTTGATGCTGTAGGAATGGCCAGCGCCGTACCAAGCTTGGGCTGCTGCCTCAGCTGTTTCGCTTATTCTACAATGTGCGCCGAAATCTGTGAATCTCTGATTGATAATGCGTGTGCTGGGGGACAATAAAATTTTGCGGCGCTTTTTGTGGATTAGCTTCGAAGTTGGCGTGCATGCGATTGACTGCAAGACTTTAGCTGTTTTGCGTAAAGGCATAAATAATATTTGTAAAGATCACTTGAAACTTGAAACCTTTGATCCAAGAGACATCATAATGTGTATGATAGTGTAGGCCTATATATTGGAATGAAAGAACAAACACAGCTAGCATTGTAATATATAGTTTACCAGTTCAGTTGGTGGGTTGTTAATAGTTATCTTCTCTGCTTCACCCCGTTCCAGTAGAATCTTGCAATCTTCGAGTTTAATTGTGTCAGAAGGGAAGCAGTCGAGTAAAGTCCTCATCACCAGAATGTCAACAGATGCCCACCATGTTAAGGTGTTGAGATGACAGAGGTGTTTGTCAGGTAATGGCGAGTCTCTCAGCTCACAGTCACGCCCCAGTATGAGTTGATGCAGATGTGTTACACGTAATCCTCTAAAGACGTTCATGAGATATGCCACGCTCCAGTGTACATTGTCCAGCCCACCTTTTTCACGCTGATTGTCTACAACATACAAAGGTAATCTGTATCTACTATTTATGTTAACTTCCTGTCAGCCAACCGGCTTGTTTTGTCTATCTCAATGCATTGACATAAAGAGCATTGTATACTGTGTACGTACTTAGCATTAAATCATTGATGCCAGCATATGTCTGACGTTGGTCCAGCATTTTTAGCATAGGCCAACGCTATTTTGGACGTTTTGCTATAGACAGCTGTATGTAATCGTAATAAAGAAAGTGTTAAATCGACTTATATATAATCCTTCCAACGTTGGTCCAATGCGATAGCTAAATTATCTGATCTTGTTTAGGCGTCACGTCTCACAGAACTTTCACTCATAATGTTTACAACCTATACTTTTTGTGATTGATTTTCAACTAACGATGTCCTTTATTGACAGCACGCCAGATAAAAGTCATGGGTTAAATAGTTTGCTAACATTCAGATAACGTTAGATAACATCATAAATCTAGCGCTGGGAAAACATAGGACGTCGGAAACATTGATTTTACGTTCGGTTTGCTAATCATGTACGTCTTTTTACCAACATCAGAAAAGTATGTCAGATATCAGATCACATCGGATGTACTGTCTGGAGCATGAGCTAGCAGTCGACATCACATTTACATGTTTAGCTATGTTCACCAAGACATCTGAACTAATGTCAGACGTACGTCAGAGGCGTTCAGTGCATGTAAAGTTTACATCTTCAATAAACTTGAGAAGTATTTGACAATTTTTTTTAAATTTAATCCAGGCTTATAGGGTCAACAATAATTAGACTTGGTGTGCACATAGAATATGGATGGATGGGGGTAAACTTAAACTAGATCTCTACAAATTATATATTACCGGGGGTACGCTGATTCTAGTTCCGACGCATCCCCCAGTATGCAGAAGCTGATTTCAAAATACTCCCGAGCGGTGACTTTAAACTAGAGACTTAGGGTCAATCCGTTGCTTTTTTTAGTCTATATGCATCCCGGGGTACCAATGGAGAAAACTGGCTTAAGCGTACACTAAGTAGTACACTGTACACTGAAACTGGTTTCAACGTACCCCTGCTATGCTGATAATAGTTCAATGTATCCCCCGGTATACTGCAATTCAATGCAATGTAGCCCCGGTATGCTGAAACTAGTTTCAATGAAAAATGAGGACTACTTTTTAGTTGCAATGTACCCCTGGACTACTTTGACTGCATCACCTGTATTTTCAGCATATATATATTGCATTCACTTTCTCATAAATTTATATAGGTACCACACATGACTGCTGCATGATTGGATATGGGTGGGGTGGAGAACATGGTCTAGGGAATAAAACAAACGTGTTTTTAAATTAGCATCAGTTGTATTATAAAATGCTGATTTTGCGTTTTGGATGGCTATGAAAGATCTTGGTGACATACCTGAGGTAGGGAAGTTGAATAGCTGGACATGTCAATCACCTGACATTCATTGTGGAACACAAGCAGGTCTAGCTCTATGTGTGATAACAAAGCCACTAGCGCGTTTATGGACAGTGACGCGTAAAAATATATCCGATTCACTTTGACCTGTGATGTGTGTGAGGCAGATGTAGGGCTGTGTCTAAGTTTACATACTGACGTCACAGTCAGGACGTTCAGATGTGTCAAACGTAGTGACTTCATCAAACTGTGGAAATCAGAGGTCGACCAGCAGACGTCATACAGATATAGCTCCTTTACTGATGCACTCACCTAAAACAACATTTTTCTCTGTAATGATGGTGACAATAGTCATTATGAAAACTGATATTAATTACAAATTTTATCTTAATTGTTGTTTCTGGCTGATTAATAGGTGATATCGACTGTCTGGGTCAACAATGATCTAACAAGGTTTTGGCCTCTCAGATCAACAAACAGCTAAGTCGAATTACCTGGTTGTTGTATGAACAAGTAAGTTGTATTTATGGGCGGATATTCCAGTCAGCAACAAGCTAAGTTTTATTTTAAACATTAAACATCATATGTGTCACAAACAGCAATGATCTGATCTGTCTCTTTGTTAACTTAATTTTTAATTCACGCTATAAATCTATGAGCAACAACAGACCCATTATCTATATTGAATGGATTATTTCAAGCAATAACGTGCTAGTTGCTTTTTAGAGAAGTAGGACAGTAAGATATGTGGAAGCAATTATATTGCTGATAACAATGGTATTTGTTTAGTTTGCCACGTTTGTGTCACCTGATGTTTGACTGTTTTTTTACTTAGCCTCTTGTGTCTCCAGACAGAAATATAACTTAACCCTTGCAACGCTGAATACTTTCTGGTTTAAGCCATGGAAAGTTTTCTTCATTTAAAATCTTCATAAATGTCTTAGTCAGTTCTTTCTGTTTCATTTGAATACCTATGTGATGGGTCTACCACCATTATACATATTTTAACTCTTTCAGTTTTGGGATCGTCTTTATACGTCAGAATCTGATGTCTACAGACGTCAGATTCTGATGTATAAAGACGGTCATCAACTCTCTATTGACTCCTATGCAATTTGTCTTATTTTCACTCATATCGAAATGTGAATAGCTACCACATTTATTAACTCAAGGTGAATGGACTTGCTTGTAGCTATCTTCTGGTTGATGGATTATAACATGCTCTCTTGAGTTAATTTATTTGAAAATATTTGTGTGCATTTATGTGACAAGGATGTTTAAAGGGTTTATTAATATAGTTTATGTTGATGAGAATGACTGACCTGGTTTGAGAGAGGTGAATGGCTGGACATATCCAGTACCTGACAATCATTACGGAACGACATCACATTTAGCTCTATTTGTGATAACAGAGCCACTAGCGTGTTGATGGAGAGAGTTGCTTGTACCAGTGCCTCATGTACATTGATCCGTGATGTGGGAGAGACAGATGAAGGGCTGGGTCTCAGCTTACATCCTGGCATCAAATCCAGGGCGTGGAGATGTGTCAGGTGGAGTGACGTTATCAAACGGTGGACGTCAGAAGTCCACCACGACACGTCACCCAGCCATATAATCCTCACTGATGCACTCATCTAAAACAACACATCAGTATTATCAGCATCCCAAAATTGGGGTGTGTTCTTGTTTTGAAAGCTGACAAGAAGTCGTGCCTGGCACCATATATGTCTGTGATGTTAAGGGATCATCACAAAAGATCACATAGTCCTAAAATTCATGCAGCCTTTGCAGCAGAGTGCTTGCATCATAGTAAGTCCTATACCATGCACATACACCCTGAAAATCTGTGACGATCCCTTGGTATGCAAGCTCAAGTGACCCAGTATTCCTCAATGCTATGTCTGATTTATCCTCCCTATGCTATGTATACACCAATGGCTGTCTGAAAGTGAGCCTACTTTATTTTGAATTTCCACACAAGTGGATTCGTAAAGAACCCGTTCCTTTAATCTCGAGGTATATAATCATTAAAACATGTCCTATTTTTCATACTAAAAAAATAATTCATTGAATAACCAATGCCATATTTGGTCACAACAATCATTTCTGGGCTGACATTTGATATATTATACATGGGTATCTTATTTCACTTCCTGGGTTCCCATTTCAGTTGGAATCCGCTGTACTTTAGAGTTGTAATGAAGAGACATGCTCGCTGGTAACTATTATTCATAATTTACCATTAATCATAGTTTACCACGCGAAAAGGGCTGTAAGCTCAAAATTGTCAAAATTGTTTTAGTTGATTCGATAGCCGAATTTTATTTTGGGTACCTGGTACTCATTGGGCAAATATGTGAAACACTGTCAATTTCTACGGGCTGGAAGAGAAGTGCCCAAATTTTACATTCAGCCCAAAAAGTGTGTAATATGTTCAAATAGCTCATTCTTTTTATTCCAAATTGGTTTATTTTAAGTCAAAAATAATTTTAGAACATGTTTGAATCAAAACTAAATATTTATTACACACAAATCAGTTGAGAGAAAAGTATTTTGACTATGTACTGAAAAAGTATGAAAAAAAGGTAAAATTAAGGGTCAAAGTACCAACTTCAAGCTCTCTTGTGCATTTGCCAAAGATTAGACACAAAATATTTTACATCCGTGGCCTGTGCCAGTAGCTTTCAATTGATAACAAATATATTGATATAGCTCAAAATTAGACTACTTGGTGGGCAATAATGTGAGATATGGTCAATTTCCCGAGCCTGAAAAAAAGCGAGCTAATTTTACGTCTAACCAAAAAAGCGAGTAATATGTTCACATAACTCATTATTTTTATTCCAAATGGGTTAATTTTAAGTCAACAATAGTTCTAGAAAATGTTTGAATCAAACCTGAAAATTTATACTATACAAAAATCGGCTGAGAGTAAAGTATTTTGTCTATTTACTGAAAAATATGAAAAATGGGTAAAATTACGTGTTAAAATAACAACTTAAAACTATATTATGCATTTGTCATTGATCAGACACAAAATAGTTTACATTCATGTGAGTGATAATAAATAATTTAAAAAATATTTAAATATAAAATTATCACAGTTTTAGCAAACAATCAAACTTCATACGCAAAAATTGCGGTTTGCGATTTTGACGGTACTAGTGTTTAAAGGGTTTTTATGGTACTTTTGGACAGGATGATCTCTGTAAGACGCGCAGATTCGGATTCCTGATAAAATTTCACTATAGGTAGAACTCTTGGATCATATGGACCTATCAACACAAATAAATACCCCCCCCCCACCCCCCCCCCACCCCCATATAACCAACCATTATAACACTCTTGGAAGGATACAAACCTACCATTTTATTAGTAGAAGTATTTAGTTGTGATTTCACATGGACAGTTATGTAATTTTAGATACCATGAGTTAGTAATAAGCTAAGATTTCCAACATTATTATGAAACGAATGGCAAAGACTTACCATTTCGTGTGCAGCACTGTTAATAGCGAGCTTCTCTGATTCACTATGTAAAATCTTGCATTTATCTAGTCTAACTGAGAAAGGAGGGAAGTATTCCAGTAAAGTCCTTATCACCAGAATGTCAACAGGTACCATCCATGTCAAGGTGTTGACGCGACAGAGGTGGCTGTCTTCTAGTAGCAGTAGACATGTGACATGTGAGATGTGACACGCTCCAGTGTACACCATTCAGCCATACCTTCTTCACGCTGATTGTCTACAATATACAAGATAAAGTTAATGCATTAAAAAAACCAGCATTGTATACTTACTTATCAAACATTAATTTCGGACTCATGTATAATGCTGGTTCAATAGCATTGACGTGGACCTACATCTGACGTTGTTGCGGACGTTTTGTTAGAGACGTAATTGTGAAACAAGGAAAGCGGTAAATGAAAATAGTTGTAGTAGTAGTGGTAAGAGCCACCAGCGTGTTCATGGACAGTGACGCTTGTATCTCAGCCCCATCCACTTTGACCTGTGATGTTGGTGGGGTGGATGTAGGGCTGGGTCTCAGTGTACATGCTGTGGTCACACACAGGCGGAACAGATGTGTCAGGCTTAGTAACGCCATTAAACTGTGAACATCTAAGGTCGACCATGAGATGTTACCCAGACATAGCGTGTCTACTGATACACTCACCTAAAACAACACAGCATTATTATCAGTAATGATGATGCCTATAATTCTTATGATTTTGATCTACATGATGTCATAATTATTGTTTCTGGCTGATGAATACCTGACTCCCAGTAATTTTATTTTATCTATCTATAGATGTGACTTGCTATCATAATTGTTCTCTCAATATGAATAAAAAGGTCTTGATTTGATTATTAAAGTAAAATATCTAAAATGCCCAGAACCATTTTGTGTTTGATGGATTATAACATCATCACCTTGAATTAGATTTGATGAAATATGTATATTGTGTATTAAAGGGTTAATTACTACAGTTAATGTTGAAGGTAATGACTGACCTGAGGCGAGGGGGGTGAGCAGCTGGACATGTCCAGCACCTGACAGTCTCTGTTGAACGACAGCTGACCAACATCTATGTGTGATAACAGAGCCGCCAGCGTGCTGATGGACAGCGATGCGTGTATATCAGTGACATCCACTTTGATCCGTGATGTGGGTGAGGCAGATGGAGGGCCGGATCTCAACTTACATCCTGTTGTCACACATAAAGTGTTCATATGTGTCAGACGGAGTGAAGTCATCAGATTTTTGACGTCTGAGGTCAACCAAGAGACGTCACCCAGCCATAGCCTTTTCAATGATACACTTACCTAAGTCAACACATCATTATTACCAGTAATGGTGATGACTGTATGATCATTATGACAATAATTTGATCTACATGAAGTCAAAAGTATTGCTTTTGGCTGATGAATAGCTGAATCGTACACATTTTTATTCACTTTCAGATATCCATTGTTACCATAATTCTCATATTAAGCTCAAGGTGAATAAAACTGTGTTGATGTTATTATTTATTACACAAGTATACTATGATTATCCAAATACTCAAATCCAACTTATGTTCGGTGATCATGGATAGTAACCATGGTAACATTATTTTTTCTGTTGTGTTGTAAAACATAAGTCGCTGCGTCGACGAGAAAATCATCTGAATGCCGAGGTTAGAATGATAAATGGATGTAGTATATCTTAAAGTACAAACAAAGATCCCATTAATACCCCCATAAAGTTAATTGACACTGGAGTTAAGCATACCTTAATAAGTCGGCAAAGATAAGTAGCATACCTATAATGTTTATTTACAGCAACTATCCGGGAGCATAGAGAAACATCGTATCTCATGGTCTAAATTATGAAGATATTTAATGCATCCTAGGTGGTGTGCCGATACAGCCATACATTGGTGTACAGAGATGGAAAATACCATTACAATATTTTAAAATTGTGTAAATCAATAGCATTTAGACTCTAGCTCTATATGTCTATACTGAAAAAATAAAATATTCAGCATAGGCTTTATATTGATCATTGGATAAATTAAAATTGCTGTTTACTACCTTAAATGTCAAAATTATTAACTTGGACACAGCTATAGAACATGTGCAATGAATAAGAAGATTGAAAAGATATAAAGACTACGTAGCCATGATGATCGGTTCGGAATAAACATTAAAATAAATAAAGCCTGTGATATTGAAATTGTATCAATTAATAGGCTGTAGATGTATCTGTCTATGCTGATAAAGTGAATTATTCAGTATACTTGAGATCATCGGAAAATGTAATATAATTCTAGGCCTATAAGAAATTAGAAGTCTATTTATAATGTAGATTAAAGAAATTATGTTTCTTATAAAAATATGGCATAGTTTTGGGCAGGATTTCAAGGTTTTTGTTTAAATATGGTTCATACACCATCATATAATATTTTAGTAAGACTGGTATGTCACATGTTTCTCACTGATGAATAGCTGACTCACAGATATTTTTTATTCACCTTGAGGTGTGAATTACTACCATAATTCTCATCTCAACATGAATGAAAAGGTCTCGTTTTTTTATTATATACACAAGTTATATGTTCAGAGCCATCTTTTGTTTGCTGGGTTATAAAATTAAAGCATCTCCTAAAATATTGTTTTTTAAATTATATTGTGAATTTATGTGACACGGGTGCATAAAGTATAATTTACTCCATTTAACCCTTAAAGCGTTGCATATTTTTGTATAAACCAAAGGATCTTTTCAATCTGAAATCATCATAAATGTCTTAGTCAACACTTTCCCCTTCATTTCAATATCTATGCTATGGGTCTACAGCAATTATAAATATTTTTAATCTTACAGTGTGGGGATCGACTTTAGACGTCAGAATCTAGCGTTTATAGACGTCAGATTCTGACGACTAAAGTCAATCCTCGCACTGTAAAGGTTAAAGGATAATTTACTACATTTAATGTTTATGGTAATGACTAACCTGAGCAGAGGGGGGTGAATAGCTGGACATGTCCAGCACCTGACAGTTTCTATAAAACCCCAGCACATCTAGCTCTATGCGTGATAACAGAGCCACCAGTGTGTTGATGGACAGTGATGCTGCTATCAATGCATGATCCACTTTGACACGTGATGTTGGTGAGTCAGACGGAGGGCTGGGTCTCAGTGTACATGCTGGCCTCACAGATAGGCGAGAACATGTCATGCAGAGTGACATCATCAAACTGTGGACGTCTGAGGTCCACCAGCAGACGTCATCCAGACTTAAGTCCTTCACTGATAAACTCACCTAAAGCAAAGCATCATTATTATCAGTAATGATGATGACAATAATTATTATGATAAAAACTATTAATTATCATCTATGATGAGGTTATATTTTTGCTGTTGACTGATGATTTGCAGATATGACTTAAGTACATTGCTTCTTTTAAACTAACCGTAAATTTAAAAAGGCCTCTGGAGGATGGAATGTTAGCAGGTTGCACCCATGTCAAAAACGTCTTATGAAAAATAGTTATTCAGGGTGTATGCATTTTTTCAAAGTGAGATTCAACATATGGTCGTATGGTCCACAGTTTGTATTTCTTTTGAGAAGTCAGAAAGTTATGTCTGCCACATTAAATGGTGCCGACAACAGTGTGTATAGTTTGGGGGGGGGGGATTTAATTAGAACAGTTAGTTGTCTGCAACGCCAATAAGAACAGCGTTGCAAGATGTGAATTGCTGCCACAATTATGATAGCAACATGAATGAAAAGGTCTTGATTTGATTAAATACACAAGTAAAATATCCCAAGTAAAAACGCCTTGATGGATTATAACATTATATTCCCTTTATTAAGGCGCTGAATAATTTTGTAAACAGCATTGCAATCAAAGGGTTTTTTTCAATTTGAAATCATCATAACTGCCTTAGTTAGCCCTTGCTGAATTGAATACCTATGTTATGGGTCTACGGCCATTAAAAAAAAGTTTACTCTTGCGGGGATGAACTTTAGTTGTCAGATTCTAACAACTAAAGTCTATCCCCGCACTGTAAGGGTTAAGGTTTGGGGATATATTGTTTGAATTTATGAGACAATTGTGTTTAAAATGTTATTTAATGCAGGTAATGTTGATCACAGTGACAGACCTGAGTTGGGGAGGTGAATAGCTGGACATGTCCAACACCTGACAGTCTTTCCCGAAAAAGAGCAGATCCAGCTCTATGTGTGATAACAGAGCCACGAGCGTGTTGACGGAGAGTGATGCTTGTATCTGTATTTCATCCACTTTGACCCATGATGTGTGTGAGACAGATGTAGGGCTTTGTCTCAGCATACATTGAGGAAAAACTAACAGGAGTTCCAGGTGTGTCAGGCGCAGTGACTTCATTAAGCTGTGGACATCTGCAGTCCACCAGGAGACGTCACCCTGAACTAGCGTCTTAACTGATACACTCACCTAAAACAAAACATCATGTTTACAATAATTATAATGACTATGATCATCACTGATTGTTATCAAGATGAGGTCATAATCAGCCTACTGTTTCAGACTGATTATTTGTTACCATATATTTTCAACGAAATAGACTATTTTGGTCTAGTATATTCCAAGGCTTTCTCTGAACAATAAAATCATATACGAGATATTTTCGAAGATTGAAATATAGGTCTACTATTATATCATACCTTCGTCTATACAATAAAATCAGCTGAAATTAACGCTATAATCTCCAATAAATTGTAATCACAGTGATACAAGTAATGTAGGCATACATAAAGTGTGTTGGAGAGACTGGGGCTAATTGAGACAATTGGCGCTCTGGAGCAGACAATAATAGAACTAGAGATTCAAAACAATCAGGTAATCTAGGTGATTTTTTAAATGTCATAAGGGTCTTTGTTAGATTACTATGCAGACTTACAACATATTGAAAACATTTCTCAGATACCCCAGTATACAGGGTTAAGTGGGACTAGTCCCATGCTAATTGGGACACCAGTAGTAGGATAGGAATGAGGACAGGAGACACAAATTTTAGCTGCGAACCTGCGGAGTCAACTAAAGGTCACCTGAGCTCGGCGGCGGGATCCCCTGGGTTGTAATATGACCACAACAGCGGTCATTATAAATTCTACGCTTACCTATTGTTTATAATAATGAGGTATTGAGGGTACGTTTAAGTATACTGACCATGATTAATTATGTTTACTAACAAATAAAATAAGGGGCCCCGCCGCTGAGTACAGGTGACCCTTAGTTTACCCTGCAGGTCGACAGCTAAAACTCGTGTCCCCTGTCGTCATTCCTATCCTACTACAAACAACCCTTATTTTTTGAGCATCATCGATTCATTGAAAGATAATTACGTGGTTCCAAATAGTTAATAGGGTATGAAAACCTTTCAATTCCTAAGAAATGTCTATCTCTATCATTGTCTGCTCTAAGGCGATGAAAGAGAAATATGTCACAGTCAGACCCAATCTCTCCTGGACCTAATGGTTTAACAATAAAAACATCTAGTAAATTTCATGCATCCACAATACAATTTCTGCTCACATGACAGTACCCACATTGGCTAAGTGGGACACAATGTTCTTTTACAACAGGGGCTGACTGTAAGCCCCACACAATGTGTTAGCCCCAGGTTGACATTCCATGAAAAATATGACCTGGCATCTGGTTAATGCACAAGACCAAAAATAAAATTGTGCTATATTAATGGGTGTTTTCAGTGATATGTGTCAGCAAAATACAACAATGGTATTTTACAATATTTTACATTTACATGAATCGAAAGTGAGAGGTGAAAACATTTTGGAGATGCAGAAAAAACATTTATTTTAACTACTCCTGTCTCTGATGGACGTCAGTGTGCAAATCGTGTATAGAGATTTTTTTATATGACCATAGTAGTTCATGAAAAATGATGGATCCCATTTTGCCGGTAACCAAATTACGGCATATTTTGCTGTTATGGATAACTTCACCAAATTGAGTAGGATTGCAAAATTCGGTTGCACCAATGGATTCCTGGGAGTAGTAGCTATCTCTAGAGTACGGAATCCACACTGTGATATAAATCCGACACGTGCTTTCAATAATGCCTGATTTGTTCGCTTACGTTCTAAATCGCAGTCATAAATAGCTTAAAATGAGAGTGAAAAATGTACATAACTTATTGTTATTGCTACCGTTTAGAACCTAGGTTGAATGCTGATAGGGGTTGCTATGGTTATTGAGTGGCAAGAAGGTGTGGTTTATGTAACTTTGCAAGCATGCCAGCAGATGGTTGAGCTGTGAGCTACTGATTCTGAACTATGCTATGCAGCTAAAGCATGTCACAGACAAAACACATCTTCAATGAGCTTCCCTTGCGGGTAGAAAACCACTTACAATCCCAGTCATAGCCCTGTATTTTGATCATAGGTCTACTGGTATTGTAATAACTTTTCATCAAATGGGGATGACAAAGATGCTTTGAAATCCTTGGGTAATGGTATACCAGATTCAACTTAGGAGACTCGTATAGGAGCATTGCATTCTTGTACCTTGAAAGCCCTTCTCTGCATTTCACAGTCTCAGGGGAAAAGACCATCAGTGCGGAAAAGAAATATTCTACTACACTATGCCACACTGGGGAAATCATCCTCTTTGTATATGTGAAAATGTATTTCGCATGACCATTTGGACTATTCATATCAGCTACATTCAGAAATGAATACCTTGTGTAAGGCACACGAGGTAGAAAACTTCTACAGGAACAATGTCGTCTTGCATGTTGAAAGCCTTTCTCTGCCTTTCAGTCTTTAACGAAATCAACATTATGGAACACAAATTTATTTATATTTGAAGAAAATATATGTGAAGAAAATACTTGAGAAAGCGGCCATTATTCAGATTGCTGGTCTACTTTTTATCACAGATTTCGTACTCTAATAGATAGTTGTCCCAGGAATCCATTGTCGCTACTAAATGTCAAAAGCGAACTGACGCAACTGATGGCATCAACATGATAATCTTTACCATTGTTAAAAAATATTTTTCATGAAATCCCACATAGAAACAGAATAGTTTTGCACATTAACTATAGTGGTATAATTTATATCACAAGACGCCAATTGAGTAATTTATTTTAGATAAATAATGGCATATATAGTTGATAGTCTGGTGCGGTATGTCAGAAATATGCCTAAAATTAAAAGTTCTTGCCAAAATTGATTTTATTGTTTTTTTGACTTTATTAGGGGTCAAATAAGCCAGAAATATTGGGGGTCAATTTTTCCCGCCCCTCAACCTCGTTTTATGACATATTCAAAATGGCCACCATCAAAATCACATATTTGGCTATAACTTGAGCCCTAGCATGGCTAGAGTAACGATTTTGATGTCTATACCCATGTTTTTGGGTACGAGGAATCCAATAGTGCCCATAAAAAATGTGGATGTATCTTAGATATTTTAAAATTAACGATAAAACACATTTTTGATACGTTTTCGGTCATTTTTTTTCGCGAATTCGAAAAAAACTAAAATTCAAGCATTGAGCGTTGTTTAGTGTGTATTATGATAAACAGTACATTGTTGATGGTTTCTGAATGATGGGTGTTCCGTTAATGGACCCAAAATAGTCGACCAAAGTGACGTAAAGCGATTGTAAAAACTGAACAATTTCAATTACGATGTTTGATGCATTTATTTCATTTAAACATTTTACAACAGTCACAGACGATAATTGATATTGCCGGTAATGTGTATTTTACAAAACACATTTGATGACTTTGCGAAGTGGGTGGGATGGGTCAATGTTATTTGAAATGAAATAAAATTAGCACACATTGTGCTCAAATTGTGCGTTTCAGCAATGTTTCATATTTGCTAAACAAATGATCAGAATTAATCTTTGTGGGTAATTATGGAGCATCCCATCCATCAAATTATTGGATTTTTAGATCTTGTTTTTTTTAAATCCATAAATGATGCACGATAACAAATAAAAGGGGGACTTTTAATTCATCACAGCCTGTGAGAGATATCAGAGTATAGATTCCAGTCATAATTGGAGGGGACAGGGCCATTACCATAGAGGATCACAGCAAACATTCAATGGCTTGGTTCATTTTCTTATGCGAAAGAAACAAGCAACTCACAACCACAAGGATGTTTCGCTAGGTATCAGTAAATCAGTTCCAATCTAAATACAAGAAAAGGGTAACGTGATATTTTTTCAACTGAACAACATAATCAAAGATAGTCTGTTTACATGAGACGCCTTGTAGCCTGCCACAGATCATTAAATTACGAAATTTTACAAATAATGTTTCATAATAAGAGAACAGAAAACATAATACATTTTGAACCAACCCAGTCATGTTAACAGATACACTTGAATGTGTTTGCATATTGTATGCTCAGTAGTAGATAAATATGTTATCCGGTAAAAAAGTGATAATGCCCGCGAGACACAACATCAAGTGGTTGAAAATTTAGATAACCTGCGAGAAGTCATTCTAGAAAGGCAGAAGTCAAGATTGCTGAAAAAACTGATGAACACTTTTACTAAGTACTATGTATGTACATTGTCATCCAAACCAAGTTGTTTAGAACTGGTTCCCGTTGAGTTGAGTTTTCTGCAGATTGATGCAAGTGAAACAATTATCAAACCATGAGAGTAGCTCATGAAGTCAGAAGTATGTAAGATGTCCCAATAATAGGCCTAGATCTAGGACCGCTTTATTGGCAGTCCACGGATCACGTGTGAGTGATTACACAAGGGATGCTTCATGACAAAAGAGTAATACAAAAACCACCTCGGGCCTATCATTTGGTGGAATCAGCACTGGGTACTATGGGTAATGATATCTCTCTCTTGGTGACTTCTACTCCTGGGAGCATACTCTAGAACGCCTTATCGAGACCAGAGGTCGTGTGTCTAAAACTCTAATAAGTTGAGCTTGTACTAATTTCTCCAGGACAGGTGAATTCACTTTCTTTCTGCACAGGTTACACTAACAGGAGCGTCATTCCTCAACAGGTGTGATTTGAACCAAATAATATATTCTGGTCAAATACTGACAAATCCTGAATCTAATACTGATGCATTAACTGAGTAATTGGTGATTTGAGGCATAATTGGATTAAATATGTACTGCAACAGAGTGTAAAGGCATTCAAGTGTACCTCACACGTAAACAGATTATATCCACATATATTGTTATTTTATCATCGAAGCCTTTCAAAAAGATCTCAGATCTTTTCTCCACCATAAGACTTGATAAATGTTCACTTACATGAGGTCTACTTGTTACAATGACTGTTGAAGCTGGAGCATATTCCCCTGCAATCAGTTTATTTATTGTGAATTGTTCCCTGCCACGTTCAATACGCTCGTCGTACCCATCGAGGAGCCAGAGAATTGCTGGTGCATTAAATTTTATGAATCTCCGGACCGCGTGCTCCTGTGCTGCTGGAACGAGCTTCAAATCGTGGCATATAATATGCTCCAGGGAAGAAGTAGTACTGTTTATTTGCCTTATTGGCAGAAGATATACATGGGAAAACCTCTGCACTAAACCAGATATGTTCTTCCACACAGATGTTAAATGGCTTAGTGAAGATGATTTTCCTGCACCTATGTCCCCATAAATAACCACAGTCCGTGTGTCTACGAGGTTCTCCACAGTCTGTACTAAATTAAGTACAGGCTGTTCTGTTACATCACTGCCCCTGACATTCTTAATGTTGACTCTGAGGGGCACATACTGTGTCAGCCATTCCTCCGTAGCCATGTTTGTCCTGAGTAACGCCATGCAGGACTGCGGCAAAACCTCTTGATAATGTGTGCGCAAGTATTTTCCTGTCAAAGCATTACTTTATGCTATTCATGACATCTTGATTTGTTCTATGATAGTTAAAATATAAATAACATATAAGCAGGTGGGACTCCCGCGGATGATAATAGGCAGATAGAGAATACTGTACTGATAGCTCTATCAGGTGAGTATAATCAGCTCAGCATAGTATGATGATAGGTGAACGATTGGTTTAGGTTATCTCATCTTTTAATTGATTTATTCCTATAAACGATATATCTAATATAAGAAGATGAACTATTTTTTTATTGCCAACCCTGTGCACTGTAAACATCATTCTAAAAATAGATGCTGACGGGGGAAAAGGGTTCAATTGTGTATGTGTCAGGTGGTAAATACGACAGAATAATGTTTTTTTAGTATTTGGCGCATGATAAATGCAATGGACACTGACGGGCAATACATACATGACAGTCCCATCACGTTTAGCAGAAAATGCTGAGTTGTATATAATGACGCGGTAGATCATAATATATCGCCGTCGATAGAGAATTATGGCATGACTTATATGTACTATACTAGTAGCTTTCACACAGCACTACAGTCTAAGTATGGCATAGGTTATAATACACCAGTAACTCAGCTAGAAGAGTGTGTATAATTGGGCATAGCTATACTCACCCAGAAAGGTTGAACTAACCTAGAGAAGGCGTGGTTATTAGACATAATAGTGACCTGCAACTCACCTACAGAAAGTGTGGATATAGTGCATATAGTGACTTGCAACTCACCTAGAGACGATGTGGTTATTGGGCATATAGCGACTTGTAACTTACCTAAAGAAGGTGTGGTTATCGGGCATATAGTGGCTTGTAACTCACTTTGAAAATATGAGGTTATTGGGCATACAGTGAGTTATAACCTCACTTAGAAAAGGTATGTTTATTAGGCATATAGTGACTTGTAACTCACCCAGAGAAGGTGTGGTTACTGGGCATATAGTGGCGTGTAACTCGCTTAGACAAGGTGTGGTTATTTGGCATATGGTAGCTTGTAACTAACCTAGAAAAGGTGTGATTATTATTGGGAATATAGTGACGTTGTATCTAACCTTGAGAGGGTGTGGTTATTGGACATATTGACTTGTAACTCACGTTATGGAACAGGGGTGGTTATTAGACATACAGTGACTTGTAACTTACGTTATGGAACAGGTGTGGTTATTAGGCATACTGTGACTTGTATCTCACATAGAGAATGTATGTTTTTCGGGCCTAGAGTAACTTCTAACTCACCCAGAGAAGGTGTGGTTATTGGGCATATAGTGACTTGTATCTCATCGAAAGAAGGTGCAGTTATTGGGGATATAGTAACTTGTAGCTGAACCTAGAGAAGGTGTTGTTTTTGGGGCAAAAAGTGACTTATAACTCATTTAGAGAAGATGTGGTTATTTGTCTGATAATGTGTAACTCACCTCATATTGAGAATTTTAGCTTACCTAGAGAAGGTGTGGTTATTTGGCATACAGTAACTTGTGGCTCACCTAGAGAAGGTGTTGTCATTCTCTGGATTATTCTGTCTATCCAGTTATCTTCACTGATGAATGTAGATTCATATATTATTATGAACTTGCTTAGTTTAGGATATTGAGTCATGATTATCGTCTGATGGTCAGGATCAGTGAATACATGTATGATATGGTCGTCTATTCTCTGGAGTACTTTGAATTTGTGACATAGACTTATCTGAGAATTATACTTTTCAGAAATGTCATCGCTATCAATGATACAAATGATGAAATCTGAGTCAATCACAGAGTATTGGAAATGAGCGGCTTTGTTCATTCCTGAAAGGAGGCTGTCTTGATAAAGATAACCATTTAAAGATTTACTGTGGAGCTGCTTCATCAGATCCTCAACAGGGATCAGCATATTAGTCTTCTGTCCTTCATCTTTCAAGATGATAAAGTCACTTTTACCTCTTGCATCTACACCCGGCATATAACTGCAAATATAAAAAACAAAATATTGATACATTAGAAGTCATGTGTATCCATGTGTTGGCCCTTTCTAGTCTCCCAGAGAGTGCATATAAATGTAACAATTTACATTGGGTACAGATCTGATCACTGACCAAGCGGAAATAACTCTTAAAATGTTAAATCCGTTTTATTAGGTGATTAAAAAATTCTTTTATTGGGAAAGAACTATGCATTTAAACATATATTTGGTCTCAAAATAAACGAATATGAGTAATTTGCATCTAAATTGTGAATCGCAGTAGTGAAACACAACTGCTATTAAATATATTTGTCATTGTTTTGAAGAGAGTGGAAAAAATAAGTATTGTTGAAACTAAAGTGAGGATTATCAGGGCAGATTCAAGACCCAGTGTTACCCTCTTGAGAGCCTGCGGCAAATTGATTTAATGATGTTTTGCTCAGGTTGGTGTTCTCGTCTCTGATACTCAAAGGATTATATCCCACCGTGACCTGCCGTTTTCTCGCTTGTGGAGGTCTCGCAAGGCGGCTCACGGGCATATTTTAGCCAGGTAAATAAATGAAATGAATGGGGTTTTAGTCCACATTTGTGCACATATAGGCTGAATTGGGCCAGGCGAACCTCCTGAGGAAGTTGAGATGAATGAGATGACACTGCCCTCCAGACACAGGATTCGAAATTCGAGCCCTGGCGGTCTGATGCCGAGCACGCTACCTCTAGGTCACAGAGGTTCCCCACACTTTTGGCCCAGTGTATCACCGATCAGAATCTGAACATGTCCAGCCCGGCTGGAGGTCCAGCTGAGTGTACATCATGTCAAGGGAGTTTGAGTTTAACAGCGCTGAGTTTCTTGCAGCCTCCTTCTCAGGGCCACACTAGCACAGCTAGGTGGTCCTGCTACAATGCTTTGAGAATCTCTTCTGTAATTGCTGCGTGTCTCGTGACCCACACCTGACATTGAAACTATGTCAAGTTCGGGGTTTCCTTGCACCTATGGGAGACAAGTTTATATAATTATGTCTCCCTATATGGTTGGCATTATATGCCTAGTCTTATTATGACGAGTACATGCAATCAACCTGTATTGTACTATAGTTGGTCCATCCTATACAATTTCGCCCCAGCATAAAAGTAACATTGGATCTGTGTCTTTTATCTGTGTTATTGTAGACTTGCTTTTGTGTAAGACCAAGATATCAGCAGTATTTGCACAGTGATTGTAACACCCACTCTTTGTTTGATGTTGGGACATCATCTCAGATTGTGGATTAACAAGAACCCAGCACTGGGTCATCTTCAGCATGATACACTGACTCGATATAGGTTTAACGTTGGTCCATTGTTTGCGACGGTCCAACATTAGGAAAACATTGGGACGGTGTAGACCTATCGTGTTTACGCTGTGGGATTGACAATGGTGGATTGATGTAAGTCAATCGTCTACGATGCTGGCCCAACATAAAATCAACATTGACCATGTGTTTAGAATGTATCTTCTGACTTATATAATACAACTATATTAGGATGTCAATACACATGATACATGTACAGATGTAGGCCTATTTCTCACCAGAAAAAAATACTGACAGGAGCACATAATGCAGGCTTAAAGATCCAGGCTTAAACCCCTCCCTGGTTCACCACACCCTCCCTTAAACATGTTAAAAGAAGTTGTTAATTTCATGAAAATAGTCACCTGCCTCGCCATGTGTATTCATTGGCCTGACCATGTGGCTTGGAATGCCAAGGACACCATTTTTGTTAAGTATTGCCTTATTGGCCCGATAAAAAATCAGGTCAAATTTATGAATATTTCCAAAGAACACATTCTACAGTGCAATCAATCAGAGCCACTAGCTGACGCTAGTGGAGCTAGGGTAGTGGATCTGATGAATGAGAATGAGTTTCTTGTTCAAGCGCTGTCTTATTAGGGCATGTGCTACAACCACCCACCGTGGACCCCTCCCCCCCCCCCCCCACATCTCAACCACACCAACTTTTTTTAAACCTTGATATGTCTAAGACACAAAATCAGATGTTAAGAGCTAAAAAATAGGGATGAACGTTATATTTTGACCCCTTATAGAGGGGTACCCTAATACCTGTCTGAAACAAAACTACATAAGTCCAGGAGCTCCCGCGACGAATTAGAATTTGATTTAAGCAATTTTGTGTAGGGTTTATTAATGTAGTCCTAGGCTAGGTCAACAAGACGCAAGACAACTAGGTCTAAGAAGCCCAGTCTAAGAGTAAGATAAGAACTAGACAGTCTGTCAGAGATTGCAAACCTCCATTGAAATTAATCATCCTAATCAGTATCCCAGTAATGGTCTACCTATCTGGCACGGTTTAACCGATATCAGGCCAATCGAGGTAACTAATAGCTGATTTACGGTCATTTTGAATTCGATATAAATTAGTCAAAAACTTAGGGTGCATCATCCCCCGAAACCCCAAATTTTGTTTTATAGTAATGGACTATCATCTAACACAGTTTGCAAAATATTGTGCAAGTGAAAGTAAATAATGGCCGATAGGGGGCCATTTTGAATTTGATCGAGTCAGAATTTTTCAAGATGCATCCTCAGCTGAAATCTCACATTTCATTCTATAGTAATCATCTAGCTATCTAGCACGGTTTATCAAATATCAGCCATGTGAAAGTGAATAATGGCCTAAAGGCGGCCATTTTTGAATTTGATCAAGTCGAAATTTTCCAAGATGCATCCTCAGCTGAAATGTCACATTTCATTCTATAGTAATGGTCTAGCCATCTAGCACGGTTTACCAAAAACCGGCTATGTGAAAGTGAATAATGGCCGATAGGCGGCCATTTTGAATTTGATCTAGTCATTTTTTTTCAAGATGCATCCTCTCTTGTAATCTCACATTTTGTTTTATAGTAATAGTCCAGCTATCTAACACAGTTTACCAAATATCAGCAATGTGAAAGTAAATAGTGGCGATAGGCGGCCATTTTGAATTCGATTGAGTCGAAAGTTTTTGAAAGGCATCCTCTCTCGAAACGTCACATTTTGTTTTATAGTAATGGTCTAGCTATCTAGCACGGTTTACCTGATATCAGGCCTATCGAGGTAAATAATGCTGATTGTCGGCCATTTTGAATTCGTAAGTTAAAAATTTTCAGGGTGCATCCTCCCCCGAAAACTCACACTTTGTTTTATAGTAATCAGGTTATGGTCTAGCCATCTAGCACGGTTTACCAAAAATCAGCCATGTGAAAATGAATAATGGCCGAAAAGGCGGCCTTTTTAAATTTTATCGAGTCAATTTTTTTCAAGATGCATCCTCTCCTGAAATCACACATTTTGTTTTATAGTAATGGTCTAGCCATCTAGCACGGTTTACCAAATAACGGCCATGTGAAAGTGAATAATGGCCGATTGACGGCCATTTTGAACTTGGACAAATTGAATTTTTTCAAAATGCATCCTCTCCTGAAACCTTACAATTTGTTTTATAGTAATGGTGTAGATATCTTGAGCGGTTTTCATGATATTCCACAATATCAGGCCTGTCGAGGTGAATAATGGCCGATAGGCGGCCATTTTTAATTTTATCAACTTGAAATTTTTCAAGATGCATCCTCTCCTGGAACCTCACAATTTGTTTTATAGTAATGGTGTAGCTATCTTGAGCGGTTTTCATGATATTCCGCTAAATCTTTCAGTCGGATTTACCGATGTTATAAATTAGGTCAAAGTGCTGGGTCAACTTCCAGGTCAAGGTCCAAATACCTGAAAAGGCACAACTAGGGACCTTAGAGACCATGTATGTGCAATATGACTGTCATCGGCCCAGTACTTTTCGAGATATGCTCCGGAAACGAAGTGCGCGTCAAAACGTCTAAATAGGTCATAGTTCTGAACGAGAAGTAGGTCAAAGTTCAAATACCCCAAAAGGCACAACTAGACCCCCTAGGGGTGTTGTGTGTAAAATTTGAAGACAATCGGACAAGTACTTTCAGAGATATGCTCCGGAAACGAATTGTTTACGGACGGCCCAACGGCCCAACGGCCCAACGCCGTAACATCATCATTTTCTCCTCTGCGACCTTGCTTATTGAATTCAGATTAAAAATATTTTAACCTGTCCATTAGCGACCTGGAAGTAACCCACATACCAAAAATTGTTATTCTAGCTTATTTTCTTACAAAGTTATAGGCAAAAGAAGAGGCCAAAAAACGGAGGTAGAATCCATAGCTCCCTCCGTCTCACCTACGGTGACGGCGGGAGCTAATTAGGGGGTAGGGTTGCGCAAACGTATGTCGTTGCTTTTCTTGTTTACCAATCTACACATGCAATATACCATATAAAAGCTAATTAAATTTCCGTTCTAATATTATTAGTATTGCATGATGCAGTGGATTAAAGGGTTTTCTTTACAAATACGTTAAAACATGTTTTTTTACTACAAAATAATCGAAATCAACAACAAAACAAGTTAGCTAACATGGTCAATGGAAACGACTTAATAAAACATAATTATTGGCCATATCTATATTTAACTATATTTAACTTGTTTTTTGAACCCAGATGTGTATTTGCTTAAAACTTATTTAGGTTATTTAGATTTGTACACGGTATATATATTTTTGAATGAGAGAATATCCCAGCCTTTTTATGAAAATGTGTGTATTTAGCCTGGGCTGAAATTTGAAACATTGGACTTTGCTCGACATTTGAGTGCAAATTATTTTTTGCGCTTGTTTTTACATAATTTGGGTGTGCTGAATTCGAATATGTCGGTTAACATTCTATCTTTGGTGTCATTCACCTTCAAATAAGCAAAACAAAAAAAGGCGCCAAAACCACATCTGTTTTATATTTTTGTTACATATTATTGCACGATTTCTGGTGTTTGCATGATTTAGTGTTGATAAATTTATGTCTTATGTTTTTCGATCAAAATGACTCATATTTTACCTTCAAGTTCAAAATGGTTACCACCAACACACAAATACAAGCTGTTTCAATATGCACGTGAACTATAATATCATAAACAACATTTGTTTAATGGGTAACTAAAAAATAGATTACGTAATACGGCAGATTAGGTTGCAAGGCATTCAAAAAATGTATTTAATCGCAGTATAGTCTAACATGCTTTAATTTGCTCAGTATTTAGAATGACGTCATTATTTTTAAAGTAAATATAAAAAATGGCGTTCATCTTGGATTTTACGATAAACTATAGGTCAGACGATGAACAATAAACAACAGAAATGATTTTTTTCGGTCCCCAAATCATACAAAATAAAAAATTGAGCAATTTTGAATCACAATTGAAAAAAAATATGTTTAATTTATATTTTGCTAGTCATTTTGTTTCTTGTTCATACGAAGGTGAATTTTGCCGCTATTTTGGATTTTTTCATTTAAATTTACTCGTTAGTAACTTTTATTTCTGGTCCACTAAGTTAACTGAAAAAAATTATACTATCATCCAACATTTTAGCGGTATACTTATAGTAACAGTAAATATATAAAAAAACGACGGACATCTTGTATTTAAAGGTCAAATAAAGGTTTGATAATATATATATATATAATAAAAACTTTGCAGAAATCATCAATGGTACTTTCTTGTGCAAAAAAACATTAGAAAATACGGGGGTTACTTTACATTTTGGAAGCCTTTTTGTGTTTTGCTAATTTGAAGGTGAAGGTCGCCAAATATAGAATGTTAACAGCAAAAATCTTGAGAAAAAAATAATGTTGCAGATTTCATCCCATGCTAAATACAAATATTTTCAATGTTTAATGTTGTTTAATGTTTTTTTTTTAAACTATTGGACATTTATAAATATAAATATCACTCATTTTTAGGCATACACACATCTGGGCTCAGAAAATATAGCTTGAGCGTATGTTGTAGCCCATGGCCTATATCCAATTGCCAGCTGATCTCTAGCGATTCAAGTTGTTGGCTTGGCGGCAGCCTACCATGCCATGGAGGTCAGCGTGCGCTAGATCTTGAATCATTAGGGTAGGAATTTGGCGTGGTTTATAATTTCAGTCATAGTTGATTAGCTAGTGTGCTTCCATGTGGCTTATGGGAGTGCTGTGAGTTTTCGATGATATTATCAGCGTGGTTTCATGGAATCTCATTGGCTACTGGGATAGTTCATGTGGCATTTATAATATGACATGACATCTGCATGAATTGATTATTGTGAGAATGAAACAAACTTCTTGTGATTAGTTCGAGTTGACTTTTGTCAGTCCTGTCCCAGAACACTCGATTCATGTTGGATTTTGGGATTTAGGAAATTGTTTCCCACATAGTAAGGGGTGACCGTTCCCATCCGCTCTCTGGTCCTTTCTCATTTATAATAGGCCCACACTAAACCATTTTTAGCCAAGAAGACCATCGCCCAATATATAAATCACCAAATGAAACAGTAATTGAAATTCTTAAAGCACCATTTGTTCAATATAATTTCAAGTAGAGTATTAAAAAAAAGGTTTCCTCACGTTTGCATGCCAGAGACACTAGAGTCAAATCCTTCCTCCAAACCAGCCATATCACAATCTTCTTGACATCTCTTTGGCATTTGCTGATTCATGACCTTTTGCTAAGGATCAATGAAATATCCCAGCTATGATATTATGTCGTAATTGGAAAAAATGGAGTATGGTATTATTTTGTGTTATAGTTAACATATGAGTTAACCCTTTAAGCCCTCTCGAATGCATTAAAGCATCGTTTTTTTCTGAAAAGAGATTTGATTTTCCTACAACTAGGGGGTTTAGAAGGGAAATTTCTATGAAACTGGTTTACCAATACATAGTAATTTTCGTTAATTTTTCACCCACTTTTAGTCATCTACGTCCTCCACAGGTCGAGAATTGCGACAGCAATTCGCGGCTTGTAGTGGATAAAAATGACAATGCCAAATTCAGGCTTGAGAGGGTTAAAGTGTGTAAGAGCATCAAAGGGTCAACGTTGAAATTTTAAAACTCTGCAAGGTCATTGTGGTGACCCCCATGATAGCGACTCATCTCAAGCGTTTTCGTGGCGTCCTGCATCAAAAAACAATATTGACCTGCACTTTTACTCTGTACATGTATATATTTGTTTTGTTTTCTGTTTCGAAATAAACGATCTATCTATCTACATATGTGGAGAGTATACAATCTACTTTGATTTTTTAAAGAAAAATTATACTAGCCTAGTTCGACTTTATTTTGTGAAATATTTAATATTGTACCGAAAACTGTACATAACTGTTTTAGCAATTAAAAGTTCAATTTAAAATTTAAATTCACTTTTTTTAAAGTTTTATATCTGAATTATCTTATGAAATGTATCTTTGAACATTTGCACCGAAAAAAGAGGATGCTGTATATTTGAAATTTATACTGCGTTTCAATAATGACACAAGTCGCCCAAATGTGATGGTGGTCATCTTGATCACGTCATTTTGACATGTTCCCCCAAACAGATTTTGATAATTGCCGTCTTTGGGGCTTGGCGAGAGGTATATTTTAGAACAAAATCCAAATTAACTTGTAGTACGTCCGTTTCCATCTCTGCTCCAAAATTGGCTCTGAACTGTTCGCCTATTTCTTCGGTCCAGCATCTTTTATATTAGGCATTAGTTATTATTTATTCTGAGATAATCACTGATATGTTGTCTAGTAACTGTTAGTTTTTTTTCAGGTAACCACTAGAAATCCGGTTAATTCTCACTAATAATCATAACCCTTACAGCGCTGAAATATATGTTTGTATAAACCATGGAGACCAAAGGGCTTTTTCAATTTGAAATCATCATAAAATGTCTTTGCACTCCTTCATTTGAATAACTTATATGGGTCTGCGAATATTATAAAACATTTTTTTCTATGCGGGGACCGTCTATAGACGTCAGAATCTGACGTCTATAGACAATATAGGCAAATAGAACAATGTTAGAAACGAACATAGTCGTGCTTAGTGGTTTAAAGGTTAACCTTAATGGCATTGAATGTATGCCAGATAAGTAAATCAAATATTAGTCTCACCTTGGTTTACAATGTAGTTTCTCTTGTGGGTATTTCTTGGAATCAATACTCCTGTACTGAGCAAATCATGTACTGAGCAGATGCTGTGGTGAAGCTCCTGTGGTGAACAGGTACTGTGGTGCACAGTTCCTGAGAGAACAGTTCCTGTGGTGCACAGTTCCTGTGGTGAGCAGTTCCTGTGGTGAACAGTTCCTGTGGTGAACAGCTCCTGCGGTGAACAGCTCCTGCGGTAAACAGCTCCTGCGGTGAACAGATCCTGTGGTGAACAGCTCCTGCGGTGAACAGATCCTGCGGTGAACAGATCCTGCGGTGAACAGATCCTGCGGTGAACAATTCCTGTGCTGAACAGTTCCTGCGGTGAACAATTCCTGTGGTGAACAGTTCCTGCGGTGAACAGTTTCTGTACTGAATAGTGATTGTGGTGATCTGTTACTGTAAAGTAGGCTAGTTCCTTCTGTAGTTCGTACTTATTGACAGGAAGGGTTTTTGTAGTAAATCGGTTTGTAACTTCTAGCAGGGAATATTTGCTCAGTGATCTGACAGAAAGAAAGCAAGTCATTTGTATTATCCTTGGCGTGAAGACACCAATAATCTTTGTCTGAATTTGACGCGACGGCGATGGCGTTAGATCTGTAGAGCATAGCAAAAGCTTTGTTTTTATATGCTGGTAGACAGTGTACCCGTTACGCTGAGCTCAACAATTTCATAAAAAATGCGAGGGTAACACTATTGAAGTGATAAATACACCTGTAAAGACTGACGTTTAAATCCCCACGTTAAGGCATTATTCCAATGGGATGTAAATCTGTCATTATAAAATAAAATCATTGATGAAATAAAAACGTATTAAATATTGCACAATCGAGTGTCAGCAAACTGGATTTTGAGGGCACAACTTCATGAATGGCAATGATTCCAGACTCTGTATCGCACACAGAGTTTGTAGATAAAAATGAACTGAATCGAGCTTTAGGCCACTTTTGTGCACATACAGGATAAATTGGGCCAGGAAAAGGTGCAGGTGCAGGTTTTTTATAGTTTGATATCAAGTCTGAAGACCTATTGGGTTCTGGGGCGAGATTTACCATCGACATTGTCGAGTGATCGACAAATCAATGGACGCGACCATAGCCTCAGGCCAAATCTTAATCGTAGAGTCTTGCCCGGTCAGCAAGTGATCATTCGCTGTAGAAACTCAGTCAAAAATAGATGATTCCTTTAATTCGTTCTTTATTCATTCCATATTCGTGTAGACATTGTCAGATATCACGTCTGGCTTCCGTGAAGGTCGGTGGAAGAGTTGAATGGTGCGGCCGGGCCACACGTGGCGTGAGCCGGGCAAAGCGCTAATCCGTCGATCAGTGATTCCGTCCGTCTCAAACTCGGTCGCGATAAAATCTGCAAGTGAGGTCACCACATTACCCCCGAGCTAAGTGACAACGTATATCTACAAAACTATGCTTGTGGTTACCTCAACGGCAGATATCGTAAAATTACGGTTAACTTTGCGCCGACCAAGTAGTACCATAGTAACGATAAAAATAGCAAATGTCCTTTTAACCAGCCATGCCCAAAACTCCTACCTACAAAATCACTCCTACCTCCTACCGCAAAATCACTAGCATCACACGTGATGTTTAAAGGTGCTGACGGTTGCGGGTGTACTAATAACGTTGCATTCGTTGCTTCGATTCGGTAAATGCTACGTTTGCATTCTCTGTCCAATGTAATTCGAAATTAGACTTAGGCGAAAGTCTATTCTGACCTTCAATGGCTTCGGTCAACGAACTATTCAATGGTGTCAATTTCTACGCACAATGAGGAATAAAACGATGGTAATAATTTACCATTCCTAGATATTTACGTAATGCTCTCTGTTTCTCAGGCTTCACGAAATTTACTATCGCATCCACTGCTGTGGGAAGGGGTGAAATGCCTTCAGGGCAGACATAATGTCCTAAAAAACTCAGTTCAGTCGTTCCGAATTGACATTTATCTGGTCCTATTATTATTCCGTATTCGGTTAACCGTTTGAATAGAATTTTCAAATGTTTTTTTATGAGTCTTATGGTTGGGACTTGTTACTAACAAGTCGTCGAAATATACGAATACAAAGTCCAAACCACGCGTAACATGGTCTATAAAACGTTGAAAAATTTGTCTGGCATTTTGTAAACCGAACGGCGTTCATGTAAAATTGAAAAGTCCGAAAGGCGTCGTAACTGCTGTTTTATGTACGTCTGACGGCACGACTGGTATCTGGTAATATGCGCTCACTAAATCTATCTTCGAAAAAATCTTGGAGCCATCCAAACGCCGTGTAAAGTCCTGTGTATGAGGAATCGGGTACCTATCAGATACCATTTAAGCATTTAAGCTGCGGTAATCGCCACATGGTCGCCAGTCGCCGTTTTTTAGGGACCACGTGTAGTGCAGAAGACCATTCGCTGTCGCTGGGCTCGATATCGCCCAATTTGATCATTTCATCGAACTCTATCTTCGCGGTGACAGGATGACCTTTAGTCACTATCTTGTGCGTTATTCCGTGTTTTACTGTCTCGCAACCAAAGGCAGACTATCAGCGTCCACGGTCCTGTTAGCGCAGGACCGAGGCAAAACGCTGACAGCCGCACCCGTGTCGATCAAATAATTACATTTATCACATTTATTACGTTTATCTGCGACATATAGTAGCCTAGAGGGAGATAACTTAGAAGTTTCGGTTACCACGCAGTCATGTCGCGTCTCGTTCAGCTCGCCAGACACAAGAGCCGCTACCTTGCGCTGGCTTAACAGTTTAAGGCGAAGGCACAGGGGTCTCTGCACAAACGCGCCTGATCACCAAATCACCAAATCAGTGCATCGTCCCTAGCCGTGCTGTGCGGTACCGATTTGCGGCGAGTTTGGCGACGGAGCGGGCGAGCAGGGATTTGGAACTTTTGTGGTAACAACATTTTGTCCATTATTTTCGTTACTGTTAATATTTGCGGCCATGTGAGGTGTAAACGGTCTCGCATTAGTTAGGGAAAAATTGCTTTTCTGTTGTTCTGTCTCTTCTTCGAGTTGTCTGCTGCTTATTGTTATATTGTTTCTTTTGATGTCCTGAAGTTTCTAACTTTTTTAGTCTTCTGGAAATATCTTCCATTATTCCAATAAGTTTTTCATTGTCATTTACCCTAACCTCGGCAACTCCGACACTATTTTCTTTCACGTCGTTCTCTGAAGCTATAGCTCTGTCAGCTAGCACAGCCCAACTCTTTAATGATGTACTATCGGGTGTAGTTGGTAAATGTGCCCTAATAGATGCAGGCATCTGTCTAATAAAAGCTTGTCGTATCACTGCTTTACCAACTACTGCTGTCATCCCGAATCCGGCCGTTTTCTGTAGACGTCGAAGAAAACGTGAAGGAATGTCCGTACCCAGTTTCTCGCCTGATATGACTTTAATAACCCGCTCGGGTGTCGTCAAACCTCGTCTCTCTATCAACACTCCCTTGAGACTTACGTATTAGTGACTAAGGAATGGCTGTAATAAAATATCTCTAACGTCCGATGCGACTTCTCCGGATAAGGCTGCACAGGTTAGTCTATACCGTTCATCATCGTCTGTAATGTCGTGAAGGTCGAGCTGGGTCTCGAGCTTGTTAATTCATAGTAGATTAGATCAATTAGAGACATGTATAAATATTCACTGGTTAATCCTGTTAACTGACTGTCAAGTAAATTTATACCTATTTTGGTCTTAGGGCTTCACTCTGTTACAACCACGTTTACATTAACAACATTTGAAGTGAAGCCCTTTTTATTTGTAGTCGTTTAATTTGATGTTTATTTTTAATAAACAAATTTTCCCCATTTTATGTGTCTGTTTTTTGTACGATAAATACACAGTTTTCGTAAAATGAAAGCTCTTTTTATCGGACACAAAATAGATTATTAATCTTAGGCGAATCCCAAGCTATGTAATTCGTGGTTTGTTCGGATCTCGATTTGTTTGTAACAGTCTCTTTTAGCAATGAAATCTTGAGAGTGGTCCAAACCAAAAATTAATCCGAAAGAAATATAAATTTATATAGCAGATTCTATGTCTATCAAGAAAATCCCACCTCCTCCCGCTTCCATCCGCTGCAAGTTTTTTGTTCATTTTTCTTCTGACCGTTTTCATACCCTCCTCAACAACAGATAATCTTGTTTCATAATGTTATTGATAGATTTTGTCAATATTATGTAATTTGTATGTAATGATACAAGAGTCAATGTTCATTAATACATTAATGTGAACAATTAGTAGATTGTTATTGATAGGTTTTGTTTTGTGTGAACAATTACTAGATTGTTATTGATAGTTTGGTTGATATTATCTAATTTGTTTGTAATGATACAAGAGTCAAAGTTCACATTTAAATAGTAGATTAGATCAATCAGAGACATGTATAAATATTCATAGTAGATTAGATCAATCAGAGACATGTATAAATAGTCCTAGTAGATTTGATCAATTTGAGACATGTATAAATATTCATAGTAGATTAGATCAATTAGAGACATGTATAAATATTCACTGGTTAATCCTGTTAACTGACTGTCAAATAAATTTATACCTATTTTGGTCTTAGGGCTTCACTCTGTTACAACCACGTTTACATTAACAACATTTGAAGTGAAGCCCTTTTTATTTGTAGTCGTTTAATTTGATGTTTATTTTTAATAAACAAATTTTCCCCATTTTATGTGTCTGTTTTTTGTACGATAAAGACTCTTTATTCCATATGAGTGATGCTAGTAAATCAGCAGCTAGAGAAAACGACGAAGAAATCAGACAAGTGAAAGACGATTTTTTTAAGAGTCGGGAGGCAACATAGAAGGAGAGAATTATCGAGGAGCGAATCATCAAGAAGCCCCTCCCCAATTCGTCGCAGATCATCATGACGATCAAAGAATTTGCCGAAATTCAAAATAGCATCGGGTTGGCAAATCACTCCCCATCATGTTTTCCATTGTTAGAACAGCTGGCGCAAGTCCTGCCGAACTAACAAAGGAAAATCATATGTTTGGTTCTTCACAAAGTTTATTGCATCTGGCGCAAGTCCGGATGCATCCTGCCCATACTTGCTAGCACTGATTTCAGCAGCTGGCGCAAATCCTGATACTAGAATAAACTAATTCCACCTGTAAGAATGAGCTTGTGGATATTGTATCAAAAACCGACTGGCCGAAATCGGGTTGGCAAATCACTCCCCATCATGTTTTCCATTGTTAGAACAGCTGGCGCAAGTCCTGCCGAACTAACAAATGAAAAATCATATGTTTGGTTCTTTACAAAGTTTATTGCATCCGGCGCAAGTCCGGATGCATCCTGCCCATCCTTGCTAGCACTGATTTCAGCAGCTGGCGCAAATCCTGATGCTAGATTAAACTAATTCCACCTGTAAGAATGAGCTTGTGGATATTGTATCAAAAACCAACTGGCCCAAATCCAGTTGGCAAATCACTCCCCATCATGTTTGCTATAGTTAGAACAGCTGGCGCAAGTCCTGCCGAACTAACAAATGAATAATCATATGTTTGGTTCTTCATGAAGTTCATTGCATCTGGCGCAAGTCCGGATGCATCCTGTCTATCATTACTAGCACTGATTTCAGCAGCTGGCGCAAGTCCTGATGCTAGATTAATCAAGCTAGACAGAGAGCATCATGTAGTTGGCGTATAAGGCATGCAATAATTACTGCGGCCTGTAACAACTGGCCAAGTCTTGTTGTAACTGACCTTGTATTTATTGACTAATAATATGTTCTTGCAGTAGTTTAATTGAATAATTATATTGCTTTTACCTTACACTCCTACACTTGGATACTCTTCCGAATTATTTTAATTTACAAATTATTTATTATATATATATATATATCTAAGTAAGAATGATGAAAGATTTAATTCTTGTGGCCATTTTTTTTTTTTTTTTTTTTTATTATTATTTAGTTTTAAAGCAGCTAGATCACTAAGCTTTACAAAACAAACAACAAAGAAGAAAACTTAGAAAGAAAAAGGTGACCCCAAACATAATTTCGTAGGATCCACTTGAAACCTAAGGTCACTTTGGCAAAGCCAGAGAATGGCCTACAGGAAAACCAGCCCCTGGGATCATTCCAGAGTCATCACAAATTGGCATAATTGCATTAATTATATAAAATGAAATCAAGAGATTATCAACTATATCTCTTCTCATTAATTTAAATTATTACTAATGAGAACGTTAAATCTTAACTTCCTAACATGAATTAAATATCCTTATGAGCACTAATATTGTATATTTTAATTTGAGATTAAGAGTGGCTGGTATGTATGCTTCATTGACCAAAAGTAACAAAAAAAAAGAAAACTCCAATCAAAGAGGAAAGGTGCCAAAAACATAGTTTTGACAAAGACCTATCTGAAACCGAAAGCTGTACTGGCGAGGCCAGAAAATAGCCCACAGGAAACAAATCCTGACAGGAATCAGTGGGTCCACCACAAATTGGCATCAGCCAATGTGATTATCGCCTCCAGAGTTTATCAATTCTTGCTAAATCAAATCCTAGAAACAACAATTGCTCCTCTTATTTATTTATATTATTTGTAAACTTTTGCCCTACAAATCACACGATAAAATGTACCCAAAAAATTTAAGTCACAAAGATGAAACTCCAAAAAATGAGGAAAAAGGCCAAAAACATATGTTCCTGACAACAAGACCTATCTGAAACCCCATAAGGCCGCAGTGGCAATACCAAAGAATGGCCCACAGGAAAAACAGTTCCTGAAAGGAATCAGTGAGTCAACCACAAATTGGCATAAATGCATAAAAGCAGCCAAAGTGGTTATCGCCTCCAGAGTTAATCAATCTTTGCGAAACAAATTCTCTGAGACAATTATCATTGATTTATAAAATTAATATTGTCTATTGCATTAAAGTGAGCACCATCTCAAATGTTTACTCAGCGAATCACAACAAGAATCAATCTTCTTATCAAGATAATTTATAAAGTTGACCCTGCAAATCACACAATAAAATGTACCCAAAAAATTTAAGTAACAAAGATGAAACTCCCAACGAGGAAAAAGGCCAAAAACATATGTTCCTGACAACAAGACCTATCTGAAACCCCATAAGGCCGCAGTGGCAATGCCAAAGAATGGCCCACAGGAAAAACAGTTCCTGAAAGGTATCAGTGAGTCAACCACAAACTAGCATAAAAGCATAAAAGCAGCTTTAGTGGTTATCGCCTCAAGAGTTAATCAATCTTTGTTAAACAAATTCTCTGACACAATTATCGTTGATTTATAAAATTAATATTGTCTAAAGTGAACGCTATCTCAAATTTTTACTCAGCGAATCACAACAAGTTAACATAGTACTTTTTCACCTGAATGAAACCAAAATTTGTATATAACAAAGATGAAACTATTTTCCATCCCCCTTGACATATTAAAAGTTATGGAAGCATCATCCAAACCCAAATTTGGATGCAAAAATGCAAATGATTTTTTCATTATGTCATTCCGCAAATGTTTGATAAATGAGAAACCGATCAGCGTTACTCTGCATTATGAGAATTCTTGTTTTATGCTCAATTTGTTAAATTTGATAATTTAATAACAACGGAAATTCACGATTGAAACAAAGAATGAGTGAACAATAATGTAAGGTTTTGAGACTGACTAGACCACATGGAAAGCCAACAATGTCAATGAGACAAAGATAAGGGTCATAATCCAAATAATTGGTCAGACAGATTCAATAACAACCACGCAAAGCTGTTATCAAATATATACACAAACTATTAAAAATATTTGTAACATAAATTGTATTTATAGATCTTTATAGTCATATAAAAATAAAGTATAGACAGCTACAAATTTTAATGTGCAATTGGTTATCGCCTCAAAAAGTTCATCAAATCTTGCTATTTTAAATCAAATTTAAAACTGGTGAACTATCACCACTCTCATTGATTTAAATTAAATCAAAAAATATATGGTCATTGTGCTTTTTACTTAATTTAAAGTTAACACTAGCGCTTAAATTTCTAAGATTGTATATTTTTTAGACTATATTTTATTAAAATCATGAAAGAACAGTCCAAACCAAATTTATTCCAGATGAATTTTGTATTATGAATTTGTCACTCCAAAAATATGTCACTAGTGACTGGAAGTGCTGCCGACTATTACACTAATAATGACGATTCAACCAGTCTAATGGTAGACTAGTCTACATCATATATTTTAATTTTTATTCCATGAAAATGAGGTTAAGCAGCGCAAATTTTTTGATTTCATGAAATGAAAAGCGATTAGACTGGGCCTATATACGTTTTTGTAGACAGCTACAATTTTGTAATGTGCAATGTCTAGAATTAGACTATTAGACTTAAAATGAATTAGACCAAAGTCTAGTCCTAGCCCTGGCCTAGGGCGGCTAGGCCAGGAGCCTATGGCCATAGTCTATACTATAGTATAGTCTGAGTCTACTAACAGTTAGAGTAACAATTAGAGCCGAGTCTAGACTATATCTAGACTCCAGTAACTTAATAATAATAGTTAATAAAAACACGAATTCAGCGTGAGCGATAATATAAGAATTTGAAGTGGACTTAACCACGTGACTGCTACTGGATCGATGTCGGTGATGTCAATCGAAGTCATAATCTAAAAAACCACTGACACATGGTTGAACATATTCAAAAACAATGCAAAACTATATCTATCATATAAAAGAACTATTGAAACGTATTTAAAATACAAGATTTTTTTGATAGACATAGAATCTGCTATATAAATTTATATTTCTTTCGGATTAATTTTTGGTTTGGACCACTCTCAAGATTTCATTGCTAAAAGAGACTGTTACAAACAAATCGAGATCCGAACAAACCACGAATTACATAGCTTGGGATTCGCCTAAGATTAATAATCTATTTGGGTCCGATAAAAAGAGCTTTCATTTTACGAAAACTCTGTATTTAACTCGTGCACCTCTGTGATCCAAGTTTGACGAATCGAAATCTTGACTGACGCCTCCTTTGGCCATTTTGAAGTATGTTTTGAAATTATTTAACTAGTGAAGCAATTAAGTATACGGCCCATAGGCTAGCTACGCATAACTTAAAAGTGTATTAAAATGACATGCTTCTTAACCATGTCAGGCTATTGGTATAGTCGCCCTCTGCCGCACGAAACAGTAGCACTGCGAAATCTGACACATCTGTTTTTTCTGGTTATGATGAAATGTCTTTTGAGTGTGGAGTTGCCGAATGAAGTAGTCTTTATGAAATGTTACATGTAAGAATTCGGGTCCAACACATAACATGTACACATGCCAATAAAATTGCTAATATACTGCTCTAACCTAAAATGTATAAGACAATTGACTGTCCAATCCGCGAGAAAAATATTTTTCTCAGAGATTGGAGAGTGAAGTATGATAAAGTAGAGTCGGAACAGCTGTCAAATCATATATTTCAAAATGTAAAATCTCAAAATTATTTTTCTAAATTCAAATAGAGACTAGGCTAGTAGGTGTTACAATCAAATGATGACACCCGTGATGTTTTAATAAACTTTTGGTAAAATATATTTAATTTCGCTGACAGCTTCTCACTTGAGTGGCATAGTATGAATATCTATTTCGAATATTCTCGCGAGAAATACACACGAAAAATTCTTTCTTTTTTTTAAATCTCCTTGTGTCTATTCCTCTTAAGAAAACTCGTACGACTCCGTCATAATCAATCGTTTTGTTATTTGTTCGCTCGATTCGTATAATGTATGTCTACAGCCATGTCGATGCTGTATTAATCCGATATTTTCCTAGCGGTGAATGTCTGTTGGCTTAATGGTATATCAAAGGTCTAATTTGACGTTTTCAATGCACTGTCATCCTGCAAAAATGACGTCGCATTCGCTGATAAAACTATTATATTTTGAATTGTTTAAAATAAATTTCATTTACTTACGAATTGCGATAATTTCTTTGCGATTCACATAAAAATGAGAAAAAATCTAATCTCTCAGGCAAAGACCAATGTAATATTCTATTTGTCTTGGAGAAAAAATATTTATCAAGTATAGATTACACGCCTGCCGGCTATCCAATGTGGATGCCGCACCACGTGTATGGAAGTTTCCAATATCGCCACGGAAAATTGTGTCGTCTTAATTTATGTGAATATTAATGAGCCCAGACATCGTATGATGAACACTTCCTGCGCATCGGTTTGAAGGAGCACGTGTAGACCCCGCGGGTCTGAGATCAGCTAAATCTAGGGATCGCTATCACCACCTAGTGGTGGCTAACTTACCATCACATAGCATAACATATTTTCTGCTTCCACTGAAATAAAATAGCAAATAAAATGCAATGAATTTTGACCTATTGTCCTAAAGTTATAGAACAGACCAGTTAAGACCTTTTATTTATTCAATGTGGATGCAATTGTGTAAAAAATGGCTCTATTTCCTAATAAGAACTGCACAAGTCGAGATATAATTTCGTTCCGTAAAAATATTTTGCGTATATCTCAAAAAATATGGCAGGTGTCCTCGTGAAAACCGTGTCACCTGAATGAGGTGTCAAAACGGTTTGAATTACTAAAATTTCAGAATATCATCCTCTCAATCGCCGGCGTAATTGAGAGAATAACATTGAAATTTGTTATAATTTATGAAAGTAGACTATTCCGTCTAATATGAATTTGTCCAGGTCTAGGCTGGATGTCTGTGAGATCCGCCATTTTGAAAATGTAGAAACCACGTGCGTTTCTGGAAAAATCTATTGAATTTTTGGTTGTTTTAATGCGAAAACCTCTGCTTGTGCATTTTTTCTGACTAGCCTAATGGCATTTAGTGTACATTTTGACCCAAACTCTTACGCACCTTCATAGAATGTAGATTCATTCTATGTCCCTTACATATAAAAACTATCCTCTCTGGACTTTGAAAATGACGTAAAACAAAAAACGTGAAAATGTTGAAACTCAGTCAAAAACTCAGTCAAAAATAGATGATTTCTTTAATTCGTTCTTTATTCATGCCATATTCGTGTAGACATTGTCAGATATGTGTGTGCTACTTAGTCTCGTGCGACAGATGCGGCAATGCTTGCCCACCTGATCACTTAAAAAACTCTTCTTAAAAAATAAGTTTTAATCTATGCTAACGCGATGTTGGCCCGATATTGGCCCATCGCTACGACGCTACGACAACAGCCAACCATCCGGACAGCGCCTCGTGTCTGCTGGGAACGCCACTATGTTTTTTTTCTGTTGCAGACGAGTGCGCGCATTAGGTTAACATATTAAGGTCGCACGCTACCAAATAAAAAGCATGTGTTTTTTCTGCCAAGCGTGTGCATTGGATTGGTGTCAATTTCCCCCCCCCCCCCAAAAAAAAAAAAAAACAAGGTCATGACGTACCTGAATTCACCAGTGATGGAGGACCAATAGGGGAGTTTCAAACTGCTAACTTCGGTGGCCTCAGATTATGATATTTTCTGTCTTCAGTTGAATATTAGTCCAAAGGTACTAGTTGTACATATAGGCCTATCTCACACTGGCAGGATGATAGACTGCAAACAAACACCAGCTGGATCATGGATGTAATGTTCTCAGGTTATTTGAAGCACAGGTATTGGTCATAGGTTCAATACCTCATGTGATAACGTGATCGTAACCACGTGACACTCATTTTGGATCAGTGCCTGTAAACATAAACGTGTCTGTCCAGGTGATTCACTTCAGCAAACGCACCATATTATTGCGAATAGGTGCTCTTTTGGGTTGACTCCATTTGGCAATCATATATGTGTGCTAATTAAACCCGGCCATCACGTGAAAATATCTACTGGACAAAAAACAAGTTTATTTTGTGAACTATCAAGTCATTATTCTCCCAAAAAGCAGTAGATGTCAGAAATCAGGCATTTTGAAACCCTTACTTTGCAAACACGACACGTTGAAACAATGATGCTTTGATGTTGGCACAACGTCTGCGGCGGTGGCCCAACATTAAAACATCATTATCGGCGACGCTGGCCTAACATTGCAAGAGCATTGTTTGCTGGGTTGGCCATCTTCATTAAAATGCCAGTGAGTGTGTGTGTGTAGGGCGGGGGGGGGGGGGGGTCGTGGTCGTCCGGGGACACAGATACAATATTTGGTAGCCTATAGTGCCAGTTTGTGACTAGATAACGTGACTAACACATTTTGTGTACTATACAACTAGAATAAATCACGAGCTTCAATAACTATCAATCACAATGAACAGTTTGTTTAAATCTTACATAGTAGAGTAGACTTTGAAATATTTGTAATGATAATTAGTTATTACCTGTGAATGATTAATTAATTATTTAACTAACAAATTGATTATTCGATTATTTAATGACAGGTAATTATATGTTCACCTACAATGTTATGAACCCGATAATGTTGTCGTTTTTACAGCAATTCTCGCCGAGCAGGGAATGAAAATCCCCAATTCAGTATCTAAGTTTAATAGATCTATATCCAGCGATAACTTCATTTCCTTGGGTTGCTTCTTTTCTATCAAACTACGTGTAATTAAAATCTGTCATATGTCATATACAGGTTTTTCAAATTATAAATTACAACAGGAATATTTTTTGAAGTCGAGGTATTTGTCATTTGTTTGCGGTAATGCATATAGCTATAGCTGATATTGTAGCATCCAATCCTTTGGGCTTTTGGAGTATTTTCAAGCCATATCCCCAAAAGGGACATCTATACCCCCTAAGGGGTGCATTATATATTGTCCGCTGTGTTTAGCTTGGTAAAATTCCCAAGGCTGGGTGAAAACTAGAAAAATATATGTATCCAAAATAAATTGAAGGGGTTTCAGGCATTCCTTTTCAGGCCTGAATTTACCATTGTCATCTTCATCCACTACAAGCCGCGAATTGCTGTCGCAATTCTCGAGTTATAGTGGATGAAGATGATTTGAAGTGGGTGTAAAATTAAAGAAAATTACCATGTATTTGGTAGACAAGTTCCATGGGAATTTTCATTTAAAAGCCCCCCAGTTGTAGGAAAATTAAATCTTTTTCAGGGATGTAAAATGATGCTTTAATGCATCGTGAGGGCTTAACCCTTACATCGAGGGGATCGACTTTACTCGTCAGAATCTGACGTCTAAAGACGTCAGATTCTGACGTCTAAAGTCGATCCCCGCACTATAAAATTAGAAATATATTACAAATGTCGTAGACCATAACATAGGTATTCAAATGAATCGGGAAGAGCTGACTAAGACATTTATGATGATTTCAAATTGAAAAAAAACCTTTGGTTTCCATGGTTTGTACAAAAATATTCCAGCGTTGTAAGGGTTAATGCATCGTGAGGGCTTAACCCTTTAAGCCCTCACGATGCATTTAAGCATCATTTTACATCCATGAAAACAGACTGATTTTTCCTACAATGGAGGGTTCTAGATCGAAATTTCCATTAAACACGTTTACCAATACATTATAATTTTCTTCAATTTTTAAACCACATAAAATCATCTTCATTCACTACAAGTCGAGAATTGTGACAGCAATTCGCGGCTTGTAGTGGATGAAGATGACAATGATAAACTCAGGCTTGAAAGGGTTAAGCTACCTGTTTTCACATACAGGCTCATGATGCACCCTTTGAAGATGGGGAGATGAATCACTGCCCTCCAGACACGGGATTCGAAATTCCAGCCATGATGGTCTGAGTCCGAGCACGCTACCTCTCAGTCACGGATCTTCCCCACAATACTGAAATTCTACGAGCAGGCGGGGAAGAAACATGATGTTTGTTTGAAACCTGAATACCAGAATGACAGGCAGATGTGACAGTCATTCGGCGTAATCACAACATACACCATGCCCATGTATTATATAAACTAAGATTTCAAATAATTATAAGTAATAATAGCTAGTACTAATAAGTATATAAGTAGTGAGTACATCAAACCTATCAGCTTGATAAACCTTTATCTTTTCGGTTACTATTCGGTGATGTCAGTGTTTTTTCTCTGTTTCGGATGAGAAACGATTCATAATCTAATCAAGGATCATTTCGAAGGCGAAATTTTTTTTTAGGAAAATAAAAATATTGAACCTATTTCTGGGAAGGTTCACGAGGGTGACCAAAAAATATTGACCTATTTCTGAAAAAATTATTGAGGGCGACGAAAAAACAAGCAAAAAAACATAGCTGGATAAATGTGTTTTTTATCTCCTGAAATAAACAGTTTTTTTCTGAAATCGGCAACAATGAGAGTGCATGACTGGGTGCCAGGGGTTCAACATGATAACTGCTGATTGGATAATGGGCCGGGCCAGGAGCTCAAAACGAAATTATGACTGCTGATTGGATAATGAGGTGGGTGCAAGAGACTCATTACGAAAGGACGACTGTTGATTGGACATTGAGCACCATGTGACTGGAGATTTCCTCAGTGATTCTTGGAATTTAAATGTAGGCCTACCACTACTTGCCCGTCTGAACATTTATCACACTTGATACTGGAAAAGGTTTATTTTAAATAAATAACTAGATGTGACTGTTTTCGGCACGAAAACATTAAAAAAGCATCCCGTTAGATAGGCTCATTTCCTAGACACGAAACCAGCCTTCTCTGTCAGCTTAAAGACTGGAAAGGTTAGGGTCTCCTGTGGATAATGACAGCTTGCCAACTCGAGTTAATGGCAGGTTGCCAGGTCCACTCAGCGACCAGCATGGGTTTGGTAAAAGGGGAATTCCCACTGACCTGATTTTTGACTGCTGCATTATTATCCAAGCCAGAGATGAAGGTTAGCCCTGTCTACACATGGAGAGGTGATAATGCAGAAGGAGTGTAGATATTTCCAGGTCAGTACATGACCACTCAAGTATATATATAAAAAAAATAATGACCCCCCCCATTTTTCTCAAAGGATCCATCCCAAAAGTTAATCAGATCATCAAAAATTCCAAGAGAACAAATTTGAATGCAATCCAACCAACGGTTCATATATGTTATCGTGCCCAGAAGCTTTTCAAGCGGCCATCTTGGAAAATGGCTGTGTACGGCGCAGTGCCCCCTAAAATATATCGGGAGAATAGCCTAGTCACATAGGTCATATGTAGGAAATAAATGTGTAAAATAATTCATTACTTGAAAAAAATATATTTCCCCCGTGACCCCCCCCCCCCTCCGAATAAGTGCCCTCAACATTTAGATAGACTACTCCGATATGAAAATAAATAAAATAAATTACCCCACCCCCACCATGTACATTTTTTTTTAAATCGCTGCGGAAGCCATTTTCTTTTTATTAGACTCATCCCAAAAGTTAATCAGATCATCAGAAGTACCTAGAGAACAACCCCGCCAAATTTAAAACCAATTCAACCAACGGTTAAAAAGTTATTGTGCCCACAAGCTTTTTGGGCGGCCATCTTGGAAAATGGAGGTTTTTGGCTCCGTACCAAAAAAAATATATGGGAAGAATTGCCCTGTCACATAGGTCAGATATGTGAAAAATGAACAAAATTTATTAGTTAACTTTTTAGTAAAAGCTGAATTGAGGATACGACCGCAGCGGCGGAGACGGCGGCGGCAGAGATGGAAATATGCTAAACACTATAAGCATCCCGATATTCATCGGGGATGCTTAATAACCCATCAAACACGAGACGTTGGTTTACTGTTGGGCCAGGGTCGCAGACAGTGGCCAACAGTAAACCAACGCTGAGCCAACGTCGCATGTTTGCTGGGAAACATGTAGTAAATATGGACCCTCAAAAAATGATGTAGGCCTGTATGAAACAATGTGTATGAAACAATTAAAAACGTCTAAATATATTCAGAAAAAATTACATGTTCGTTCACCAGTTTGAAACAAGGTTCAGATGTTCCTGAATGTTTTTGTCTTCACTCGATCATGAGAGTAGTATCAGTGTAGAAGACAGTGATATCTTCAGTCACCAGTTGAGTACAAACTGTTGGTGATGTTGAATGAGCTTGTTGTACGATGCTATGCTAGAAACACAAGGTGAATCATCAATGTAAAATTGTCAGTCAAAATGTGATAATGTGGCTCGGGTATTAGCTGTATCTTGACAGCCGCCGCTCTATGTGTAAGTGCGCCGCCAGACAGACAGGGGGTGAACTAATAAGGGGGCCAACATTCGATATCCTGGGGGGGGGGGGGCTGGAGTTTTTGTCGCGGGCAAATTATTTATTTCCACCGGGCTCGGCGGCGCGCTGAAAATTTCACATTTTGTTACATGTTTATATAGAACAGTTCTTGAAGTATATTATATATTTCACGCAGAGTCCGCCCGAAATTATTTATTTCAAAAAACTCCAGCCCCCCCCCCACCGCCCTGGAAATCGAATGGTGGCCCCCTAAAGGCTCTGCTGCTGTGTGGTGATGTGTCTCCAGCAAACGTGAGACGTTGAGCCAATGTTGGCATGATGCTGGGCCACAGCCTACGACGTTGGCCAAGCATCACGCCAACATCGGTTGTACGTATCGTGTTTACTGGGACGTGACACCAAGTATGGTAATGAGTTGGCTCAGTGCCTAGCCTTCTGTCTCCCCTCAGCCGATGCACCTCAGTAATCAGACCGTGTTAAAGGGACTGGCTCAGGCTAAAATCATTAAAAAATCGGTTATTTTATTTTGGCTTATTAATATGACCATATGATGTAAGCATGTCCATAGACTAGAACTGCAATGTTTTGTGCTGCGCATTTACCAGTTAGGCTAGATATAGAGACGAAATTCCTGATTTCTTATTTTGGACAACCATGTAAAAAATAAGAAATACGGGCAGTTCTAGTCTATGAACATGTTTACATCATATCATACTAATAAGCCAAAATAAAATAAGCAATTTTTTTTTATGATTTTAGCCTGAGCCAGTCCCTTTAACCCTTTGACTTCCAGGCCGGGGTGCATGCCAGGATCCAGATATACTGGTGTACGAGTTCTATTTTTCGTCAAATGACGAAAAATACATAAATGTAGTATATATTTGACGAAAATTTGTGTCATTTTATGGTTACGTTCATTGACTAATGACGACGGAAATTTCCGTCATGTATGGTAGTGAAAAGGTTAACAGTGCTGCGCTATAAAATTTATTTTTTACCTACTTTAAGTTATGTCTCGCTGCCGCGACCCACAACTTAAAGTGGGTGAACATGTGTACAATTTGAATCACAACATCTAGTAAGTAATCACTGCTGATTTCTGCTTGAATTTTTCTTGTTTGAAGGATACAATTAATATAAAGGGCTAAAACAGCTGTAGACACGATTACACTTACAAAGCTGAAATATCTTTCCATAAACTATAGAAACCAAAGGGTTTTTTCTAATTTGAAATCATCATAAATATCTTGGTTAGCTTTTTCCGCTTCATTTGAATACCTAGATGTTATGGGTGTACGGCCAATAGAAATATTTTAATTCTTTTAGTGCAGGGATCGTCTTTAGAAGTCAGAATCTGATGTCCACAAATGTCAGATTCTGACGTTTGAAGTCGATCCCCGCGCTGAAAGGGTCAAGGGTTTTCTTAAAAGTTCACAATATCACAACAATGAGTGGCTAGATGGTCGCTCAAACTTTCGTATTGATTGTGGTCAAATGCAATACCAACACTGTATTTCAACACATTGCAACTAGTTATTGCAGTATCCTTCATATGAGATAGAATATGACCGAAATTGGGCCAGCATTGGGTAGGCATATCTGTGCCACAACTAAATCCTCCTATCTCGTGAAATTATCAGTTGGACAGCGATTATCAGCAAATGTCGGTCCCACTGTGGACCACAGGTTTAAATACACACTAATTTGGTCATATTTTCATTCACTTAGATATGTGAATTGTTGCCGCAATTGTCGTCTCACAATGAATAAAAATTAAATAACTAAATACAGCATAGCAAACAATATCTTAGATGTTCTTCATTTCACTGGACTCTATCATTTATAAAAAGAAATATTATAAATTACGGAAGGAACAATGTTTGAAGTAGGGTAGTTATTAAATATATGTATGATGATGTTGGGAAATAGTTACATCTCCTAACCGCTAATGTTCAGCTGCACATTATAGTCACCAACTGTACCGTGTCTAAAAAAACAATCACAGTCTCTCAGTATACAGCGTGAGAATTCAGTGGACCAGTACTATTGGCCACTTCTCTACAGACTGTAAACCTCTACAGTAAAATAGACCGACGACCCAAGTCTGGATTAAAGGGATTAAATCAGAATATATTTATCTAGATTAAAATTTTAAGTAAAATACGTCAATAATAAAACAGAATATAGAATAAAATAGAATACATTTATCTGCACTAAAATTTCAAGTAAAATACGCCCATTATAAAAATATAATATATAGAATTAATTAGAATACATTTATCTAGACTAGAATTTCAAGTACAATTACACCATTGTGAAATATAATATAGAATAAAAAAATATATATTCATCTAGATTAAGATTCCTAATGAAATACGTCATAAAATACATCATAAAACATTAACCTGGTCAACCTTTATCATGTTTATCTACATTTCATATATTTTTTTAAATGTTTAAATAGCTACCGATATCTTCAGGTCCTATTCCGTGATATTAGACTCAGCAGTGAGATCAGTACAGAATGTCTTGTCATAACTCCAACATACCTAACACAGTTCGCAACAAGCATACATTATCAGCCTAAATCTCATATGCAGAGTTCACTGAACAAGAACGGCTTGTACCACAAACTCACCAGACTCACTGCTGGGGTAACTGGTCTACACAATCACACACCTGGCCTGTCTATTGCGTAATAACAGACTATTTGTCCGATACAGAGTCTGTAATCATTGGTAAAGTTGTGGCCCAAAATTCTGGTGCGCGGGCAATCGATTGCGCATTGTTTTATTAATTATTTTAATTTTATTTTTTCAATGACAGATTTGCATCTCATTTGAATAATGCCTTAATGGGGGGATTTAAACGCCAGTAGTTATAGGTGAATTTATCATTTGAATAGTAGGTTTACCCTCACATTTTTCATGAAATTGCTGATCTTAGCGTACACTGTCTACCAACATATCAAAACACAGCTTTTGCTATGCTGTCCATCTGTGACGCTCACCCATGTTGCGTCAAACTCTGACTTTACCTGTCTGACTAGTGACAGCTGTGTGCTTATACGTTACTAAACATTAACATAATAGCACTCAAATGTGATAGGTTTCCTGTGGGAGAGAACATTTTATCTAATACAATCTCAGACTCTGAAATCATTTGAGCTCCCGGCACGAGGTTAAATACAAATATAGCGAGCTGGGGAACGTCAGGGTACCCAATATGGCGAATTGAAGCTTACACCGAGGTCCCGTTATGGGTCATAACGGCCGACGAAGGACTCCTCCCAATCTTGCCATCAAACTCAAATAACTTCCTTCTCCGTCCGATCAACGGTATTAAATAAACTAGGAAACTGTCTTCTCTCTTGTCATGTTTAATTGATTAACATGTTAAAACCACATTGCACAACCCGCCGCGCACGGCACGTCTCTATGACTTGGTGAGAGCGAGCTGCGGTACGTCCGCGGTCGCCGAGTATCACGCTTCAAGTGAGGGAAAAATACTACGGGCCGCACCACGCTGCTCTGCGTGCACACGACACCACAGTATGACAACGGGGCGGTCATCTCCGTCAGGCTGCGTCCAGGAATCTGGGGATGACTGCCACATTGACTAAGCGATGTCAGGATCCTACATTACCCCCGGCTGAGTGACAACGTAGGACCAAACTGACGTGTAGGAGACTGCTTCGTGCAAGTAACGGGATTGTCAATTATGTAACCTCTTATACTAAGCATATTATTCTTTAAAAAAAATATAGCGGGTGCGGTTACATTGTGAGCGGTTAAAAGCGCAGCATTATACGTGAATTGTCCGATCCTCTTAACTCCAACTGTCCTTGATATAATATTCAAGTGCTGCCATCTGCTATCAACCTATTCATTTAATTAACAGAATTGCTATTAATGTTTTAGCAATGAATTTGCTAAAAGAAAATGTCCCTACATTTACATATCTGTACACAATTCTGCCAGGCCTGGTATATTCATTTACAATTTAACAACATTATGATTACGAGGTATGCGGTTGGGCCCGCCATAGACGTCGTTGGGCGCGACTATGGCGTGAACCATGCGCACAAATCGAGCAGGAGTCTGGATTATGCGTCCGACTCTAGTTTTTCGCACTGTTTGGTCGGTCGAAATTTTGTCGCGATTAGCGATATTCGCATGTTTGCTTTTTGTCGAGTCGATTGCGGCGTCAGCAGCACCCGGGGTTTTACCCCGTAGATGTAAAGGTATGCGGGAATACGTTCGTAAACCACCGCCGTTCCCGTTAGCGCGGGACGCGGCAGGGGCTCGCGAATGCGGCGCTACATAAGCATTGTCTCTGTTGGACAAGTTTACTTGAACATCTATTTGCTTTTGGACTGTGGCCGATTTTTGATTACTTCTGACTGCCGTCGACTTTTTTGTGTTGACTCTCGTCCCGTTGGACGTCGGAGTGTCCGCACTACCAGGTCTAGGTGGACCCTGCGGATTCCTACTAGATATCCTGGTAGCCGTCGACTTCCGTGAGTTGCTTGGCGTTTTACGCTGTGTTGTCGTACCTGTTGTAGGCTCGCACTCCATGTGAGCGGGTTTAACGCGATCTAAGGAGACCGTCTCAACCTTGCCTTTAACTAGGATTTTCATAACTCTGCCGCTCCTCGCGATGACCTTGTATGGTCCGTCGTAAGGGCGGTCAGAGGCGGTGCAATTGCGATTCTGCGCAAGATAGATGAGTACATGTAGCGATTTCCTTGAATTGGAAAATGTTGTGTTGTTGTGTGTCACGTGGCGGACATAGACGGAGACGCGACATGGCTACGCGTAGCTTGTCTGAATAATTCTCCAAATCGGTGTTAGCGTCGACGTTGTACTGTTTAGTAAACTCTCCTGGGAGTCTAAGGGTTGTCCCGTAAATCATCTCAGCAGCTGACCTGCCCAGTCTCTCTTTCACGGCTGAACGAACGCCTAACAGTACGGCCGGTAACGTGATAGTCCACGGATTCGGTGACTCGTGCGCCATAATGGCGGCTTTCAATTGACGATGGAAACGCTCGACCATGCCATTCGACTGAGGGTGATAACTCGTGGTACGATTCCGAATAATCCCGAATTGGTTACATAAACTATCCCACAATTTGGACTCGAATTGAGCGCCCCTATCAGTGGTGATAGTGGCCGGGGTACCATAACGTGCTATCCACCCGCTGAAGAAGGCATCGGCGACCGTTTCGGCTCTAATATCTACCATAGGTATGGCTTCGGGCTAACGTGTAAAACGGTCGACACAAGTCAATAGATATCTAAAACCATCGGCATAAGGTAATGGTCCGACTATGTCCACGTGGACATGATCGAATCGCTCGGTAGGTTCAGTGAACTTTCCGAAAACAGGAGTGTTATGACGTGAAACTTTAGCTGTCTGGCAACCCTTACAGGTACGACACCATCTAGCAATATCTATGTTCATGCCGTGCCATACAAATCGGGTATTAATCAAAGGTCTGGTGGCTCTATGCGATGGATGGCCTAAACCGTGAAAAAAACTTTTCGGCGAAATTTCGCGGTAAGGTACGGCCGGTTGTGTCCCGTGGACACATCACACCAGATCAATTGATTATCAAATGATTTCAATAGTTTGAAATTCATAGTGGACGTAGTCGAATGTCTCAAACGTGTGAATTCCGCGTCATTAGCTTGATCGAGACTTAACGCTTTATAGTCTATCACTGGGCCATCGTGTATTGCTGACACTGATGGTCGGGACAGCGCATCAGCGACGAAATTTGTCTCTCCTTTTACATATCTAATATCGGTGGTGAATTCAGCAATGAACGCTAATTGACGTGTTTGTCGTAGGGATGCGCGCTCAGTGACGGATGACATTACGAATGTTAACGGTTTATGATGGTATTAACGAAAAAATTTCGTCCTTCCAAATTGTGTCTGAAATGTTTAATTGTAGCGTATACTGCCAAAAGTTCACGATCGAACGCACTATAGCGTGTCTCTGCTGGGTTCAGCTTCTTGCTGAAAAACGAAAGCGACTGCCACATACCATTTAAAAATTGCTGCAAAACGCCACCGACGGCGACATCACTAGCGTCACACGTGATGTTAAGCTGAGCCGTCGAATCTGGGTGCACCAGAAGCGTAGCGTTTGCCAGTATCTGCTTCGACTCAGAAAATGCTGACTCTGCTTCTTCATTCCACTTCAAATCGAAATTTGATTTCGGTGACAATCTGGTATGGCCTTCGTTGGCAGCAGTCAGTAAATTATTAAGAGGCGTCAGCTTGTCGGCGCAATGTGGTATGAAACGGTGGTAATAATTTACCATTCCCAGATACCTACGCAATGCTTGTTGCTTTTCGGGTTTAATGAAATTAACGATCACGTCAACGGCGCTAGGTAACGGCGAAATTCCTTCGGCGCAAACGTGATGACCTAAGAAACTTAATTCAGACGTCCCGAACTGACACTTTTCAGGACCAATGATGACTCCGTACTCCGATAGTCGAGCAAAAAGAATTCGTAGATGTTTCTTGTGAGTTTTATGATCTGGGCTGGTTACCAGTAGGTCATCCAAATAAACAAAAACGAAATCAAGTCCACGTGTCACGTGGTCTATAAATCTCTGAAACGTTTGACCTGAATTTCTCAGACCAAATGGGGTTCTAGTGAAATTAAACAAGCCAAAAGGTGTGGTAACCGCGGTCTTATGTACGTCGGACGGTTCCACCGGAATTTGGTAATAAGCCCTGACTAAGTCTATCTTCGAGAAAATTTTCGATCCGGCTAACCGCTGCGTAAAATCTTGAATATGCGGAATCGGATAACAGTCCGGTACGGTCTGTGCATTCAAACTACGGTAGTCCCCACATGGTCTCCAATCGCCGTTTTTCTTTGGCACCATGTGAAGTGCTGAGGACCACTCGCTGTCGCTGGGTTCAATGACCCCTAATTTAATCATATCATCAAATTCGCGTTTAGCGGTAACCAACTTATCGGGAGCCAAACATCTTGGTCGAGCAAAAACCGGGTGACCTTTAGTCACAATCTTATGAGTTATGCCGTGTTTGACGGGCTCACCCTTTGTCGTAGGGCGTTTCAGTTCCGGGAACTGGCCGAGAAGTTTAGTATATTCGTTTTTAACTGTATCGACTCTGTTCAATGACAGAGGTTTTATTGAAGATAATGAAGCGGCAATGGCTAAGCCTGTACGCATGTCTCGAAGACACCTGCTTCTCAAGTCTACGAGCAAATTGTAGTGGATTAAAAAATCAGCCCCGATTATGGGTTGCTGTACATCAGCCACAATGAACGTCCACGGATATTCGCGCTTCAAACCGACGTCAACGACGCGTATACAATTGCCGTAAGTCTTTATCGTGCTATTATTAGCTGCCACTAGGGGGAGACTGACAGCGCTCGAAATCCCGTTAGCGCAAGATTTCGGCAAAACACTGACAGCTGCACCCGTGTCGATCAAATATCTGCATTTGTGTCCTTTATCTGCGACATATAATAACTTAGAGTGAGATAACGCGATATTAGCGACTTCGCGCTGACCTAATGAAACATAGTATGAACATGGTTCACTGCACAAGCGCGCCTTTTCACCATACTTGTGGTGGTAATAGCAAACCTGTGCAGTGGCTGTGTCGATCGGTTGTGCGACATTATTTTGCGGCGGCGGTGCGACAGGGCGAACATTTTGTGGTGCATTAGTACAATTATTTGAATTAGGCCTATTAACAAACTCATTGGCCTGTACATTCGGCGGCGGAACGAAAGGTCAAGCATTATGTTGAACGTCTCTATATTGGCTATGTTGATTACCAATGAAACCTGAGGCCTGTACATTAGGGACAAATGCAGGCGCGTGAGCGTAGCTATTAGCTCGTCCACGTCCTTTATTCCGTTTCCTCTCAGAAGTTTTTACTGTCTCTAATTTCTTGATGCGTTTGGATAGATCTTCTAACAAACCAACTAATTTGCTGGTCTCGTCGACTTTGATTTCTGCGACCCCCGGCTTACTCTCTTCAACGTCTTGTTCTGCAGCTAGTGCCCTGTCAGCCAAAATGGCCAAACTCTCGAGTGAGGCACTGTCGGGTTGCGTCGCCAAATGGGCTCTGATGGAAGCGGGCATCTGTCTTATGAATGCTTGTCGAATCACCGCCTTTCCAACAACAGCTTTGGTGCCGAAACCTGCAGTCTTCTGCAGACGTCTCAGGAACCGCGAGGGAATGTCGCTTCCAATCTTCTCGCCAGAGATAACTTTATTGACCCTTTCAGGTGTAGTCAGTCATCGCCTCTCAATTAGTATGGCTTTCAGGCTGTCATATTTATTTGACCTGAAAGGCTGCAGCAATACGTCTCTCACGTCTGAAGCTATCTCCCCAGAAAGTGCAGCGCAGGTTAGACTATAATGCTCGTCGTCATCTTCGATCTGGTGGAGGGCGAATTGCGTCTCGATTTGATTAAACCAGAGCTCCACATCAGAGGCGTAGAATGTTGCAATTCTAAATTTGGGCAGGTTCGTAGCTCGTTTCTGCAGCTGTCTTCCAAGCGGTGAAGAACTCCGTGACGAGTCACTCCTCGAGTGGGAATGCAAACGTTTATCACGAGCAATCCGGGCAAAATCGGCTTTAAGGCGTTGATATTCCTCATCAGTTGCTCGGAATTGAACCTCATTATCTTCACTGTCAGGATGATAGCTATCTTTTGGTCTAGCACCAGCGCTTTCTAGAGGCGATGACATGAATCCTTCGCTGTCGTACTGCTTAGACATGATGAAGTAGTGTTTGTGAAATTATTTAATTAATGAAGCACCTGGGGTAGCTGGCCTATTGGCTCTGTGCCTACCCCAAATGTGTTCAAAATGGCATGTCGTATTAACACATGCCAACTATTTTTGACGCGCCGTGTGCGGACAGGTTGTGCAATGCCGTAAAAATCAGATGAAATATGTCTGTAATATGTTGAAGTTAGAAGTGTAGACTTTAGCAAATGTTCATGCTATGTCGCATGGTGCGAGAAACGGGGGTTGCAGAGTAGTTGCAGAAATATGTGTCGTTGAATTTTCGCCTAAGTGCTGTGCACAAATTCACAAAAGGTATGTATTAATTAAAATGAAAACTGTAGGTCTATATGAGACATAAACGTTTTCACTGAGTCACACACATGCAAATGGTAGCGTGAAAACCGTAGGTCGCAGTGGTACATAAAAACAATATGCCAGATATAACTGTGATAAGCTATGCTAAGCTATTATAATAGTTTTTGTAAATCGACCTGGGTGAAAAAAAAAAAAAAAAAAATTCACACAAGTCGAAAAACACATTCAAATATTTGCAATGTTTCGCGATAGCGCAACTGTCAAATCGAATATTTCTGTATTTATATAAAAATTTAAGCTACAGAAATAACTATCATGAGAAAATTTCGTTCTCAAACTGATAGACTAAATGTGACTGCGAAGAAAAAACGTGACTGACAGTAGTCTATGTTGATAAATGATAAAGTGTATCATTTCGCTGAAAAATGATATCTGTGATGAACATTCCACTTTTTTTTTTATATAATGGTACGTTCATCACCGAATCACTTCATAAACGTCCGAATCAATCGCTCGCATCGATTCATTGAGTGACGTATAAACCGACTGTGTTCGATGGCGGTTGGTTTATGTCGCTTGTGTTGGGTGTGTGTGTGTATGATCGGCGCTCACAGCCTGTACGGCAGGCGGCGTGTGGCTTATAGTCTGTAACGGTAAGCTTTGAGCGAGGCGTACATAGTATACAGTCAGCATCCCTGTCTCGCCTCACATTAGCATATTCATCAGCTACTGCGTGCCCTAATAAGGCGCTGAATAGCCTAGCACGATTACAAACACCAAAAACGTTTCAAAGTGAATAAAAAAATCTCACCAATTAGTGATATAATTTCGTTTTCGAAACGACTTATTTACACATTTTCTCCCTCAACCGTGTTGAAAAGGAAAATTTACAAACAATTAAAAAAAAAATGTATTACCAACTGTCCGTGTAAAATTTGGAACACGTGACTAATAATCTCCACCAAATCAAAATGGCGACTTACTTTATGCTAATGTGGTGCGGCGGCACAGGTTCACTGTTCCGATGCATGCCGGGTAGGGGGGAACACGTGGGTGCCCACGGCGAGCTTTGAGCTAAGTTAGGGAAACCAGCAACCAAGATGGCGCTCACCTACCAAATACAAATATAATGTTCAGCATTCTCTGAAATAACATATGATAATAGTACAAAATATTGACCTACGGTCCTGGGAATATTCTTAGCAGACCAAATAAGACCGTTTATTGACATTCATTTAGGGAGACAATTTATTTTGGCCCTAAACCTATTAAAGGTTACCCGAGTCGAAGCGGTAGTAGAAATTTCTGTCGATTTTTAGAAAAATCGTGAAAAAAATTGACGAGATTTCGTCTATGGACTTTAAGATCGAGTTACCCAATTATGGTAATCAACGATAAAAATAAGTTATAGAAAATACCCCCCTCCTACTCGCCTACAGTGGCATTAGTAGGATAAAGGCAATAAACAAACTCTTACTATAAAAATGATAGACTATGTCTATAAGAGTAATTTTCTAGATTCTTCTAGAGAATCGGCAAGGCCGCCATCTTGAAAAGGCGCCAAACACGTGGAATTTCGACCAAAATTCTGGAAAATTACGCCGTTTTCGACGCAAAAAAACGTGCTTCTCGTCTGGTAACACTTTCTAACTAATTATTACTGGCATACATATATTTTGACCTACAGCTTTCACGTACCTTGTGAAAAAAATGCGGATGATTTTTTTCAAAAAATCCCCTAAAATTATGAAACTATCCTTGAAAACAGCAGTTTTCACCAGGTGTCTAGGTGAAATCGCTGTTGCGTGAACAATCAGTCGTCGAGGTCACCAATATAGCGAGCTGGGGAACGCCGGGGTACCCAATATGGCGAATTGAAGCTTACACCGAGGTCCCGTTATGGGTCATAACGGCCGACGAAGGACTCCTCCCAATCTTGCCATCAAACTCAAATAACTTCCTTCTCCGTCCGATCAACGGTATTAAATAAACTAGGAAACTGTCTTCTCTCTTGTCATGTTTAATTGATTAACATGTTAAAACCACATTGCACAACCCGCCGCGCACGGCACGTCTCTATGACTTGGTGAAAGCGAGCTGCGGTACGTCCGCGGTCGCCGAGTATCACGCTTCAAGTGAGGGAAAAATACTACGGCCGCACCACGCTGCTCTGCGTGCACACGACACCACAGTATGACAACGGGGCGGTCATCTCCGTCAGGCTGCGTCCAGGAATCTGGGGATGACTGCCACATTGACTAAGCGATGTCAGGATCCTACACAAATATGCAAATTTTTTTTTTTTTTTAGAATTAAAAAAATGACAATTTTACATTGGAAATTTACTAGTGCACCATCCCAATGATAATGTTTTGAAAATACAGTTGACGTAAACTGTGGCAAAGACATGACCTTATAACAACACGAGTTGTTGGCCCAATGTCTGTTCAATGTTTGCCCACCGTCTCCGTCCATAGAAATACTTATTTAATTTGAATTATTTCTTACTTCAATTTTTTAGTTTTTGCGCCACAAGAAATTATTGAGTTTATCCATAGCGGCCATTTTGAATTTCGGTAAAACCTTAACAAAATCATCTGCACATCTCCATATCGCGGGGAATATGATTGTAAAATTTAAATAATTTCTGACTAAGTTTTTGCACCCCCCAAAATATATGAAGCCATGGCGGCCATTTTGAATTTCGGCTAAACCTTGAGAAAATCACCTGCATATCTCCATATCGTGGGGAATGTGATTGTAAAATGTGAGTAATTTCTGACTATTTTTTTAGTTTTTGTTCCCACAAAAAAGTTGATGTGTGGCGGCAATTTTGAATTTCAGTAAAACCTTGAAAAAATAACCTGCCTTTGCAGCAGTCTTGTCCCAAAAAACTCAATATCATTCGATTACAGTGGATATTTGAAACTTGCGCTATTCAGGGTTTCAAACAAAAATCTGACAAGTGAATTCAAAGGCTTTTCAGGACTTTTAAAGCACCAAATGTATGTTTTCCAGGACTTAAATGCCACTATTTCCAGTCTAATATACTATCTAGTAAGGGAGCCACCATTGAATTACTGGGGTGGAGGCTGTAGTTTTTTAATTGAACAAATTATTTATTTCACTTCCTATCTGCAGATCTTTATATTTTTTTCACACTCTTCCTTTTTTTTCACTCTCACTTAAAAAAAATCCTGTCCACAAAGTTTGATACCAAACGAAACGAGCCTCCACAAATTGAAAGAGTCACTTAATTATGCCGAGCGAAACGAGTCAAACAAATTTTTTAAGGACCAATAAATATTTATTTACAATATGTCCTTCAGACAATTATTTGTACACTGTATCACGAAAATTTGGTCTGAAAATATTTATTTAAAAAAACCTCCAGCCCCCCCCCCCCCCCCCCCTTGGTACTTGAATGGTAGTCCCCTAAGAAAAAAATATGTACTGAACTGGGGATTTTAGATGTTTTTGTTTCATCATAGATTACTAAATACATAACATCTTATAATTTTATTTATTGATATGGCCACTTTCCAGTTTTTTAATGACCTGTATAATACATAAAACATGAAGAACAAATAGCAAACTGGTCGCTGGAAGACTGCCATAGAAAAACAAATTCCATGGACCAAAGGAATTCCAGGACTATCCAGGACATTTTAGTCAGAATTCCACTGTTCCAGGACAATCTGAAAAAGTTTTTTTTTCCAGGACTTTCCAGGACAGCCATAATTTCCAGGTTTTTCCAGGACGTGTGGGAACCTTGGGTATTGTTTGCCAGATAGCAAGAGGCGTCCGTCCCCACTCACCCTCTGAGAAATGTTCAATAATGTTGCAAAGTCGGCCCAACATTACCCTTACAATTTATTTTTGTTTAAACCAGGGAGATTAAATGGATTTTTTCAATTTGAAATTATCATAAATGTCTTAGTCAGCTGTTTCAGCATTAATATGCCACCTATGTTATGGGTCTACAGCCATTATAAATATTTGAATTCTTTCAGTGCAGGGGCGGTCTTTCATACGTCAGAATCTGACGTAGACGTGAGAAGACGGTCCCCGCGCTGAGAGGGTTCAGGCGGTCGCGTAACATTAATTAAGCCATTGGCCATTTTGTTTCCACAGCCAACTGTGTAAAAACGACAATCGCGCTGCCCATGCTACCAAAAAAAACTCGGATGCCATAAAATTGAGACAAATATTTCAAGTGCCTATGAAAACTAGGCCATATTCAGCAGGCGTAAACTGTTGATCGTATTAAAAATATTACATTTAAAAATGGAGGTCACTGTGTCAGAGCTTTGCGATGTAAGCAGGGTAGTTTTCTGGTGGGTTTATATTATCAGTGTTGTCCGGAATCACATACTTAGATGTCACTGATATTATTTCATTCAATAACAAATTAAGATGTTAAAATGACTATCGGCTAAAATTCTTCACAGGAAATTTATTGAAAAAAAACATGTCTTCTACATTTATTTTATTATAGACTCTTGGATAAATAAACATTCTATAAAATAACAACAGCATGTAGTGAGATAACAATGGCATGGTAGCTATGGGGTGTAAACAAAATTCTAAAGTAACGTTTCTAAAGAAATTAGGAATGTAGTTTATTACATGTAGTTGTCCTAGACTTTATGCTTGTTATTGGTCAATAACAAGCCAAACAGCAAAGTCAGTGATCGATTGGAAACTGGCTTACTCAGAGTTGCCAAATAGACAGTAAAAAAATCCTAAGAATTGATAGTTGGCAAAATTAAAATTCACAACAATTGCCAAATCATAACTTGTGCCACTATTATGACACAGTTGGAAATGTTCATATATATTTTTTTCTTTCAATCCTTATCTTGCTGATCACGACTATTGTTTTTAACCTGTTTTATTTGTCAATCAAGTTTTAAAAATGTTTTGTCTCAAATTAAACAAATATGAGTAATTTTCAATCACTTGAGGTTGTGGATCGCGGTAGCGAGACACAACCTCGAGTGATTGAAAATTTAAATAAATTAACTTAGCAGGATAAGGATTAATGGTATAAATTAACATAATTGTGAAAAAACATATAAATATCTAATATTAAAAATAGTTTTCATGGAAGAGATAAAGAGACGGTTTGAGAAAATGTAAAAAAAATGACAAAAAAATAATAAATCCTTCAGTAGATTTTATAATATAACAAAATCTGCAGAAATGGACAAGCCTGCTTATTTTACTTATACAGTGATACCAGGTACTAAATCCTACGAAGAGTACATCCGAAGAAGTGGATAAACTAGTGAAGAGGTTTAGTTTAACACTCATAACACCCAGTTATCTAAATATTGTATGTTTATAATTGAACGACTGCATTTGCAATGAAGTGATAAATAAGACCTGTTGAGACAAATACGGGTAATGCACTAACAACGGTGAAAGTTGATATTTAATATCATCAAAATTATGCATTTTACAAAAATAATAAAAGCATCAATTCATTTGAGAATATGGCAGGACATATAAAAAAAATGAGTGGAGTAATATTATGACTATCATAATACGATCTGTTCTGCACAATATCGTGATTAAACATGGTAAACTAGGATTTGTAGAGGTGCCTGAAAATCGCAAAAAAAAGTAATTACACAACAAATATTCAAATCTTTGATTTTTAGACAACAAATATTCAAATCCTTGATTTTTAACAGACAGGGTAACAGGTTCTTTATTTATGTATTATAGTACGCATCACTTTATAGTATGCATTGTTGCAAAATATTGTAGTTATTTTAAAGTTACTGGTATGCATTTTAAAAACCATATTTCATAATTGGGCAAAAAAACCCAAAACACATGATCACCAAATAAAATACCAGTAAGATTTTATGGAAATCATCCTTAATGAACAGCTGCATTAATAAAGCTATTTGAACTGTTGATTTCGTATTTACCCTATGCGAATCACAAAAACCATCGAATGACCAGTCAGTTATTACTTACTTACAATAACATGCAATTAACAATGTGCACAATGAGTATTCCCTCTATTAATAATGTAAAAGTATTAGTCTTGTAGATCTTCTTAGTCATGGCACACATATTATACTTTATCCTATTATATATATACAATTAATAAATAAAATAGATTATACAAAAATCGACATACAATAATCATATTTTAGCAATGATTTAAAAAATCCACAAAAGCAGTTTACCTAATTGCTCAAGTGTCAAAAAATATATGTGGTTGCAAGCCTTAGCCGCTTCCAAATCTAACTGATGACAAATGTGGGCCAATTAAAAATAAAGGGATACAAAAAGAAAACAATCTGAAATTGCAATAATAATGCTGATAATAATTCCATGGCTGGTGTAATTTGTAGGTTACAATTAATAGAGAATATTTTGAGAATAGTCTTCAGATTATGTGAAATTCCAATATTTAGTTGTTTTTGATGATTTTCTCCCATTAGTTGTGACCTAATACAAATTCATGGAGTATTCCATAGATTGCTATATGACTTGCAATTGATACATTTATGCATTCCTTAGATATGATGACGAATAAAAGTAGGTTATTAACGTTAGATTAAGCAGGGCATTCTATTTCATTAAATGGCCACACTATTGAAAAGATATTGAACAGTCAGAATTTGTTGAATTAACCCTTGAAGTGCTAAATTATAGAATTAAAATTTTAACCCACTTGAAGTTGTGTCTCGCTACCGCGACCCACAACTTCAAGTGGGTTAAAATTAGTTAGATGTGTGCAACTTGAATCAAATATATATGCGAATTTTGCAAATTTAATGCTAATTTCTCTTTAAAAATACCTTATTTGAAGGAGAAACAAGAAGGCTTAACTCTTAAAGCTCTGAATTATTTTTGTATAAAACATGGAGACCAAAGGGTTATTTTCATTTTGAAATCCTCATAACTGTCTTAGTTAGCTCTTTCCTATTCATTTGAATACCTATGTTATGGGTGTATAGCCATTATAGTTTTTTTTTTACTTCTACGGTGCGGGATAGACTTTAGTCATCAGAATCTGACGTCTACAGATTCTGACGTCTAAAGTCATGGTTAAAAACGAGTACAGTTGTGCTGAGAGGTGTAAGAATTGGGACATCTGCACCCCTGTCCACACTATCCACGGCCACTGCAATGTGTGCGCTCTGCAGTGTTGGCTCATAATGGTAAAGCAATGTGTGCGCTCTGGATAGTGTGCCCTAGTGTATGACCTGTCTTACTAACCGGGTAATGCTTTTTTATAAAAAGAATGTGTTCAATGTGGCATGACTCTTCATTTTATAAAGTGCACCTGATGTTTATGTTATACAGACATGTGTAACGTTTGCGTAACGATTGCGGACCTTTAACTGGATAAAGACACGTTTTTTATCATGAATAAAATCATTTACCTGATATCAAAAACCACTAAATAGCAAAATCAGCTAGTTAGTTATCTTTTAAACGCAAATAGAATATATATATTGAAATTACTGGGTGGGCAGTGGGTGAAGCTGGGTGGTTTAACTGAGTAAATCATCCAAATTGAAAAAAAAATGACAGTGGTCACAAATTTCAATTATACTTATTTCCATGTTAGCACAATTAATAGAATTCACTATTTTGAGGATATTTCTTTGGTGAAATAGCAGTAAATTGTTTGCTTCAGTTTTGACAATCATGAATATTGCTGATTCACATACTGTACATGTACTGGCAATGTGGTTTAAATTGAGTATTATGTAAAATTAATATTTTTACCCCTGTGCTGCGAGAACTGTACATTACCACTTCATTTGAATACCTATGTTATGGGTCCATGACCATTATACATTTTTAATTTTACCAGTGCGGGGATCAACTTTAGATGTCAGAATCTGTGTCTACATGTAAAGTCAGTCCCCGTGAATATAAAAATCCACTGCGCAAGTTTGTAGCCGATAAAGAAACACAGTACATTACGTATTTTTACAGATCTACAACCTTGGTCCAACAATAAACAAACGTCAAGTCAGATGTGCTGATGTCTAAAATCTAAATTGCTAAAATAGAGTCCACTGCATAAGGCTTGTAGCCGATAAAGAAATGCAGTACATTGCGTATTCTCTGAGTGGCTGTGAGATTAGTGACTCCAAGGTTTGGCTGATTCCACGTCCTGTGTCCTTTAGAGACGAGTTTAAGCTGAAACTTAAGCAACAACACTCCCCAAATGCTGGATGCTGTATTGGCGAGTATTGCTGTCCAGAGCCACGGTCTCTTGTGGAATATAAACGCCCACGCCTCACTCTGCCACTCCAGAAGTCCTGGGTGGTGAATACAAAGCATCTCACTCGAGATATAGACAAACAGCACCATACAGAGTAACGTGAAGGCGATGAACGACAAGAAGAGACGGTGATTGTTACTGGCGACACAGCGGTAAATAAATAGGCAGTGATGATCCATCCCCGAGTAACACCGCTCACATAGTTTACAATGCTTCACAGTCGGGGGCTTCACAATCTACAACAAAGGTATTTATTTAAAATATCAGCAGAAGTTGAGTGAATAAATAAATAAAACAATGGTTAATTTTCTCTTAATATGCTCTTAACTTTTCTAATGGAAATGAGAGCAAGTGAATATTGTTTACGTCACTTTCTGAACAATTATGGTAATATCGTGACAGAAGGAAGCCTGAAGTCTTATCGAATGACTTCAAGGGTTCTTTATAGTGCACAGTACCATAGTCAGCACTACACACTCCAGGACAGTTGGAGCACTGTATATGCACAACCTTGATGACCAATATCCGACCCGGCCGGGATTCCAACCCAGCACCTCTGAGTTTCGAGCCACAACCGGATCGAATGAGCCATCGGGGCAGGCAATGGAAATGAGAGAAAGTAAAGATAACCTCAATCCTCGAATTCTCAGTGGGATCGGCACCTGGGCCTATGCTTGTGCAAAATATGAAAAATATCAAAACCATGACATACATGCATGTCCAGTTCTCTTAGTATAATAGATGTAGATGATAATTACCTCACATGAATCACAGAATGTGTTTGGCTGGAACACCCCAGTAGCTATATCTCTGATACTGGCGTGTTCACCTGACTGTGGGTGTACAACCGGCTCTGTACATGCACCTACAAAATATACAGATGTAACATAATATACAAGCATGTTCACCTGACTGTGTGTGTAGAACTGGCTCTGTACATGCACCTACAAAATATACAGATGTAACATAATATACAAGCATGTTCACCTGACTGTGTGTGTAGAACTGGCTCTGTACATGCACCTACAAAATATACAGATGTAACATAATATACAAGCATGTTCACCTGACTGTGGGTGTACAACCGGCTCTGTACATGCACCTACAAAATATACAGATGTAACATAATATACAAGCATGTTTACCTGACTGTGTGTGTAGAACTGGCTCTGTACATGCACCTACCAAATATAAAAAAGTAACATATACAAGCATGGTCACCTGACTGTGTGAGTAGAACTGGCTTTGTACATGCACCTACAAGATATACAAATGCAACAGCATTTATACCCACCCGGCGGGGAAATCTGAAAGAAGCTTAATTTTGATTTAGGCCTAAACCTGTGTATAGCTCAGCAAATATACATTTTCCAGCAAATCTCAAGCCAAATACAATGTCCCTGAAATTGATCATATAGTTTGTGGTGGATGCTTCAGCTGATGAAATCATTCAATCCTGCAGCTTTACAATTTTTAATATATAAAGATTTTCTTCGTCATTTTAAGCTGGAAATTGCGTTAGCAATTCCAGCTTCGAATGACGAAAAAATACCACCTGACTATTCAGCTGGAGAAGGGGCAGTCGCTAAAGTTAATATTGGATTTGACAATCCACCCACCCCCCTAATATAAAAGCACGAGACAGAAGAAATTGGTAGCAGACCCATCCCATTTCTGATGCAAAATTGGAAACCTGAATATCTATACCTGTTATTTCATAAATTTACAAGAAAGAAAATCAGCATTTTATATATCAGAACACAAAAAGTGTACTAAAATTATTATTTTTTTGGCACATTAAATATCACCTATCATACATGTTGCTGATAAAACGTGACATCAATCAGCAAGATTTTAAAATCGTTGACCTCTATTTTGTCAAATCTGAATAATTTTCAGCCACTGGTCAGCGAGGAACGACTTCAAGTGGGTGAAAATTCCAATTGAATAACTTGGCGGTTAAAGGGTTGATTCACTGTGAGGTTGGGATGATGGCAAGAACCCTTTGATTCCCAGGGAAGAGATATATTACACAAACCGGGATCTGTGGTGAGGAGTTTGTAATACATCACGAGCAGAAGTGTTGCCAGCGGGACTGACACGCACCAAAAATACCAATGTGTCATGAATATATCTGAGTAATTGTCAAGGGTATAAATTATTAAAAACAATAGAAAAATAAATCAAGAATTTTAAAAAATCATTTTTTTTATATCTCTAGGGCCTGTTGCCTTAAAATTGTAATTCATCATCAGTATCTCTCTCACACTTAATGTTTAGAATAACATTTTCACGGGTAAAGTGTACATTTTGGTGATTGGCAAATGATCTCTGGTTAGATATATTTAATGCACATATGAGAAATATTTGAAATGTTTGATTTACATGCGTCAAAACTGAAACTAAATGCCCTTTGAAAGTGATGGAATACATTATAGTCTGTTTAAAATAAATGCATTGCACATTATAGTAAAAAAAATTACACTTTGTAGATTATATTGTAGTTTTGGTAATATTCGCGAGGTTTTACTTTTCACGAATTTAAAGAGGAGAACAATTTTACGAATTTAAGAATTTCCCGAAAATTCTTATTTCAATATTGCTACCTATCATCATCTTAGCTGATAGTATGAGAGCGTGAATAGAAATTACTCTGGAATAGAGTACATCACCAATGTGTATATGCTAAGAGTCCATACCCGCCTGCTATTGATGACGATGATATAAGTCAGTGATTGGAACCCTTTTGCTAATTACTAGTATTGTGTTTGTATGACAATACCACAGGCCATTGTCACCAACCCAACTGACACTGGATGTTACCCCATCGCTGACACAATGTTGGCCTGGTATCTCCGGCTCTGACCAAACATAAACCAATGTTAGCTCAAAAGCCCATGTCATGATAATTAGGCACTGTGTGCATAGTGATTGCCGTAATTGGAATAACGTAAGGTGTGGTGACAGTGGCCTAGCCTACTTGTGATGAGGATGGATGAGGGGAGTCATACATTTCACGGCGAGTAAGCTCCATTAAAAAGTGACATTTCACAGCTCAGTGACCGTTAGGCCTAGTTACGAGGGGGTAAAAATTTAACTGGAAAATTAATTAATTCTAGACTTTGCGAAAAGTTCTAAAATCACAAATTCGAGAAAATGTAAACACGTGAAAATTACCAGATGTACAGTATTTGATGAATGTAGAAATTGACCCATTTAAAATATTGTTTTTATCAAATTATTTTTGTTCAAATAAAGCTGGAAATTACAAAGTCTAATTGATGAATAAAAAATAACTCAGAACATTGTAGAATATTTTTTAAAGAACGACCTTAGGTTATTTATAGTGGAGAAAAGCTGGAAAGCTATGATTCTTTATTCATGAAAAAATGTTACATCTATAGTAATTATAACTATCAATATAATTGTAACTTATGCACTATAGATAATAATTAGTACAGAAGTTTATCTTAAGTTAACACCTTCTATGAATAACATATAGTTATTTCGGCATAGTGGACAAATGACCTCTATATTTCTTCTGATTTGTATATGCAAAAATCGTGATATTTGGTTATTCCCCCAATTCAAATGGTTATAAAAACAAGACATTTTGTATCTGAAAATTGTAGTAAATTGTACAAACTTTGGAACAAGTATTTGAAACTTATGACGTTTCGACAAGCCTTGATCACATACTGGTGTCCTGGTGGTGAAATGGCTCAGACATCGGCGGAAGGATCTTGTCGTAGATGGGTGGTAGCTGGTCGCCTTGGTCCCTGTTCATCGTCTGGCGTCGATGGCGTATGTGGACGGCCTCCTTGACTTTGCAAGGTCAATCCAGTTCTCTTTCCAGGACTTTGGTGCTGGTTATTGACGCACTATGGCCAGTGTTGAGGCAGCGTTCGTTCACACCTGTGGTTCTGTCCAGTTACCAGCTACCACCGATCTACGACAAGATTAATCCGCCGATGTCTGAGCCATTTCACCACCAGGACACTAGTATGTGATCAAGGCTTGCCGAAGCAAGTCAAACGTCATAAGTTTCAAACACTCGTTCCAAAGTTGGTACAATGTACTACTATCTTATTGATTCTTGGAACCATGAATAACATATTTTCAACATTTTGTATCTTGTTTAAAGGATACAAGGGAAGATGTTCCAGAAATAGCAGATGATTGTGTGAAATAGACCAGCAGCAAACAGACCTGTGTACACAGGGTTTGGCAATCTGCAACAAAAAGAAGTTATACTTGAATGTCGCAAAACGAACCCGATTGAACAAAAGTCACCAGGGAGTCGCTGCTGCGATACTGAATGTGGAGAAGATATGGATGCAATCCATACAGTTAAAGATCGAATTAAATATGATAACCCTTCCAGCGGGGATCGTATTTAAACATAGACGTCAGAATCTGTTGTCTAAATTTGATCACTGGCCTGGAAGATTAAATTATTTATAATGGCTGTGGACCCCTAACATAAGTAGGCCAATTCAAATAAAGAGGACTTAAGAGCTAAGTGACACATTTGTGATGACTTCAAATTGAGAAAAAAATGTATGGTCTACAAATTTTTAACATTTTAGCAATGTAACGGTTAATTGGATCTATTTAAAAAATAACCAAAATGAATTATAGGCCATTCCAGGATCCATTGTTGTAATGCGTGAGCTGCCAGCAGTTCACACTGAATCACTGGCAGCTCAACAGACTTCTTTTTATTTAAACTTTTAATTTTAACAATTTTGCACAGTAAATTAAAAACTTTACTAACTGCAGTTAGGGATGTATACATGTGTCATCTGACTATAACTGAATAAAACTAAAGCAACACTACCCATAAAGTCACTGTTCATTAAAATCAAAATATTTAGAGCTTCAATTTTACATATTAACGGGGAAAGACTTTAGTCGTCAAATTCTGACGTCTAATGTCGATCCCCGCACACTGTGAGAGTAAAAATATTTCTAATGGCCGCATACTCATAATATAGGTATTCAAATGAATAAGAAAGAGCTAACTAAGACAGATATGATAATTTCAAATTAAAAAAAAACTGTTTGTTCTCCAAGGTTTTCAGTAAAAAATTGTACGCTTTATGAGTTCAGATTTGGATACTTTATAAAATTTATTGTGAGATGGGAATTGGAGGAATTAATTAACAGAAACACAACATTCAATGAAGTCATAACTAATTAAAAAAGTAAGATTCTTTGTGCTCTTTCTAATGAAAATAATGCCGTTAAATTAACTAAATTTAACAACCCTTGCACAATCCAGGAGCTATAACTGTTTTTTAATCCCTTTTTATTAGCCCATCACTTATTGGGAATGAAATAAGTGTTCAATCAAACATCAGGATTAGTAAATCTTTGGTCTCAAATGAACCAAATATGAGTAGTAGGAGAAAAATAAATTTTAATTATTTAATTTAAAGCTATAAAGGTTAAAACATCTTTCTTCGGATGTGTTATTACATTTTCTCCGAAATAATTTTATTGAAAATACCCTACATCACATACAAGTGTCTCAGAGAAGCAACCTGCAGACAATTAAAACCGTAATTCTTGAACCAAAAAATAGCAATTTGACAACAGAAAACATAATAATTACAAACAAGTTTATAATACAAAGTGTTCTGACCTGCTTATGTGTTTCATTCTGTGACCGTGGCTATAGAGGATGAAGATAAGGAGGGCCAGCTCACATATCACGGCGTAGCCACACGCCCACTCCGGGAACGTTAAAGTAGACAGGACCATCATGGCGTAGTACACACTTGGCATCAGTAGATGCGCGTACCAGCCTACCTTAGGTTTACCAACCTTCCCGGGCCCATTCCCCACGCTGCGCTTAGTGTAGTAACTCAGCAGGCTGAACACTTTCCTGTGTCTGCATACAACATAAAAAAATACAACATAAAAAAATTATTATTACGCCATCAAGTTGGCGTCTATAATTTTTGACGAAACCAGTCCCAGGAAATTTTACCTTGTCTGACAGCAGGTCATTTCAGCGAGTGTAAGTAGGCCCAAGTAATTAGAAAATCATAAATATCAAATAAAGTATGGCTATTACAATACCCTGCCAAGATTACAGGGGGATGGTGAATAATGATCAAATAGTGTACATGATCATGTTTTATTTTAAAATTGGGGGTGGGGGAGGGGGATAAGCGTATACTGATATATGGGCGATTATTAGAATAAATACGGTAATTATATATTGGAGATGTGCTCTCATTCATTGTGAAGCAACAGTAGGCCTACTGTTATAGGCATACTGTTGTATGCTAGGCCTACTGCTGTAGGTCTACTGTTGTAGGCCCACTGTTGTAGGCCTAGAACAGGTTGTAGGCACAGTAGGCCTACCACAACAGTAGAGGCCTACAACAGTAGGCCTACTGTTGTAGGCTTACTGTTGTAGGCCTACTGTTGTAGGCCTACTGTAACAGTAGGCCTACTGTTGTAGGCTTGCTGTTGTAGGCCTACTGTTGATTCACACTGAACCAGAGATGTGCTCTTAGCATAAACATACTTTTATTTAACAATTTGAACAATACAATATAAATTGTAATACAAAGTTCCTCTTGGATTTGCTTTTCTTATAGACTATTTCTGATACTGTTTAAAAATTGCGTAATAATTTAGCTCACACTTAGCACAGAGCTGAATGTTAACTCTCACAGTGTGGGTATCTACTTTAGGCGTCAGAATCTGACGTCTAAAGTCGATCCCCGCACTGTAAGAATAAAATATTTATTATGGTTGTTGACCTATAACATAGGCATTCAAATGAATCGGAAAGACATAACTTTATATTCATTTTAAACCCTTTGGTCTCATGGTTTATACAAACAAAATTCAGCGATTTAAGGGTTACAAATTGTATCTGATAATTGTATCTGCTAAGACATAGATGTTGGCATCTCTGTTTTGGAGATAATTGGAGCAGTCTCGTCCAATGTGAAAGGCCTTCCAAGGCTCTTGTTGGGGTCCCTGGTGTAGTGGCTAAAGCTGCCTGCTTAGAAAGTCGGAGATCGCGGGTTCGAAACCAACTCTGGCATTAATGTTTCCAAGAAACAAAATGTTTCTTCCCTGCTCAGCCTTAAATATTCAATATTGTGGGGAGCCTACGTGACTGAGAAGTAGCGAGCTTGGCCTCAGACTGATAGGTTGAATCATCACAAATGTCTTAGCTAGCTCGTTCTGGTGCATTTAAATACCTATGTTATGGGTCTACGGCCATTATAAATATATTTACTCTTACAGTGCAGGGAAAAAACCTCAGAATCTGACTTCTACAGACATCAGATTTTGAGTCTAAAGTCGATCCCCGCACTGTAAGGGTTGAAAATTGTAGAATAATTAAGCCAAGTGAACTTGAATATAAACAAGACTACATAAGTCCAGGAGCTCCCGCTCCGAATTAGAATTTGATTTAAGCAATTTTGTATAGGGTTATTAATGTAGTCCTAGTCTAGGTCAAAAATCAAGACGCAAGACAACTAAGTCTAAGAAGCCCAGTCTAAGAGTGAGATAAGAACTAGACAGTCTGTCAGAGATTGCAAACCTCCATTGAAATTAATGATCCTAATCAGTAACCCAGTAATGGTCCACCTATCTGGCACGGTTTACCCGATATCAGGCCAATCGAGTTACCTAATAGCTGATTTACAGTCATTTTGAATTCGATATAAATTAGTTAAAAACTTAGGGTGCATTCTCCCCCGACACCTCAAATTTTATTTTATAGTAATGGACTAACATCTAACACAGTTTGCAAAATATTGGGCATGTGAAAGTAAATAATGGCCGATAGGGGCCATTTTGAATTTGATCGGGTCAGAATTTTTCAAGATGCATCCTCAGCTGAAATCTCACATTTCATTCTATAGTAATCGTCTAGCTATCTAGCACGGTTTACCAAATATCGGCCATGTGAAAGTGAATAATGGCCTAAAGGCGGCCATTTTGAATTTGATCAAGTCAAAATTTTCCAAGATGCATCCTCAGCTGAAATCTCACATTTCATTCTATAGTAATGGTCTAGCCATCTAGCACGGTTTACCAAATATCGCCCATGAGAAAGTGAATATTGGTTGATAGGAGGCCATTTTGAATTTGATCAAGTCAAAATTTTTCAAGATGCATCCTCTCCTGAAATCTCACATATTGTTTTATAGTAATGGTCTAGCCATCCTCTACGGTTATCAAAAACCGGCTATGTGAAAGTGAATAATGGCCGATAGGCGGCCATTTTGAATTTGATTGAGTCAATTTTTTTCAAGATGCATCCTCTCTTGTAATCTCACATTTTGTTTTATAGTAATGGACCAGCTGTCTAACACGGTTTACCAAATATCTGCAATGTGAAAGTAAATAGTGGCCGATAGGCGGCCATTTTGAATTCGATTGAGTCGGAAGTTTTTAAAAGGCATCCTCTCTCGAAACGTCACATTTTGTTTTATAGTAATGGTCTAGCTATCTAGCACGGTTTACCTGATATCAGGCCTATCGAGGTAAATAATGCTGATTGTCGGCCATTTTGAATTTGTAAGTTAAAAATTTTCAGAGTGCATCCTCCCTCGAAAACTCACACTTTGTTTTATAGTAATCAGGTAATGGTCTAGCCATCTAGCACGGTTTACCAAATATCAGCCATGTGAAAATGAATAATGGCCGAAAAGGTGGCCATTTTAAATTTGATCAAGTCAAATTTTTTCAAGATGCATCCTCATCTGAAATCTCACATTTTGTTTTACAGTAATGGTCTAGCCATCTAGCACGGTTAACCAAATAACGGCCATGTGAAAGTGAATAATGGCCGATAAGCGGCCATTTTGAATTTTATCGAGTCAAATTTTTTCAAGATGCATCCTCTCCTGAAATCACACATTTTGTTTTATAGTAATGGTCTAGCCATCTAGCACGGTTTACCAAATAACGGCCATGTGAAAGTGAATAATGGCCGATTGGCGGCCATTTTGAACTTGGACGAGTTGAATTTTTTCAAAATGCATCCTCTCCTGAAGCCTTACAATTTGTTTTATAGTAATGGTGTAGATATCTTGAGCGGTTTTCATGATATTCCACAATATCAGGCCTGTCGAGGTGAATAGTGGCTGATAGGCGGCCATTTTGAATTTTATCAACTTCAAATTTTTCAAGATGCATCCTCTCCTGAAACCTTACAATTTATTTGATATTAATGGTGTAGCTATCTTGAGCGGTTTCCATGATATTCCGCAAAATCTTTCAGTCGGATTTACCGATGTTATAAATTAGGTCAAAGTGCTGGGTCATCTTCAAGGTCAAGGTCCAAAAACCTGAAAAGGCACAACTAGGGACCTTAGAGAACATGTATGTGCAATATGACTGTCATCGGCCCAGTACTTTTCGAGATCTGCTCCGGAAACGAAGTGTGCGTCAAAACGTCTAAATAGGTCATAGTTCTGAACCAGAAGTAGGTCAAAGTTCAAATACCCCAAAAGGCACAACTAGACCCCCTAGGGGTGTTGTGTGTAAAATTTGAAGACAATCGGACAAGTACTTTCAGAGATATGCTCCGGAAACGAATTGTTTACGGACGGCCCAACGCCGTAACATCATCATTTTCTCCTCTGCAACCTTGCGTATTGAATTCAGATTAAAAATATTTTAACCTGTCCATTAGCCACCTGGAAGTAACCCACATACCAAAAATTGTTATCCTAGCTTATTTTCTTACAAAGTTATAGGCAAAAGAAGAGGCCAAAAAAAACGGAGGTAGAATCCATAGCTCCCTCCGTCTCACCTACGGTGACGGCGGGAGCTAAAAATTGTATCTAACACACTCAAATTTCAGATGTTTGCTTGTCTGCATTTAGGATCAATGAATTATTCTCAAACAGTAATTCCTCATCACTGATACCTTACCTGCACTGGTGACCTTTTGAGGCCATATCTGCGGGTAGCGACCCCTGGTGGTTTGGTCGATGAAGCATGGTCAGGCCGCCACTCTCCAGGAGGCGCCAGCACATAACACTGTGACCCGCTTCTGATGCGATATGTAGACAATTATTACCGTCCCTGTCAACCGCTGTAATGTCACAGCGCTAAAAATAAACAATAATATTTATTACATTGAGAAACTTAATTAGCAACTATGTAATGCTCCAATAACATGTTGCATATGTCGGAAAAAAAACATTCTTCGATTAACATAAATGCAAATGCTGTTTTGTTACGTGTGATAGTTAAATACATTTTTCTACTAAAACATGAAAAATTGGTGTGATTGAAATTTACTTCATATGGCATCATTCCCCAATTATTAAAAGCTCCTTAGGTCCATTGCACGACAGGTAAATGAAGGTCTTTGTATTAGCAATTCCAGGAATTAAATGCATGAGAAATAGGGGGCCCCACTGAGCATTTAACCAATTTTAACACTTTACCTAGGGATCCATATATATATGTGTTGTCTGATATACTTGAATGAAAATACAGTCCAGACATTGTCATGAAAAGCCATGGATAGCTAAATGTTTACAGTTTCAGTGCGATATTTAACCTGAGTATTTTAGAAAATTGGATAAAGTGAGTACAAATATTATGACATTTCAGGGTAGGTGAAGGGTTGAAATGCTTACCCCTTAGGCCATATGTGTCCATATTTGCATACTTACCCCATTGCGCATCAGGTAGCTGAAGGCCTCTGCGTGTCCGTGTGTACACACCAAGTGGAGGGGAGTTGAGCAGTTGTAGTCCAGACACCGAGCACTGATTTCACAGACGTCACACAGATAGTGTATCACAGCCCTGACATAGAAACCAAAATATTACTCATTGTTCAGATTCATTTATTTGGTCAAGATAAATACAGCGTAAAAATGATACAGTGTAAAATATATTTTTTCATCAGGGAATCCCCAACGTAGTAGCCCACTAGAGTTTGCATAGCTATCTAATGTTTCTAACAAATTTTCAACCTTGCCAAATATATTATTATCCTAATATATGTTTTAGACAAAATATAATTCCACCGAAATTTCTGGTAGATGATCAACTAAATAAATATTTTAACCCTTGTCCTGCTAAATTAATTTTAAATTTTCAACTACTTCAGGTTGTGTCTCGCTGCCGCGATCCAAAACCTGAAGTAGTTGAAAATTACTCATATTTGTTTAATTTGAGACTAAAATCGGCTAATAAAACAGGTTAGGAACAACAATAGTCGTGATCAGCAGGATAAGGGTCAATATTTTTTCAGTTCTTTATTTGAGCTAAAAAAATATTGAGCCCAGAGAGTAAACAGGAAAGGCTGAGCCTATGCTGGATTAATTTTGGATCACAGTCTTCGACGCTGGTCTAACATCAAACCAATGAAGACTTGAGGTCTCTGGGATATTATCTTGACTTACACGGAACCTGAGTGTGCTGCATGATGTAAGGCTCCTTTTCCCACTTTGTCCACCGCACTGATATCAGCTCCATTCTCCACCAGTAAATGTACAATCCGCACACTGCCACGCTTACACGCAAAATGCAGCGGTGTCTCTCGGAAGTTATTGCAGGCATTTGGATCGGCACTGAATCTGAGTAGCAGCTCCACCACTTCTGAATCGCCACGGAGACAAGCTCGGTGCAGCACTGACTGACCATTAAACCCTGAAAAATAGAACATTAACCCTTGTCCTACTTAAGCTCAAATATATACGATTTCAAGCATGTCTTAGATCAATTGAAATATCACTAAATTTGATAAAACAGTTTCTGGTAGATGCTTAGTTTATCCAATAATTCAATATTAGAGATGTCTATTTTCCATAACTATAAACATTTTTCATCATTTAAAGTTGGAAATTGTGTTTGCTGAAGGCAAATAATTTGACAGCTGAAAAGGTTAATTTATCATCTAATTTAAACAAAATAAAATTAGGCCTACATTTATTACATATAACTGTCTATTTTTTATATTCATCAAAATATACAAAACAATTACAAAATATCTAATATGAGTAAAATCAATAAAATATTTTATATAATTTATTTCTTTAGCATGGCTATTTCTGACTATCTATAGATGCACTCTTTACCAATCTGTTTTATAGACTGAGGATTTTTCTGTATGATTCCCTCTATAGCGCTCGATCTCAGATTGCCGATAGCATCGTGAAGACTTCCGGGTTGTGGCAGCTGTGGTACCGGAGGCAGATCATCCTCATTAACACTGACTGGTAATCTCTTGGCGAGGTAAGGACAATTCAAGGCGGGCTGCACTGGATATGGCCTCACCTGAATAAAAAAAAAAACTCAAGTTCTAAATAATTCTGAGTTTATGTATCGTCCCCTTGGAGTTGGAGGTGAAAACTGCGCCTTTGTAAAGTGGCAGTTTACCACCTTTCAACTCCAATGGGACGATATAGCGCTCACTAACATTATACCTGGTCACTGAAGCCGTTCATTCATGTGCCATTTCAACTCCCCAGGGAGCATACAACAATGTAACAATTTTGGTACAGGAAACATATTTTGAAACCTTGCCATAACTCTCAGGTGTAAAAGAATACCTGAGGATTATGGCATCAGACACTTGCGTCGACCCACTGCTGGCTTAACCTGCGTGCTGCTGCAACCTTACATGAAACATGTTTTAGATCAATAGAAATGTCAATAGAAATATGACAAAATTTTTGATAGATGCTTACTACCCTTTAAACCCTCACGGCGCATAAAAGCATCATTTTGCATCTCTGAACAATTATTATATGACTTAATTCCCTACATCTAGGGGTTCGAGAACGAAAAAGTGGGACTGCTGTAATAATAACTGATATAATGGAACTGATATAATAATAACTGATATAACGGAACTGCTATGATAATAACACATTTTTTTAACCAACTTGAAGCCATCTTCATCCACTAAAGTTGAGAATTGCGACAGCAATTCACGGTTTGTAGTGAATGAAGATGACAAATTCAGGCTTGAAAGGGTTAATCCAACATCTTTCGTCATTTTAAGCTGGAAAATGTAATAGCAATTCAAATTTTTAATGAATGAAAAATAGAAAAGACAAATTCAGCAGCAGCAATGTTGAATGCTCAGTGTCAAAGATGACAGATCTGCATCAGGTCAATAAGATATTATTAATAGTATTGTAGGAAAAAGTGTTCAACCCAGCAGCTTCACGTTTTTGGCCCTAGTCACCAGTGTTCAGATCTGGTGAAAGATTCCCAGTCAGTTGTTGTCCAGCCACCGTCGTGTATAGCTGTGTCTGTTTTGCACTCTAGCAGCAGCGTACATCAGACACGGACAACGGCTCATTTAGTGCAAAAGCTACACTAGGTTTTTACAACAGTATATTCATAGGTCAATAAGTTATCCTCAGACTGTCAGAGTCAGACTGAGGATCCGCGCACAGCCACAGACTAAATCTTTATTTGAAGTTCAAATCAGTTATTTGAAGAGCTCAACTTATTTGAATTAATTTTACTAGTGCCCTCAACACTAGTGAAATAAATGAGTTAGGTGTTTAAATGTTTGGAACTGAATTCAAGTGAAGCATAATGAAAACTCTCTCCATTAATTTACTTTTATGTTGAGAGTGTTGATATTTTCAACCAATCCAATATTTAAAACCAATACTATTTTGAATACAAACAGTGGGATAGAAATGCTTTATGTGTGGAAAATATTTTCAAATACTGAACAATCATAAATTGCCTTTGTTACCAGAATATTTTTTATTGAAGAGTTATATTCAATACCAGTGAATTATTGTGTAAATATATTAAATACAGAATGAAAGCTAGGTAATTGGTGTCCAAAAGGAAACTAAAAATGAAACTGAAATGCAATTATAAATTGTTGCATAATCTTAAAAATAGTATGTTGTATGTGTGTATTTTTTAAATCAAAGAGCTTGTGTACGCATACTATAACTGAACCTACTATTAAATGATGCTATAAGGCAACAGTACAATAATGTATAATACATGTAGTGCAAGAAAAGATGTAAATCAGAGCTTGGGATGTTCAATGATATACACTATATAGGCCTACTACATTCTGGAGTCAGTATAGCCCTACATGTTTATGCATGACCTTATGCATTATGCATAAAGCTTATATTATTTGTATTATTATTTGCATACTTAATTTTGTATTAATTAAAATTTCACGTATGCTTATTTATTTTGTCAAAATCATTGACATAACGTTTTATTGTTTTTGATATTGTTGGCATTGTTGTGAGTAGTCTAGTGGACGCTTAATTGCCAAATAAACAAACTTGAAATTTGAAACGTCAAATGGCTGTCAGCGAAACAGTCAATTCTCAGAAACTGAACGGCCTTGAAGGCGTGACCTTGGGTGCGAACTAGGTGATAGAAAGGCAGTTTGGTCCTGATTTTTCACTATGTCAAGTATAAAAAGTAGCGACGCTAAAACACATCTCCCGAAGTAACATTATGCTTTATGTCGCTATAAACATGACAGTCTAATAGGAATATTATCTCTGTTCATTCATATTATGTTTTTTTAACTCCGGAGAGATTGTATGTAGGCTAAAACGACATTTATTCAACACGGGAGCACAACTTTTAGGAGTGCTTTGTGTAAGTTGCCATGGTGGCACGTGTGACCTCGTCTGTTCAAAGCCAATCATGTTGCCGTCTTGTTGCGTGTCACATCATGCACTCGGGGTCACGAGGTCAATGCATGATAGGCGCGTGGACAAGTACTGTTTAGCACATAAAATCTGTCATGTTCTTAAACTTTGTCTGCAATTTGCGTGCATATAATAAATTTTTTTATGGTTTTCAGGGTTTCTATTTGCGGCTAAATATATATTAAAATACACATTGGATTTGAAATGTTATGTTATGACGCGATTCTGGCAAAAACAAGGATTTTCAACTTTTTGACATTAAATCAGTACATTGAAGTATAATCCCTTTGACAGCCCAGGCGTTGTTATCACCTAGTAGCTGTCCCGCAGTAAATGCTGACCTGTGATGACGTAACACCGTTTCTGAGAATAGCAATGTCAATGAAGACACTGAAGACCAGTGATTCCGAATCTGAGTGTATCGTTAGCCTTTAAAGTTAGAATAGTCCTAGTCTGAGACAGTAAGTAGGTACATCTCATATATTTTAAAATTGTCAAATAAAATTATGCAGACCCTTTTTTTGTAACTGCCCACAGGATAAAAGAAATAATTCACCACATTCCACAGTTTTCACTGAGCAAAAAAAATGCTGTGCTAGACCAAAATCTGAGCTAAATTATAAAAACGTCCGAAAGATGACACCTCAAGGCTCAATGTGGCCAACGGTTATGGGGGTAACAGAATCCAAAACACCACCCATCCTGAAAAATTACGAAAAAAACACCAAAATCACTTTTTGTGATGTAATCTACCTAGATCTACTGTGAGAGTCACAGAATGATCAATCAGACTTCAGAGTGTCACAAATCAGAAAATTATCAAAAGACATTCAATTATCGCTCACTCAGCCTCGGGCTCGACAAAAAAATATAATAACTGGAGTCCATTGACCCCATATTATAATATAGACTAATAATCAACGTAAAACGGCCGCGAATCCAGGTAAATACTTAGTACGACAGTAGGCTTACTGTCAATACTAGCGCGCATTGAAATGTCACAAATCAGAAAGTGAGAACCTGCATCAAAAGTCAGAACATTCAATTATCGCTCAAGTTCGATTGAATAAATAAATAACTTGAGTCTATATTTGATCTATAGACTAATAATCAATCGAAAAAACATTTTACCAGATCAGGTTGACATTTTTCACAACTGCATTCTTTCCGAACAGTCATTATAGTTGTGAATTGTGTTCTATATTGTAGATTAATTAGAATTGTAAACAATATTATTAATATTATTCTTTTCTTGATTGTTTGTGTGTAACGAAAAGCTCATCGGATTAAACGACGGCGTAAAATAAAAGTCGTTTCGCCCCCCTGCCCGCTCGGCCCCCTCCCGTTTGGTCCCCTGAGTTATATAAGCATGTCAATGCGCATGTGGTTCTGCCCGTTCGACCCCTGGGCATTGCTAGGTAGATTCCATAAATTTTAAAATTATCCAATAAAATAAAGCTGAGCCTTTTTTCGTAACTGCCGACATGCTAAAAGAAATATTTGACAAATTCCACAGTTTCACTGGGCAAGAAAAATGCTGAGCTAGATCAAAATCTGAGCTAAATCATAAAAACGTCCAAAAGCTGGCACCTCAATATTGCAAATTGTTAAGGGGGTAACATAATCCAAAACATCACCCAGACACTTGAACTTTTTGAATCAGCTGAAGAAAACTACTGAGATGATACACCAGGGCACCCAACGAGTGACCCGCCATACAGGAACAGTGGCAAATATACCACATATGCACATAGCTATCAGAAATTTGGGCAGCCTCTGGCTTCCGTATTTTTTGTTTTTTTCTAAGTCTACGAGGGGGTCATGGAAGAAGAAAAATTTTGATGGATTCTCATGCTTATAGCTATGAAACTTCCATTTTTACCCTCGGTGCACCCCATGAGAAAGTGCAGGGCAGGCAAACAAAACTAAACTCAGGTTTTACCCTGGGTAAACTAGTGCAACCTTTTCCAGGCATCTCATTTCTTTGAGATTTCCACATTGTTTTGCACAAAAGGTCTTAATGATGTCCTCCAGAACGTCATCATAGGGCAGTGGACATCCCAATGGGCACCTTGATGTCAATTTAACGTCGATAAATAGCAAGATGTTATTGATGTCAATATGACGTCAAGATTTTATCAACAATTTTGTAAAATATTATTTTAACTTTTTCTTGCACTGTAATAAATCTTAATGCTAATTGTATGAATATATACAAAGCTAAGACGCAAAATAAAATGTGTTTATAATGTACATAGACAAAAGTTTGACGTTCAGTTGACGTCAAATCAGGGACATCAAATTGATATTCATCATGATTCATGAGACATCAAATTGATGTCGATTCGAGGTCAAAGTGTTGACCATGTACGTATATAATAAGATCCCTTCGAAATTATATACAGTAGCGGTAGGTATAATTCATACATATACATTTTTATATATCGTATAGACATACATATTAGGTAAAAGGCAGTATCTGCTTACTTTACAAGTAATGTGATATTGCTTTTTGGCTTGGCACGGCAGTAGAGGCTACACATTTACCGTGGTGAATGATGTTTGCTGATTTCTCAGTCAATTCTCAAAAAACTGTTATGAAATTTTTTGAGCGCTATCTCTTGTCATGTGGCGACTCCCCTGAAAATTTAATTGAAAACTATTGTAGGCCTCTATACCTAAAAACTAGTCTATTTAACATATGTAGTAAACAATAAAAATGTCATCCTCCATAATCAGGCCTAAACCCATTATTATAGCTATGTCTCGGAATTTTATTACAAACATGTCAAGGGGTTTATACTTCTGAAATACATTTAAAACCATATTTCTGTTTGAAAAATTTCATGAAATAGCTATAATATATAGGTTTAGAATTGACTGAGGAATCTGCGAACTTCATTCACACTGGTAATTGATGAATTTAATGTGAATCTGACTGTCTATAGGCCTAAATAAGTACCGTATTTTATGTAATATAGACTGTTATTTGTATATTGCCCCCTTGTAGACAACATGTTGCATGTGTCATTCAGTGTGTCATTGATAAGCTGGGCTACAAGTCGAGATCAGTAGGCCTATGAAGTGCATGCAAGTATAATATAGCAAGGGTCATGTTGTACTTATGCCCTCAGTTTATCAGCGTCCCCGTTGGATCAATATGTAGAGGTGTCATCCCGTTGTTCACATGCTAGACCAGATCAGGTTAGAACCCCACCGGGGCCAATGAATTTTTTTTTGTAAAAATAGGTCTAAAATGATCGTTCAAGATACCCTTTTATTTTTTAATATTTTTTTCCAATTGTTTGTCTGTTTCTTTCAGGGTTTTCTGACATGAATGTCTGAATGTCAATTTGACGTCAAGGTTTTGAGTCAATTTATCTTTCATTTTTGACATGTTTTTTACGTCAATTATTGACATCAATTTGACGTCATATCAATATCAAATGCCCACTGGGATGGATCAATTGAATGCGTGGCATTTTGACAGATGTAAAGCTAGCCAGTGTCGTGGATAGGAGGGTTAATTAGACGTTTTGTCTAATAATCAAGGCATGGAAGGATGATTGACACTGTCACAAATATAAATCCAGTGTCTTGTCTTTTACGACATGCAAGTGTGAAAGCGCGACTTCACTAATTACCACCATTTTTGCAAATTGTATATCAAACAATTAAAGTGACAGTGTTATATAATATCTAATCAACCATAGCATTATTAGTCCAGGCAAACTAGATTTTTTTTGGAACAAATGGCAACAGAATATTTTTTACACAAAGCATTTCTTAAGGTCCCCAGAACATGATAAACAAGTCCCAAAAGCTTCGTTGGGGGGAAATAGGTAAAATTTGCATAAATCTAAGATGGCCGCCAAATATGTATACGGGATCATATTTTTGCTTTTAGATGAGCTATTCGAGTGATCTGAAGTTCTAGACTAGGGTTTTTAGACACAAGAATATTAATAAATTAAACAGCATAAACAATTGTTTGGATGAATATTTTTTTTACTTTTTTCAAAATGACCACTAAGTAGCAACATTTTACAAAATATTTGCTTTTGAGAGAAATTCCTAAATGTTCAAATGCATTTAGCACTGCTATTCACGATGGTCATCCGAATCATCAGTGAAATCTGGGCGTTGTGAGTTAGAGCAGCTAGTGTCATGGAATTCATTGCAAACAGCATTGCAAAGCATACCATATTTTCGATATGTGCACCTCCTTGAGGAACAGTCTTTCTTGCAGCTGCAACATCTAGCAGCTTTGGTGGTGCGGCTGACTGGTCCATTTGGATGGGAATGCAATTTTGGTCATCGATGTGCCATCCCCACTCTTCTGGCTTGGTGTCCCTAGCCACTCCTTTCTAGTCCATTATTGGATAGTACACACATAGATTATGGTACTCAGCAGCTGCTGCAGTTGGAGGTAGGGTTCGTGGTTCCACGTGTGATGTACTCTTAGCCACTTTTTCACAAAATCTTCTGTACCGTAATGTAGTCAGTCCTTCATTACTAGCACCACCATTTAAGCACACCAGTGCCTTTTCTCCTGCCACAACAATATCATTCTTTGCTACCGACAAATCACTGTTGAATACCTCTGCTTGCTTGCAAAAAACATCACTTTTAAACTTTTTAAGTGCCAAGCCCTTTACTAATCCATATAGACGTGATGTAGTGTCGCAGCCCAATATTGTGTGGATTAAAATAATGTTATTGCACGCATCAATACCAAGCAACTCTTTAGACTGCTTTATGCAGCTTATTTTATTCTCAGATAAGCCCTGCTTAGGCATTGATGCGAGAAAAAGATCATGTGCATTGATTTCAGCATGGTGTAATAGGAGAACTAGTAAATCGGTGTGATCTTCAATAATAACATATGCATCTTGCTTGGTATGATCAGTGCTACACCCAGCACGCCCAAGTTTGTCACTGAGATAATGCATAAATCGTTGCTTGTTAATTATATTCTGGAGGATTTCCTCTCTTTTTTATTGCACAATCATTCCACCAGTGAAATTTACAGCGACACCTGTACATGCCCCAGTTCTTCTCAGGTCTGTTGCATCCTTGGTCGATGGCTCGTCGTTGTATCCATCAAAAACTATAGCACACCTACCATATCTCTGTGTTGCATGTCTGACATATAGAAGAGACACACTGCCATATGTGGAACCTCTAGGCCATGGAAGACGATGGAGCAAAGTCCCACCATCAAGTATATGCTGAACATTTCCACTTGGTTGCCGTTGTTCTTCTTTTACAGCTTTTCATAAAGCATCAACAAGAACTGCAGATGAAGTAAACAGATTCAAAAAAGAGAAGGGGGTGACTACAAAGTTCATATTTGAAGAGTGAATGTGGATCTTCACCACTTTCTCCAATAGCTCAGTCTCTGGAATAACAACTGTGTATCTACCTTAACCGGCTCACCCTTAACCTTGACAGTTGATCTTGATCGTAGTGTCACTGCTTGATCAGCTTTTCAAAAGTGGAATTCCTCCACCGTTTTTCCTATCATTGATTAAAATGCGTTCTCCAATTATTTGTGATCTCAACATCGACACCTTGTTGGGCGGTCATTCCATTAGCAATGTTGAAAAGAGAATCATTCTGAGCAAATGGATTCTATCTATGAGGTAGCACGGGTGTCACAGACATCTCTAACTTGCCTGGCCGTTGATATATATCTGTGATGCTTGCTAGTTTGATATGAAACACCAGTCAGTTTTTGCATGGCTTCATTAACATTCGCACATACTGGCATGAAAAGAACCCATACCAAGCGTTGGATCTCAGTCATTCCCCTTCCTCTAGTTAAGCAACCATATGTCTTCACACTACGCATCAATACTTGCTCAATAATGAGGTAAGTGGAGAGTCCAGTCCAATATCGGGCACTGCGCCGTACAGCATGAAATCCTGCTTCAATTTTTTTAGTAGAGATCAGGATGCGTTCTTGGTAGTTCAAGCATGGTTTGTAAATAAACATGGGCAGATTTTGCATTTATTGTGTGTCCTGATGCTGCAAAGTATGGTAACATCTCATGTACTGATTCAAGGTGTAATCTCCAGTGGCCTGTTTGTCCAGCTTTGAGAAAGTTTTTGAGTATGTCCACCATTTCTAAATATTGCACCCAGAGCAGCCCCGTCCTTGTGGTTATTGAGTTTTTCTTTTCGCTCAAGGTAGATTGAACTTTTTTTCTTGAAGGCATCTGATGAACATGACTCTCCAACTGACACTGTAAAATCAGATGCTACTATTCTGGCATACAGCAATTTTGCCTCTGTCAAATCTGTTACAACAGTATCATCCGCAACTTGCATCTCCACAAAATTAACATCGACATGAAACCCTTTGCTGGTTGTTACTTCTTTGGGTTTGTTTGAGTCGTCCTCAAGTTGCAGTGGCACATTGTATGCATCTGCCAGAAGAATAGTGCGGAGAGCAGCGTCTACAAGCAAATGTTCACGTAAAGCTGTGGAAACAGCCTTACCAGGTTGACAGTGCTGCTAACATACACAACCTGAAGTACCTCTTGTAGCCTTGAGCCTGCCATCAGGTTGTCGATACTACCCAGGAAGCTCATCTCTATGTGAAACTCACCTACTCTTGCTACCACGTCTTTAAGAACATTGTCTGTTGGGTGTGATCTAATTATTGTTAGAGCTTTCCAGTATAAGAGCTGGTCAAATGTGAGGACGGGTGACAGATGACTGTCAAGAATATTCACCATGATGTAACATTTGCATCATGCCTGACCTGGGCCAGGGGGATTGAAAAAGTAAAGATACCTTCCACAGCACATCCAATTGTGATGTTGGATAATCCGCTGTCACAGGTTCAAGTTGTAGATAGGTGAGAGGTGGGACTTTTGGTGGAATCTTGTTTATTCAATGTTTATACGACCTACTGCTGTAATATCTGCAGCCGTCACATTATTATTTCGTTGATGATATGTGCCTTAATTAGGAGTGACTGCAGCAATAATCCCCATTCCATGGGACCTGTACCATCTATTGTTGCAACATTGTGATATATATTGTCAGCTACTTACTGAATGTCGCGATCACCCGTGTAAGCAGTTATATCTGTTACTGGTGTTACTGGTGCAATTTCTTCAAATTGTTTCACTTCAGCATAAGAAGATGAAGTGTATCTATCAGGTATCGTGAAGCAAAATGGTGATGTATTTGCACCCAAGTCCTATCTGAAGTGAAGCAAGTATGGCCCTTGGACGTATTACTTGCATAATACTCTGATGAACTGATGCCAATTCAATGTCCGTTTTTACCAGCAAACATAGTCCTTGTGAGTAGTTGCAATGTCTTTGGAATATAACTTACAGCGCCTCCAATGTCACTTATGACTGGGTAATCCTCATTTGTCATAGCCAATGATTTGCCCCACAGCATAGCATTGGCAGGAACACACTAACGCGAATTACGTATTGGCATTATCGATAACATAAAAGTACTGCAATGTTATATTTTTTTAGTGAATCAATTATCATCCAATTAAATTACAAAATTGTTCAATTAAATCCTTGTTGCTAAAACAAAAACCCAACCCTAGTCTGTAATTTAAGATCACTCAAGTATATCATCTAGGAGTAAAAATATAGATATTTGGCGACCATTTTGAAAAAATGTGAATAAATATTCATCAAATCAAAAATTATTATTGTTTACTGATATCCTTGTGTCACAAAACCCTAGTCTAGAACTTAAAATCACTCAAACACCTCATCTGAAAGCAAAAATATGATCGCATATAGATATTTGGCCTGTTTCCCATCAACGGATTTTTTGGGACTATTTTATGGTGCTCCGGGGACCTTAAGGAAGTGCTTTGTGAAAAAAAAATATGTTGCAATTTGTGCTTACTTTGCCTGGACTATATGTCATTATGGGAAGGTTATCTAGATAGAAATATACAAATTTAGATAATGCATCTTGAGAGTTGGCTGAAATATTTTTTTAATTAACTATAGTTACGCAGCGGAAGCGAAGCCAAATTTTGTGATGTTTAGGTATGCAAGACCATGCCATCTGGCCTCTTCACGTGACCCCAACGTGAACCCGCGAAATATACGGAGAAAGGCCATTTATTACCTGGATGCCATACAGAACGGTCAAGATCATGATCTCTTAGAAGGAAACGACTGGGTTATCACGTTTGACCGTGGTCTGACACACAGACTGTAACTCACTGCTCATCGCTGTATTCATATACAGTGTAATTTACTACACAAATTGTCAATCATGACATACACTAACTAGTGATATGTGTTTAAAATATGAAAAATCTTATCAAAAGGTGGTAGCTATTGCCTTTCCAACACAAATTCTGATCGTCTTCAGTGGCGTATCGAATAATTGACAGACGCGGGGGAGCGCCGAGTTTATACAAAAAAATATATACACCACAGGTGTGCAGCTAGCCTCTTATATGCTCTGAGGGTTCCCCCGGAAAAAATTGAGATCTAAGACTTTGAATGGTGCATTCTAAAGCTTATTTTGGCATTGTTTTGTTTTTGAGAGACCCTTATGGGGGGAGGGTGGCGGGCTGCGCCTCCTTCTGGATCTGCCACTGGTCTCAGATGACCGGAAAACCCTTCTTTCGAACGCTCGTCTATATTTATATAAATTCTAAATAAATTATATTTTCAGAATTAAATGTATAAATTTCGACCTTGAAATTTGAAAAAAACCGGGCTACATGTAAAATTAGAAAAAAACATTTCATGAACTGTTTTTTACCAACAAGTTCGAAATTTATAGATAGGAAATGGGCGTTCTTATTTGGGGAAATTATATATTTTTTGTGTCTAATACAAATATCATCCATAGGCCTACATCATCACCAAGCCTACAGAAACAAGCTAGCGCCGCTTCACTAGGCCTATTGTGGGTGATACTCCCTAGGTGATAATTGTGTCCCAATTGATTGCTTGATTAGGGATGAAAAACACAACGAATGCTATTTTTAAGTCTTTGACAGAACTCTAAATTGTAGACTGAATGATTTGAGCACCTGTTCTTCTTAATGCCAATATTTTATCATTAATCTTAATACAGACTGTTCACCTGAGACATGGTACGTGACAGTAACTGGGTATGTTCAATACCTAAAGCCACTTTGCACTAACATATAATCATTTTGATTCAAGAAATAAAAGTAGCAACACAAATGCATCTAGTCCAGTGGTCATACACGTACCTTATCTTCAATGTGGACATACGTATCTCATGGACAGATGTTCTGGTCATATTGTATTAATTGACGTGTATGATGGACGAAATATTTGATTGATAGTGTGTAGAACGGACAGGCGTGGTAGAAAATATAGCTATGGCGAATGACAAAATGTGGAGGTTAAAAACACGCAAAGGAGTAAAAATATAAAAAGAACTGTAGATTAACATGAAAAACATGGTATGTTTATTTTTCACTTTTATATAATGACACATCCATATTTTCTAGCAAATGATTTGCTGTTGAATTAAATATCCAGGGATGGGCTAAGAATACTCGAACACTTACTATCCAGTGTGGATATGTTTTTTGCTCTGTGTCACAAAATATTCTTATTAGGTATCTGGAATCCCATAGCACATGCCGATAGTCTATGGCGCCAATTATTTATTTATATAAATTCAGCACCCACTTTTCGGAATACGCCTCCGTACATCTATTTTACAACTTTGAAAGAAATAATCAGTATATATAATAATATATTTAATAATAGGGCCTACATATGATAATACATAGATAATAATAATACACATGTTCAATATATAATGACTACACATCGAGGCTTTGTAGTTCGATTCCTACTTATATCGATTCACCAAAGATATCCATATTGGCAGACAATTCTAGATTTTCTGTACATGCATGTATTTGCCAATTGTGTGTTTAATTGTGTGTTAATTCAAAATAAAATATTCTAAAGGGAAAACCGTGGGAATGATCCCTGGATGAAAAACCCTTTGATATTTTGAGTAAGCTAATCATTGATATGAAGTTCTGGGGGATTAGTATATGTAGGCCTACTGTTCCACCAGTCATCACTTGATATCAACAGATTTACTCTGGGATTTTGTTATTTTGTCACTTTTGAATATGAATTGAAAAAAAAAAATTTAACTGAAGGAAAAACCGTGGGATAAAACCCTGGATGAAAAAACCTTCTAATTTCGCAGTGGTCAGTGCTTGCTGTCGAGTTAATCTCCGGTGGTTTAGTATTTCGACTGTGTTCCACAAGCCAATGCTTGGTACCAATTGATTAACTGGATGATTTTTTGTTATTTGACCATGATACATTTTACAGATAGTAAACGAGTTTGCCAGCATCAAGGACACAACGAGCATTTTGGAAAATGACTTCAATCAGAATTTTAGATATTTTCAGCTCAATCAACAGAGACACATAAGATCATTTGGTCATGAGCATATTTTCCATAGAATTTTGTGTATATGTACACGTCAATTATTGCTATCGAGTAAACAACCATCACAGTTTGAGGTGTTAGGTAATGTAATGTGCTGATTGAGTTATATCTCTTTGGCATTGACAGCTCAATCAACAGATAAACTTGAAATCGTTTGGTCATTCTCACATTCTCCATAAGTCAGATTTCGGGTATATACACGTTGATTTCTGTCCAGTAAACAATATGCAACCATCACTATTAGACATGCAGGTAATGTATAATGCTCTGGCTGAGGCATATCTCTTTGACATTACTGGACTTTGTGGCACACAGTTTAATCAGTTTTGTATCTTTTTCTCTGAGATGTCAGGTAATGCTCTGGCTGAGACATATCTCATTGCCATTACTGGACTTTGGGGCACACAGTTTAATCAGTTTTGTATCTTTCTTTCTGAGATGTCAGGTAATGATCTGGCTGAGGCATATCTCTTTGACATTACTAGACTTCGGGGCACAGAGTGTAATCTTTTTTGTATCTTTCTCTCTGAGATGTCAGGTAGTGCTCTTGCTGAGGCATATCTCTTTGACATTACTGGACTTAGGGGCACAGAGTTTGATCAGTGTTGTATCTTTCTCTCTAAGATGACAGGTCCCAGTTGAAGCAAGTCTTCGTTGCCCAACTGGTCCCTTACTCGTGCACTGGTTTGTCATTATATTTCGCAGCTACCAGGAGACTGATACTGGTCGTCAACAACCATGATGTATGCGTCTATTAAACACCACCATCATTGTCGAGATTAACATCATCACCACCACTCATCGTTGATCATGATCAGTACATTTGACATGCTACAGTCACCACCTGATTACTGCGTGAAGGAATATGGCGGCCTAGTCTGTATCTCAGACTGTAAGATCCTGGCTCAAAAATGTCACCTTGACCTTCATCCACTTTATACAGGATCTGTAACATAGCAATATATAAACTGTACAACATAATTTATAATATGATAACTGTACAACAAGATATGTAGCATTAATATAATAAATGTACAGTTCACTGAGCGTTCTTAAATGACATAATACAGGATTTGTACATTTCGATTGCACAGTTTATACATGTATACATGTAGGTCATTATTGCATCCGGGAAAATGACGGCCAACTCTGTATTGTATCTGAGAGTCTAGCATATCCGGGTCCAGCAATGTCATCTTGACCTTCCTGGTGCGGGGGAGGTACAGCTGATTACTAGTGATCTAATATCACCCACTTTATATCGACCATAATAATACAAGGCGCAAGACAACTAGGTCTAAGAGACTCAGTCTAAGAGGAAGATAAGAACTAGACAGCCTGTCAGAGATTGCAAACCTCCATTGAAATTAATGATCCTAATCAGTATCCCAGTAATGGTCTACCTATCTGGCACGGTTTACCCGATATCAGGCTAATCAAGGTAAATAATGGCTGATTTACGGTCACTTTGAACTCGATAGAGACTAGTTAAAAAATTTCAGGGTGCATCGTCCCCCGAAACCTCACATTTTGTTTTATAGTAATGGACTAGCATATGGGTGAGATCATTAATTGTCGTAAATTGTGACGGACGGAATTCAAAGTCAAATCCCTAGGTGCAGTTCGCAAAAAAGTTTTTATGATTTTTTAAAAATCCATTTGAAATACTTGAGAGAGAACAAAGTTAATTACATAACTTTTTACATGTTGGCACATATGTGTTGCTTAGCAACTGATAAAGTATTAGCGTGACGGACAGAATCACAAAATGTGCCTTTAACTGACCCCCCTTATGTATGCTCAAAATTCTCTGATTATTATACACATGCATCATATTGAATACCTGTTTTAAAAAGTCTTAGTTAGATGCTATTTAGTGCTTATATATTTTTTTTTATACCTCATGTCATACATTCAGGATGAGTAAAAACTCCGAGTAAAGTCAGTGTGACGGACGGAAAGTGATGGACGGAAAACTTGTTTTTATAATGAGGCTTCCATCCTCCCCTAAATCCACACAGTTTATCTGATCCTGAAATTATTATAACTAGGCTAGGTCAAAAATCAAGACGCAAGACAACTAGGTCTAAAAAGCACAGTCTAAGAGTAAGATAACAACTAGACAGTCTGTCAGAGATTGCAAACCTCCATTAAAATTAATGATCCTAATTAGTATCTCAGTAATGGTCTACCTATCTGGCACGGTTTACCCGATATCAGGCCAATCGAGGTAACTAATAGCTGATTTACGGTTATTTTGAATCCGATATAAATTAGTCAAAAACTCAGGGTGCATCCTCCCCCGAAACCTCAAATTTTGTTTTATAGTAATGGAATAACATCTAACACAGTTTGCAAAATATTGGGCAAGTGAAAGTAAATAATGGCCGATAGGGGGCCATTTTGAATTTGATCGAGTCAGAATTTTTCAAGATGCATCCTCAGCTGAAATCTTACATTCCATTCTATAGTAATCGTCTAGCTATCTAGCACGGTTTACCAAATATCGGCCATGTGAAAGTGAATAATGGCCTAAAGGCAGCCATTTTGAATTTGATCAAGTCGAAATTTTCCAAGATGCATCCTCAGCTGAAATCTCACATTTCATTCTATAGTAATGGTTTAGCCATTTAGCACGGTTTACCAAAAACGTGAATAATGGCCGATAGGCGGCCATTTTGAATTTGATCCAATCAATTTGTTTCAAGATGGATCCTCTCTTGTAATCTCACATTTTGTTTGATAGTAATAGTCCAGCTATCTAACACGGTTTACCAAATATCAGCAATGTGAAAGTAAATAGTGGCGATAGGCGGCCATTTTGAATTCGATTGAGTCGAAAGTTTTTGAAACGCATCCTCTCTCGAAACGTCACATTTTGTTTTATAGTAATGGTCTAGCTATCTAGCACGGTTTACCTGATATCAGGCCCATCGAGGTAAATAATGCTGATTGTCGGCCATTTTGAATACGTAAGTTAAAAATTTTCCGGGTGCATCCTCCCCCGAAAACTCACACTTTGTTTTATAGTAATCAGGTAATGGTCTAGCCATCTAGCACGGTTTACCAAATATCAGCCATGTGAAAATGAATAATGGTCGAAAAGGCGGCCATTTTAAATTTGATCAAGTCAAACTTTTTCAAGATGCATCCTCATCTGAAATCTCACATTTCGATTTATAGTAATGGTCCAGCCATCTAGCACGGTTGACCAAATATCGGCCATGTGAAAGTGAATAATGGCCGATAAGCGGCCATTTTGAATTTTATCGAGTCAAATGTTTTCAAGATGCATCCTCTCCTGAAATCACACATTTTGTTGTATAGTAATGGTCTAGCCATCTAGCACGGTTTACCAAATAACGGCCATGTGAAAGTGAATAATGGCCGATTGGCGGCCATTTTGAACTTGGACAAGTTGAATTTTTTCAAAATGCATCCTCTCCTGAAACCTTACAATTTGTTTTATAGTAATGGTGTAGATATCTTGAGCGGTTTTCATGATACTCCACAATATCAGGCCTGTCGAGGTGAATAATGGCCGATGAGCAGCCATTTTGAAATTATCCACTTGAAATTTTTCAAGATGCATCCTCTCCTGAAACCTTACAATTTATTTGATATTAATGGTGTAGCTATCTTGAGCGGTGTTCCTGATATTCCGCAATATCAGGCCTGTCGAGGTGAATAATGGCCGATAGGCGGCCATTTTTAATTTTATCAACTTGAAATTTTTCAAGATGCATCCTCTCCTGAAACCTCACAATTTGTTTTATAGTAATGGTGTAGCTATCTTGAGTGGTTTTCATGATATTCCGCAAAATCTTTCAGTCGGATTTACCGATGTTATAAATTAGGTCAAAGTGCTGGGTCAACTTCCAGGTCAAGGTCCAAAAACCTGAAAGGGCACAACTAGGGACCTTAGAGAACATGTATGTGCAATATGACTGTCATCGGCCCAGTACTTTTCGAGATCTGCTCCGGAAACAAAGTGCGCGTCGAAACGTCTAAATAGGTCATAGTTCTGAACCAGAAGTAGGTCAAAGTTCAAATACCACAAAAGGCACAACTAGACCCCCTAGGGGTGTTGTGTGTAAAATTTGAAGACAATCGGACAAGTACTTTCAGAGATATGCTCCGGAAACGAATTGTTTACGGACGGCCCAACGGCCCAACGCCGTAACATCATCATTTTCTCCTCTGCGACCTTGCGTATTGAGTTCAGATTAAAAATATTTTAACCTGTCCATTAGCCACCTGGAAGTAACCCACATACCAAAAATTGTTATCCTAGCTTATTTTCTTACAAAGTTATAGGCAAAAGAAGAGCCAAAAAAAAAACGGAGGTAGAATCCATAGCTCCCTCCGTCTCACCTACGGTGACGGCGGGAGCTAAAACAGTTTGAGTAGCTTATTTTATCAATGTCAGACAGGATTTTTAACATAATAATTATAGCAGCAAAGTAATTAGCTTAAAATCTTTATGATACAGCTTCACTGAAAATATATATTGCGAATATATTTGTATCCGTTCTAATTGCATATTTAGGTTAAAGATTGAGCCAAATTGACCTAAATCATGCACAGGCTGAATAACCGGTAACAATAAATAACACTTTTTTTACTCACTGTGATATTTGGAGTTTATATTTTAAAATCATAAATGATTACTCCATCCGGAAATATGGCGGCCAAGTCTGCATCTGAAAGTGGGGCATCCTGTTCCAGCAATGTCACCTTGACCTTCCTAGTTTGGGGAATGTACAGCTTGCTGAGCGATCTTATATCACGTACTTCATACAGGATCTGTAACATAAAAATATAGAAACTGTACAACAGATTATGCAACATGATATTTTATCATACAGTTTGCTCAGATTACATTCCCATTTAATGCAGTATGTGTAGTATGATATTATTCAATGTTTTTAGAAGTAAACATTTGAATAATTCTCTGAACTATTGACTTACAATTAATGCCGTGTTGGTAACTAAAATATCATGAATGAGTGAATGAATGAAATTCGAGCCCTGGAGATCTGGGACCGAGCACGCTACCTCCCTGTCAAGGAGGCTACCCACAATTCTGATACTTGGGGACTGAGTGGAGAAAAAACATTTTATTTCTTTGAAACCAGAATATCAGAACTGGGACAAATCTGGAAGCTCTGATGTGACAGTCAATCGGAGCAACCACTAGTACACCAGGCCTCACGAAAGAAGGAAGCCCAAAGTCTGAACAATGCCTTACTGTTATTGATTGACATCACTGTTTATTTATAGTGTACAATACAATAGACAGCACTGCACACTGCAAACATTTGAACAGTTTGGAACACATCGCACAATCACGATGACAAACATCCAGTCCATTCAAGACTTGAACCCGGAATGGAATGGATGAGCCATTGTGGCCGGTGCCCCAAATTGTAACTGGTTCATTTTTATAATATATTGAAGCATGGTCTCACCATTTCACGTGGAGGGCTGTTAATAATAATCTTCTTAAATTCACAAGGTATAACTCTGCATTTCTGCAATGTGACGGATGTCGGAGGAAAGCAGTCCAGTAAAGTCCTCATAATTAGTGGATCAACATCTTGTTGCCATTGTATGCTGTTGACGTGACACTGGTGTCTGACTCGTGGTAGTCCTGAGTCAGCTAGGTGGCAGTCAGGGCCTAATATAAGTTCATCTAAATGTAACATATAAATGCACCTCACGATATCATGAAGATATTCCACGGACCAGTGTATGTCACCCAGATGTAACTTATTTACGCTGAATGTCTACAACACAAAAACATATAAATGGAATTTAATTTTGGATCAATTGTATTTCTAGAGCATCGTAATATCTTGCCAGTGTTTTTTATAAAAACTAAAGTGGGGCAGAGGGTTCATCACCTTGTCTGTATGTCTATCTGCATTATCGTTTCCGGAGTATATATTCATTTTATATTACACACACCCATCTCCCAGAGGGTGTGTATAGACCTTTTAGGAAAGTTGATCTCAACCCACCTTCTACCTACATCCTCGATCTTAGTAACTAAAATGCATTCTGTTTCCGAAGCATATCCCAGAAACCCCTTGTTTTTTTCATATTGCATGCACACATCCCCAGGGATTATGGATGTGGCTTTTCAGGTTATGACTTTTTTACCTACATCTACAAGCTAAAATAGCTTAGAGAAGACCAATGTTGTTTCAAAACCATATTATAGAAACCGACTCCTTGTGTTTTGTTGCACACACACATCTCCCCACTTTCGGAGGTTATGACCTACTTTCTAAAATTCATTGTTATATTTAACACTCGCAATTCAAAGTGATTTCTATCTCTTTTTTCTAACTCCAAGCTGTTCAAAGGCCAGTGGTGAAGTCATTTGTTAAGAGTAGGGTATAGTTCCGACTTCAGGTTTCCTTCAGTCACGATATTTCCATGATTGTGCGGACATAATGAAATATTGACCAACTCTAATAATATTTGACTGTGCTATGCACATTTGGGTGCATTTGATACCACTCTTGTGACCCTCTCGAGTGTAATACCCTCTGCCCACCATAATATCACAGGGGCTGAATTTTGCCGAATTTTTAAATTGGTGTAGGCCTTTTCATGGAAACTCGATCGAAGTAAACGAAGAACTATTAAAATATATTGTGGTGCAGGTGCAATCAAATTAAAAACTATCGAATGTTTCTGAGTGTATCATTACCAGGAATTTCCACATATAAAACGATTTAACTCTACATGGTGGTGTTTTCATATTTTTTTCAACTATTCTGGGGTGGGGAAACAATAATTTTCCTGCAATATGATTATTTATTTAATAGCCTACTTGTTATGCTATTATTTATTCATAAAAATACTTCTACCACTCGCCATACATGGAATATTGTCTCCTTACATAATGTGTATTGGACTTAAAGGAGGAATAACATTTATGTATAGAGAGAAAGTGTTCACTGACCTGAGATAGAGGAAGTGAATATTTGGACATGTCCAGTACTTGACAGCGTCTATGGAATCCCAGCCAACTCGCTTTTATCTGTGATAACAGAGCCACCAGCGTGTTGATGGACAATGACGCTGCTATCCATGTCTGATCCACTTTGACCCGTGATGTGGGTGGGGCAGATGGAGGGCTGAGTCTCAGTGTACACTGAGGGAACACTGAAAAATCTTCCAAATCTGTCAGACGTAGTGATGTCATCAAACTGTGGACGTCTGAGGTTAACCAGGAGACGTCAACCAGATGTAGCCTCTTCACTGATAGACTTGTCTAAAACAACACATCATCTTTTTCATCATCGCTATGATGCATTATCCTCACAACAAAATAATCATAGTAATAATTCTAATTCAGCCAATTGCAGTCATTATGATGCGCAAATTGAAGTAATTCTAATTGATGACAGTGAATTAAATGTGTCAGTTGACCTTCATCTTGGGCTTACAATTAGAGCGACTGATAAGGGTATCCTTTTAATATACAGCTAATGACTGACTGACCTGAGGTGAGGGAGGTGAATAGCTGGACATGTCCATCACCTGACAGTGTCCATCAAACCCCAGCAAATCCAAATCTATGTTTGATAACAGATCCACGAGCGTGTTGATGGACAGTGACGCTGCTATCCACAACTCATGTAGTTTGACCAGCGATTTGGCCCTTATTGAGGCAGGTGGAGGGCTGGATTTCAGCTCACATGCTGGCTCCACGCTCAAACGTGTAAGGCAGAATGACATCATCACACTGTAAACTTGTGAGGTCAACCAGGAGACTTCATCCAAAACTAGCCTCTTTACTGATACACTCCCCTAAAACAACACATCATATAATTTAGGTCATATCGATGACAGCAATCATTCTGTTGATTACTTATTTTAATTCATATATCAACCTACATAGAGTGGTAGGTATTGCATTTGGTTGATAGTATATATATATGATTTAACCCTATCATTATTTTAATATACCTTGTGAATTGATGCAGCAATTCCCACCTCATTGTGGATAAAAATTATATCTGATTCTATTAAGTTATATTGGGTATCTCAAATGAAAGCTCAGAACGTCTTCTCTTTAACCCTTAAAGCGCCGAATTTGTATTATGAAAAGCTTCGAGGCCAAAGGGTTTTTTCAATTTGAAATCAACATAGATGTCTTAGTTGGCTCTTTCCGATTCATTTGTCAGGAATACCTGTGTTATGGGTCTACGACAATTAGAAATATTTTTAATCTTACAGTGCGGGGATCGACTTTAGACATCAGAATCTGGCGTCTGTAGACGTCAGATTCTGACGACTAGAGTCTACCCCCGCGCTGTAAGGGTTAATGGATTATAACATATATATTATAATATCTTCTTTATTTTTTTGACAATGATGCTTGAAGGTTTAATTACTACAGGTAATATTGATGATAATGACTGACCTGAGGTATGGGAGGTGAAGAGCTGGACATGTCCAGCACCTGACACTCTCCAGTGAACACCAGCCTAACCACATCTATGTGTGATAACAGAGCTACCAGGGTATTGATGGACAGCGAAGCTTGTATTTGTGTCTCATCCACTTTGATCCGTGATGTGGGTGAAGCAGATAGAAGGCTGGTTCTCAGGGCACAAGATGGACCCACATACAGGCGATCTAGATGTGTCAGGTGGAGTGACGTCATCAAATTATAGATGTCAGAGGTCCACCAGGAGACGTCAAGCAAAACTAGCCTCCTTACTGACACACTAACCTAAAACAAAACAGAATTTTTATCAGCAATGATGATGACAATAATCATTATGGTGACAATTTATAATAATTATAGTGTTGATCTACATGAGATCATAATGATTGTTTCTGGCTGATAATTTGAAGATATGATTTAACCCTCTTAACAGCCATCAATAATTCATGGACTTTGCGATGTAAAATCCTGCTTCAATTTTAATCTCAATGTGATTGAGGTTGTGCATATACAGTGTTCCAAACTGTTGAAAGGTCTGGAGTATGTAGTGCTGTCTATGGTACTGTGCACTGCAGCACTAGATGAAGAACCCTTGAAGTCATTCAATAAGAATAGGGCATAGTGCCGACTTTGGGCTTCCTTTTGTCGCGAAATTGACATGATTGTGCAGAAAGTGACATAAAGCAATATTCACTCACTTACCTCAATATGAATACAAATTAGCAAATTTTATTAAATACACAAAAGTATTATGTAATGCAATATCAAATGAAAGTTCAGAATGTCCTTTTTTGATGGGATATATAATTTTCTATTGAATAGATACCTACTGAAAATATGTCATCTTGTTAATTTATGCAACAAAGGTGCTTAAAAGGTTAATTACTACAGTTTATGTTGATAATAATGACTGACCTGAGATGAGGGAGGTGAATCACTGGACATGTCCAACACCTGACAGTTATCAGTGAACCTAAGCACATCTAGCTCTATATGGGACAACAGAGACACCAGCGTGTTGATGGACAATGACGCTTGTATCTCTGTCTGATCCACTTTGACCCGTGGTGTGATTGAGGCTGATGGAGAGCTAGGTCTCAGTTTACATTGGGAGAACACTACCAGGACCTCAAGGTTTCTCAAGCGGAGTGATTTCATTAAATTGTGAACATCTGAGGTCCACCAGGAGATGTCATCTAGATATAGTTCCTTCACTGATATAGTCACCTAAAACAGCATATCATTTTATAAGTTCCCCATACCAGGGATAGGCTTTTTGTTTAGTTTCATCTGCCACTGTGTTGCCACTACATCCATATCTGATATCTACAAAAAGACTTTTTAAATCATCTCCAGAACATACTGGGTACAAGTAATAATTCCTAAGCTGCGTCAATTTGTCAAAATGCTCGAAAAAATATACGGGTCGCAGTGGCCATCTTTAATCAGTTTTCATCAAATTAGGACATCCTATGTACTCAATATTCAACATATTAAATATTAGTATTAATTCCTAGATCGCATCAATTTTTCACAAAGTTCGGAAATAGCCATCTTTATCTTTTTTGTCAAATTAAGACCTTGACCTTGATAACTTTCTAAGCTGCTTATCTGCTATGTTCAATATTAAACATAGCCTACTGGATGCTAGTATTAATTGCTCGACTGCGTCATTTTTTCAGAAAGTTCAAAAAAATCTACATGGCGGCCATCTTTATTTTTTTCTCGTGAAATTAAGACCTTGTCACCCTGTCATACTGGATACTAGTATTATTTCCCAAACTGCATTAATTTTTCAGACAGCTCCGTAACATATTTTGGAAATGGCAGCCATCTTTTTAGGACCTTGTCACCTGATAACTTTAAACTGCTTATCCATGAAATTACTAAAGTGGTAGAGAGTTTCAGGGGTGCTGGTTTGTATCAGAGAGAAATAAGATTTAGCATGATGGCGACAGTAAAATGAGATAGAGGACCCGCTTCTACATCCCTGCTTTATTCACAACCAATTGAAGCTGTGTGGTAAGCTGACAGTCACGCTTCATCTGAAGATACATTTCTAATGCTGCTTGTAGTAGATAGCCCTGTTTATAACCAATTCAAATGTCAATATTTCCAGTGCAAAAAAAATCATGATGATAAAAGATAGATGATGATTGTATACTTTAAATTCGAGACAAAAGTTCCACTTTGAAGCGATAATTACTGCAGTAATTTATGTTGATAATAATGACTGACCTGATGTGGGTGAGGTGAATAGCTGGACATGTGCAGCACCTGACTGCCTCTATAGAACCTCAATACATCTAACTCTATGTGTGATAACAGAGACACCAGCGTGTTGATGGACAGCGATGCTTGTATCCATATGTCATGCACTTTGATCCGTGATGTAGGTGAGGCAGATGGGGGGCTGGGTCTCAGCTTACATGCTGGCATCACACCCAGGTCTTCCAGATGTATCAAGTTGAGTGACCTCATCAAACTATGGACGTCTGAGGTCAACCAGGAGACGTCAGCTAACCATATCTCCTTCACAGATGCACTTACCTGAAACGACAGAGCATTATTATTATCAATGATGATGACTATAATCATAATGATGAAAATTTATATTAATTATAATTCTAATTTACATGAGGTCATAATTATTGTTTCAGGCTGCTATGATTTAACCATCTAGACTCCCGGGCATTTTTTCTCATATTCATTCATCCCGATTGAGATGTGAATTTCCACTACAATTCTAAACTCAAGGTGAATGAAAAGATCATGATTTTATTAAATGCACAAGTATAATATCTAAAATGCTCAGAATGTCTCTTATTCGATGGATTGTAACATTGTATCTTGAATTATTTTTATACTATATTGTGAATTTATGTGACAATGGTGCTTAAAGGGTTAAATATTACATTACAGTTTATGTTACTCATAATGACTGACCTGAGGTGAGGGAGGTGAATAGCTGGACATGTCCAGCACCTGACAGTCTTCAGTGAACGCCAGCATATCTACCTCTATGTGTGATAATAGAGCCACCAGCGTGTTGATGGACAGCGATGCTCCTATGTGTGTCTGATCTACTTTGATCCGTGATGTGGATGAGGCAGACAGAGGGCTGGGTCTCAGGTTACATTGAGGCAACACTACAAGGACGTCCAAATGTGACAGATGAAGTGACATCAATAAACTGTGTACGTCTGAGGTCCACCATGAGATATCACCCAGATCTAGCCTTTTCAGTGATACACTCACCTAAAAGAAATCATGAAATAATATTATAATATAATATCATATACATTATATCAAAGAGCCTAAAAAAATTAGAGGGGACCGCTAATAGCCAATGATGGAACACTACAGGCGTCACTCAGGTGTCTTGTAATATAAGGGCATATGTGACTGAACAAATATCTGTGGTATTTTAAAGTTAATCGACCATGTTATATACCAAAATGTTTAGTAAAAAATTAAATCAGAAAACATAGGGTGTCAATTATTCTATTCATTTTTAGTTACACATTCAGTCCCATAAAAAAAAAGAGAAAAAACATCATTTTTATACCAACTTAGTCCACATAATAAATTTTTTACACATCGCATAGTCATGCAATATAGAATATCATAGATAATATTACTGTATCCCCGCGCATAAATGTGCATGCATTTATAAGTGAAAATCGACTGTTTTAGGCATGTCTCCAAAAATATTGCTGTTTGCCTATAAGTGCATAACTTATATTTGAATACTACGTGCATGCACTTATATCCAAAAATTATTACGCTTACAACTGTGTAACTCAAATACATTTTGTGGAAGTGCGAATAATTTCGATATGACTTTATTGACTTATTCCTTGCTTATAGAAACGATTACTAGTATATATGTACATATTAATTATACAAAATATTATGTTGATCGTAAACACAAACTACATTATTATGTTTGTTTATTAACGGGTAGATATTAGGAGAGAATTACTCCATAAAATAGATGTGCTCCGACAGTTCAAGCTGTCAAAGCGATAGGGTATGGGTGTGATAGTTGACGACCGTGGACAAATGAGATATGTGATATGACAGTTCTGGAAGTGTCAGCACCTATTGCCTATAACAGTCAGTGATTACTGGCGTTAGCTTAGCCCACTTTGGATTAGAATAAATAAAATAATTACGATTTTAACGAATTTGAAGAAATTTAAAATTTATTTTATTTTCGAATATTGCATTCACTTATTTTTGAAAACTAAGAGCATCTTCAAATATATAAGTGCATGCACGTTAATGCGTGGGGATACGATACACACATCTTTCAGAAGAGCGCGCAGAATCGCAAAGCTCAATAATAAAAAAAAACATAATTTTCACACCACTGTAACACTCCCAATTCTATCTGTTGTTCAAGTGAGATGTAAAACAACACTTGAGGAGATCGGGTGGTGACTAATCTTGTTAATTTTTTTCACTTTAAGTGACACTTTAAGTGCCTTAAAAAACGAAAAAAACATAAGTTTTATTTCAACATAGCATAATTATATTCATGCACATCTTATTGTCATATAATACAAATAATTTTACACACAATCCCCAATAGTATCTATTTTTTAAATGAAATATAAAACAAAATGTTTTGAAGGTGGGGGGACGATTGTTAGTTCAGTTTCAGTAACACTTTGATTTCAATAAGTGACAATATAAAATATAATTATCAGGGCTCCCCACAGAAAAAAAAATCATCTGGTCCTTATCTCAAAAATCTTAACTTGGCACGTGCGAGCTGTTTACTGTTGCGCACGTGCGATACAAAAAATAAATATTTTTTTCTTAATTACGATAACAAAGTACAGTAGTCCCCCTCTTATGCATGGGGGATGCAGAATGTATGAAAACCAAATTTTGACCAAGTTTGATGTTTATATTTTTATGTTATATTAATGTATCATAAATATTTTCATGGTATATCAAGGCATCATATTTCATACTTTTTATTCTAATTTTCTGTTCTTTTTCCTGTATTTTGGCTTGTGAATTATTTTCAATCACATAATAGGAATGCTTATGATTTACCTTCAGTTGTTGTGATATTTTGTTTTGCAAATATTTGTTGAAACATTGTATGAGCAATAAGCAACTAGCTGTGAGACTATGTTTAACTGCTTAACAGCAAGCTTAACCATGGGAAAGATCAAAGGATGTGGGGAGGCATTGCCAAAACTATGCTAATCACACTATCTGGGCATATCGATCTAGTTGTATTAACACTAAGATAATGTTAGACCAGCGTTCTGTGTCATTGGGTGGGGCTAACCATGTAGGCTTACACAGTGAGGAGCTATAATGTATAAGATGTTCATTATCACGGCATTGTCAAAACTATGTCTAAGGCAGGGATAATCCAGTAGGCAAAACATGACCAATATCGGCTTAATGTAATTGTCAGACACAGTTAGTTGAGGGTTGTTTGAATGCTGGAGTGGTCACCAGTAAGTAAGTAAAATATCTTTTTCACGTCATTTCGGATAGTATGGCCATTTAATAATATATCTTGAACAGTAAAAAAGATGAAGTAAAAAGACCAAACTGATAATAGTATGTCTGCACCAAGGCATTGAAATAAAAACGATTGATGATAGCATGATAGTGCCTATATGGCACCTATGTAGCGAGTTCTGTATTGAGTATATATACATTCTAAAGCCTAACACAGCGCCAGCGCCGATACACAATATAAATTAACACAAAAAGATGACAAGAATAATTATAATTGAAAGTCACAAAACAGTGTCTTTGTCAAAACCAATATATAATAGGAGAAAAAAATCATGCCTAATTTATTTTTGTGTAAAAATATTTTGAGAGTAGGACCAATGCCGGTTCAGTGTCAATCATATCCGGAGTGTGAGAGTAACAGTGTGGTTCAACTTAATCTGAGGCCATTGAAGCTGCCATAGAATACATAATACGGATGACGATCTACACCAAACCAGCACTGTACCCACTCAAAATAAAATTACTGTATGTATGTACTGTATGTATATACTGTATGTATATAAATTGACATAAATATGAGGATATATATATATGAAACAATGAACAGAGAAACGATTAAACAACAAAAAAACACATTCTCAAAAATTAAATACTTACAGTGCCCTCACAGTTGCTAATTAGGTCTGTGATATTGAAGAGCACCACAGAGCGATCACAAACCGTGAGAACACCGTAAGTCACCACAGGCTAATTGTATGGCAATGGCTTCTCTCTGACAGGCTGCATTACCCGCCAGGATGCCACAGAGAAACCATTAAAACATTGAAATGTATGACAAAAAATAATGACAAAGTTTGGAGTTGACTAAGCAGAGAAGCTATACACAAGAGCATCAATACATAAGAGAACAGTCTACACGATGAGAAAAAGAATAAAGAATACCCAAATAGAATGCATAAAGATTTTACCCCCCGTGGTCATCAGCCTGGCGTGTATATGTGTATAGCTGTGTAGGCATACACCAGCAGTGTTTGTCCAGGGCTGATTGGAGGTTGGCCCAGCGTCGCAGATGTGTAAGCGCTGCCACTGCAGCGTCTTAACAGCTCACTGTGTAGCCTCTAGAGCACACTGTTTATCGCAAGTATACATGTATGTATGCACCCCATCTCCTCAGCGCTGCCGCCAGATGACGGCAATAAGCAGTTAAGGGGGGGAGGTGTGCTCTCTCCCGTTTGGGTGGGGGTGAACCGCTATACCAACACAGAGTGACAGATGGTCCGACTACTCGCAAATCCACCAGCTGGATCCATATGGCAGCCGGATGACACATATTACATGCTGGTTGGTATAAAATTCATCTGGTCGGTCGGCTCTGCCAGTATTGTGGGAAACCCTGGAATTATTTTTTTGCAGCAACCCAACGCCAATAATTTTACTTTGCTCACATAGAATAGTCATGTATGATGTAAAATATATTTTAAAAGATATTAAAGGGAAATATGTGCCTCAGATGGTACAATTATATTCTTTTAACTATATAATTTACTCAATTAAAATTCAGCGGCAGTTGACAGGTTAAGCTGAGTGTAGCGATACATGTTAATATGATTCTCCTGCATACCTCACTATTTTGTGACTGCGCTGGCATGTCTTATAAGGTTAGTGCACAACGTTTAACTTTTTTTCAGCAGTTCAATATATTTGTGGCAAGGGTTTGGTTGTATTTTTCTGGTTTTGTTTCCCTATTGAATAAAAAAATGAGCATACACTGTCAATATTTCAGTCTGATTTAAAATCCGTTGCTACTTTGTCACATATTACATATTAATCCAGTGCTTAAACTACTTTTTTGGTTGATAAACTGCCTGCCTTAAACCAGTAGTTAGCCTAAACTACTTCCGTGGATAAGATCTAGCGCTGAAGTTGAGTTTACCAGCCTTGAAAAACTTGCTTTGTGGATACAGCCATATAGTCTCTGGCAAATGCCAGTTATGTCAATAATGTGGGAATATATATCATAGGTATATCAGTGTGACATCGGGACTTATCAATACTGCTAGCGTTAGAGTGATGCAATCCCTCAGCTCACTCTCTCAAAATGTACTGGAGAAAATGTTTCCCGCCATCCCACTCATACACTTATATTCGAACAAAAATGTTTTTTAAGACAAACAACATGCAGTAATGTCAAGGAGATATAACAGGACCATCGTTGACCAGTGAGCCATGACAGTAGTGCCACAGAACATTGACATGTCGCCAGCCATTCCCAGTAATTGCAGTGATGCTGCTCAGTCGCGCCAGGCCAAGAGTCATTCACACGTGCCAGACCCATTGAAAACAACGATGGACCAAAACTGGTCCACGCCAAGCACTCCAGACCCCCACAACGTGCCGAAAGGTACCCAATTAGATCAACTGACTGTACTCCAACCCTATAAGCACCATACCTGAGGTTATCCGACTTAATCAAAACACTTTAAAGCAAATTGCAGCGGACGACAATAATATAGATAAATTATAGACTGAGTTTTAAGTCCACACTGATGATTGTAACATCAGTTTTTACATATGTATTTGAATCAATCAAAAGAACATGTAACCCCATCAATATGATTTCAATTTTGATCTACACGAAGTCTTAATCATTATTATTAACAATGATGAGGACTATATTTATTATGATCATAATGTATATTAATTATAATTTTGATCTTAATTATGTTCTCCGGCTGAAAATTATAGATATAATTTAACCCTGTTATTCTCTGTCGCAATTCCTACCTCAGCATGAATGCAAATGACCTGATTTTATTAATATTTATTTTTGTGAATTTATGCGACAAGGGGTTAATGAATACAGTTATTGTTGATGATGATGACTGACCTGAGGTGAGGGAGGAGAATAGCTGGACATGTCCAATACCTGACAGTCTCTTTGGAACGACAGCTGATCCACATCTGTATGTGATAACATAGCTATCAGCGTGTTGATGGACAATGATACTTGTATCTCTAGACTATCCACTTTCACATGTGATGTGTGTGAGGTAGATGGTGGGCTGATTCTCAGCTTACATACTGGCCTCAAAGTCAGGTTGTCCAGATGTGTCAGGTGGAGTGACGCCATCAAACTGTGTACGTCTGAGGTCCACCAGGAGACGCCATTAAGATCTAGTATCTTCACTGATGCACACACCTAAAACAACACATTATCAGTAAATACAGAGTATGACAATAGTCGCCGTCACATTTACTTGTACTGCATATTTTTTCACAATCATTTCCCAATAAAATGTGCACATAATTTACTCTGTGAGCTATATTTTGATATCATATCTATAGCATTAGGCATAAGGCATTATAATTGTGGTAACCAATTCTTGAGATACCAAACCAATATGGGCGAGTGACGATGGCGTCATGTGCGGCAGCTGCTACTTAATGAACACGCATCTGCAGTACCCTACCAGGGAATTATAAAAAAATCACCCGATCTGCAGAGTCGTCTGTTCTTTGGTATAGGCTACATGATGATACACATGGTGATGGCGATCCCACAACAGTCACACAGGACAAGGCAGCAGTAGACTGGTATGTCATCTCTATCCCACTCTTCCCATTGTATGTTACCTCAAATTGACAAGAATTTGATGTGTCCTGTGTCTCAACGTGTCTGTAGAGCTGGTGTAAACCTTTCGGATTCATCTCAACTCCATCCAGGATAAAGTGATCCACCTTAATCTTTGACTCCTGAACATAACAAAAATAACATCAGATCCTGAACATAAATAACATAATAGAATTGGTGAAATCATCTTGAATCACTGGAGGTGATTTCAATATGGTCTGAGTGGATTTGCCTAATACCTGGTACAAGTCGATCCTAAATATCTGAAGAAGTGGGGATATGAGAACAGCCAGTGCACATGAGGTCATCAGCCTCGAATCGTGTAGCATCCATTGAACTTGTCTGCATGCAAATCTCATGTGTTCTATGAATATGTTTTATTATACTACAGTTACTATATCTTAATGTTTACGATTTAATTAAAATTCTGGCAGATTCAGTGGATCAACCCGGTTTAATACCAACTGTAAAATAGCTATACATACACTTGGTAAATCTGCTTCGAGGCTTTCTTGTTGCTGGAGAAGTGAACCAATTACCTACAACGTGGAAATATCAGATAATGATTATGTCCATCACATGGGAACAAATTAGCGTATTGGAAACTGATAGACCGATACTCCAATGCAAATTTTAGTATTTCAGCCTCAATGACCAGATTGTGAGTCTTAATAGTAGGGCAGATACCAAAAGGTATTATGCAATTATTGATAAAAGCATGAAATTTCTCACACACGTACTAGATACCTTAACGTTCCTTTTCAAACATGGAGGCATTTTGAATTTGACCTAATGCAAGGTCAAAGGTCAAATTTCAAGGTCAAATATGATTTTTTAACAAATAAAGCTACAAAGAAATGTAATACCTCTATTCCATATAATTTTGATTGAAAAACTCATTTCTGGTATAAATTTTTTGATTCAATGTCATCTTCAAGGGCAAAAGGTCAATTTTAACGTCAAATTGTTGAAAATGTCATGTTGAACAAGCATAATTAGAAACAAATGTAAAAACTTTTTTTGGAAAGATTGTGACTACATAATTTCTTTCTAAAAATATTTTGCTTATTCGAGGTCATTTTCGTAGTCAAAAGGTCAATGCTAAGGTCAAAACGGCGAAAATATGACTTAAAAATATAACAAATAGCAGCAAGTGTAATAGCCTACCTCTTTTTTGTGTGTTTTTGACTGAAAAATCAATTTGTGGTACTATTGTGATGACTAGAGGTCATCTTCAAGGTTAAAACGTAAATGTCAAGGTCAAGTAAGCGAAAATATGATTCCAAAGTCAAAATGTGATAGCTGTAATACTTCTTTTTCGTTTCCATTTCCGGTACAATTTTCATGATTAAAGGCCAAAACGTCAATTTTAGGGTAAAATGAGCAAACATTAGATTCTAATAAATACAAAAAAAGATTATTTTTTTTCAATGTAATGTTGACTACAGTGAAATGGGCAAATGCCGCACTTTTTGGACAAGCATGACATTTGGTATTGATGTTCTTTAGACCCATTATATAAGTTGTATCAAAAGAGAAAATTCGTATCTATTTCTAAAGACTCAAAAATCTGATATTTTTCAAAATGGCCAAGGACAAACATTAAAATGATATAGGCCTACTGCTCAACATAAAAAAACATGTGTCCACAATTATGAATAGGGTATTCAGGTATGGCCAGTAAACTTAAAGATGGCCGCCAGTTGTGCAAGGTCAAACAATAATTTGGTATCGTTTTGTGGCAGAATTGAAGCAGATTTATGATGTTAGTGTCAGGTATACTATAGTATGCCCACGCCAGCCTGCCATAATGATGTACACGTACCGTAGGACTACGCCATATGAAATTCATTTGTCAAAACCACTCATCTTCCATATAATGGCATTAAAGGCGATGTTTGTAGCCATGTAGCCTGGATGATGGCTAAAATGTCATTCTGTTGAGAGTGATATGAATCTTTTGCTTGACATTAGACGAATGGCGCCCATCTTGGATTGTACCCACACTGCAATGTCTAAAATACTTTCTGGTCACACCTTTTTTTTGTCATGCATACATGACAAGCCATGGTAAACTCAAAAATCTTGAATGTTGAAAATGATATCCATTTTTTATTTGACCCTACACAAATGTCTTAGATTTAACCACAAAACAATTTCTAACCCACAACTACCAGACCCATCAAATTCAAATTATGGATGGAGAAAGGATGGAGGGCTGTGGCAACCGGTGTGGACACCACTTCCCAAAGCATCCAGATCATGCTATGAACTAGTCCAGTGTGGATGTAAAAAGAGTTGCAGTGGAATATGCAAATGCATCAATGCAGCCCTCAAATGTCCAGCACCATGTTTCTGCTCTAGAGGTCACCAAAACTAAAAGTTAACACCCTAGTCGCTATGAAAATAGAGTAGTAAAGTAAAATGTTGCCGTATCATAAACAAAGGATGGATTAGCTTCCCAAGAGATTGCTAGATATAATTAGGTAATTTTATGTCAGAGGTATGCAAAACAGAACTTTGTCATGTTTAATTACTACAGTTGTGACATAATAAGTTATAAATGATATTATAATAAGCTGTATAATTATAGAGATATATGGGGCACCATGGTCATGTTATCTGTATTGTGTTATTTATGTGATTTACATGCAATTACTTACCTGATTGGTAGAAAGCAGTGTATACGACCCAATTCTAAAATATTACCCCCTTTGTCTGTACTATACGGCGTCCCACAGGGGCTCAATCCGAGGACCATTACGTTTTCTATTATTTATTAATGATTTGCCTTTGACGGGTAACGTAGATGGTTTGTCTTTATTTGCTGATAATGCAACTGAGTCTGTTTCTGCTCCTTTGATTAAAAATATTGAGATATCTTTACAAAATTGTGCAAACAGTCGTATTAATTGGTGCAAGGATACTATAATCCTTTTCTAGTATCCTTGATTGGTGCGAAGCTAATCGCATGGTACCAAGTGTAGACAAAACAAAGGTCATGGTAATTGCGGATGAAGGATGAACGGAATTTAAATATATATCTGGACGATACAAAATTGGAACAAGTCACACATGAAAAACTATTAAGTTGCGTTATTGATGACAATCTTACCTGGAATCGCACATAAAAAAATGCGACAGAAAATATTTTTTTAATTTTCAATATTAAGAAAAATAAAGACACTTTTACCAATTCAAGCCGCCAGTTATTTTACACCTACTATGTTAAACTTGGCTACCAATAGATGCAAATATTGACTTCCACCAAGCCACACCTTTATTTAAAACTTTTAGGAATTTGGCACCGCAATATATGTCAAATAGAAAGAAAGAAATGTACTCATTGGGATTAAGACATG